>JAHMML010000030.1:1632760-1689812 GCA_020341155.1 Eciton burchellii
CTCTCTCTCTCTCTCTCTCTCTCTCTCTCTCTCCCATCTCGCGCGATAACACGCGCGAGTCACTTGGAGCGGAAATGCCGTAAGATAGACGCGAAGCGCGGCGCGAGCATTAATTCCATTGTCTCGGGCGCGAAGCGGATTGACTGCTGCACCGGCGGTGGCTTTCAGTGCCATTAAACGTCGGCATATCCGCATCGAATTACACTACGACAACAATGTGAGATGCTAATATTCAGTAGACTGCGAGTGCGCCGCTTGAAATGCTAATGCGCGATGCACCAGCGGGCGCGCGTCCACGCGCGAGCAGATAGAGAGGGAAATCTTGTTTTTCTATGTAGATCCTTCCGCTCCGCTGATGATATGTTTGAACAACATTTGCCGGAGAGATATTATTCCATGGCGATCAACGACTTTGTGCCGGCCGACACGATTACAGCGAGGTTTCCTTATTGCTTTCGTCGGGTACTCGGCGTGATGTTTGCGCAATTGCGACGTTCGCTGATCATTCGATCGCTCCGATGTATCGATTATATCGATGTTTCATTCAGACAAGTCGGAATACTCGAGGCATCGCCGAATGATCGCAACGATTCCGCGATCAGGCGGATTCCGGCGGGCCGGAGGATTAAGAGGAGATTCGCGAGATGACGAGGATGCTGCAGAAGATTCCGCCACGACGAGGGACCACGCGCCGATCATTTCTTCGGCCTTTCTCGGCCGATCTTCGGTGACTGGCATCCGACCCTGCAGATTCGGGGTTATTAATTTTAATTCCTGCGGATGACGCTCGGATGCTGCGCGTGATCTCGTCTCGCATCTCGAAATTCACTGCGGAAAATCATCATCTGTATTGGAGACTCGATCGACAGCGGTTGGAGGCTGCCGAACTAACTCTAGAGATGAATGCTCGGATGTGGGTCAAGTGAATGCGAGCTTGAACTGCTTAATCATCGCACAACAGTACGAGTAATGATCCGTTGACGGGACGTACGTCCGTCATGGAAGAGATCCGTTCAGTTAGAGTCTCGCGACAGAACAACCGTCCCCTTGCGCGTCCGTGGTGCGAAGAGGTCGAGATGGAACTGCATTTGGACAAAGGATCACTGGCCGTTGGCGACAAGGTTGAGGGCCGAGATCAAAAGAAGCCGCGTTTTGTAATCGTCGCTAGGATGCCGAAGGATTTTTCGCCAGCGCGATAACGAGCTGAGAGCTTCCCTCACCTGTCCCGAGCTACGAGGTCAGAGGACAACCAGGCATATCTCGATTGTCGCTCGTTCGCGGCTCTGATCCAAAGGACGCGGCCTCTCGCGCCGCCAAAGTCCAAGCCTGCGTCAGAGCGAAGAAGCAGAGAATATCGCCGCTTCGCGAGGGAGAATCGACTCGTGACGGGAAAGGCAGGAAAATAATACCGCGGGAAGGGCAGGGACGCGCGGCGAGCGGTACACGAGCGAGCTGTTAATGCATTATCTCATTGGACACAGTACGTGCGCTGATATTCCGCGTCATGTTTAAAATATTTCCCACGAGGTGAAACGAACCGCGCGAGCACGCGTAGCGGTCTTCAAAGCACGTAAACGACCGGCTGTAATGACCGAGAGGCCACTTACGGTCGGCTTTACCGCTGCCGGTTACCGTAATACAAGCGATCGCTCGTCGCAACGGCGCAACTGGAAATCTGGGCTGTCAAGCCGTCATGGGAATCGGAAATCTCGGATATCAAATCGCGCCGGGACATTAAAACCGTGGGATTACGGGGGAAAAAAAAAAAAGAACCCTCGCCGCGATGAATTTTCTCCACCGAAATCCTCGGTGGCGACTCCAACAACGTCGTCGACCGCGCGGCAGGGCTGCGGGGGGAGGGGAATGCGCAGAGTGAAACTCCGGCGGGCCGCCGCGTCACTTATTTATGCGGCAAGCCTACGTACACCCTCTCGCCGGCTGCACCCTCGCAGCTTTGTGCGTTATTCATTCATCCGCGGCTGAACGATGAGCGACGTCCAGCTCGGCCGCGGCGGGAAACTCCGGCGGGGAAAGTCGGAAAGTCACGGACGCGCCTTCCATCATAACCCACCCCGAGGAAGCGTCCCCCGGAGGGCGCGCGATCTTGAAAGTTTGACGAGGCCGAGCCGCGGTCAGCGCCGAAAGTCTGCGCCGATGCGGTGGCTTTGTTCTATTCGATTGCGCGTCGATTGCGATTACAGGGAGGTGACGGGGGTGACGCCGGCGCCTTAGTTTTTTAGTTTCTCAAATCCGCCAGAGGCGGACGCTGGTACGGAGAACCGCTGGCGGATTTAATCGCGCGTTTACCCGCGTCTTATTTACGCTCGGCATCAGCGGCTGCCGCGATGGCCGGAAGCGCGAATTCATCAATTGGATTTTCGTTATTCGCGTTGCTCGCGTCGCGCTCGCGGCTGCAATAACGCGGCCCATCGCGTCAGCTTCTAAAAGCAAACGGAAATAACTCGCGGCTACTGGCGCTGCGTTGTTCCGCTAACCGAAAACATAATTTAAACTTTGGCTGTTCGCATCGGTCGTTTGCTGAATTCGATGCAACTCGTGTCTCGGCGAAGCGGAAGCTCGTGGCGTCTTCGAATGATCATTTCCGAGCACGATTTCGTTTGCGAGGGATCGGATGTCAAGTACAAATCTTCGGAGCGACGTCGAGATATTCGCGTGACTGATTCGGCGGCATCGAAGGTCATGTCGGCGGGTCACGTCGGCAAAGTCGACGACTCGACTGGTTCAATCGCGGAGAGAGGAGGAGAGAGACGTTCGAAACGACATCGATCCGCCAAGAAGATGGCAAAAAGGTCGCAGAGTGTATTAACGTGCAGCCGATCCGCAAAACGTCGACGCGTACGGCCGCGTTTTGAAGGTCGGCAAGAAGGCGTGAATCCTGCAGTGCCTGATGCCGCTCGCGTCACACAGACCTTAATCTCTTCTGCATCCTGGCGACGTTTACAGACGAGTCGCGGTTGCGGCGTGCCGAGCTTTCGGATAAAACATGACGCGGGTCCTCGCGAGTCTTCGAAATGGCCGCAGAGCAGGCCTGAGGAATTTTCTTTTTTCTTTTTTTTTAACTCCATTTATACTTCAGTCTCGCTACCAGTGGTTTTGCGAGGCATTTTTGAATCTTTTGTGTTTCTCTATCTAGGTTTGTCATGCTCGTTGTTTTTGTTCTGGATAGTTTATGGAGTTGGCGTTTGCCTTGCAGGAAAATCCCTGCCGCTGGTTTCCCAGGAAGGTTGCTGTGTTGCGTTTCTGCTTTTACAGTCCTTCAACATCTAAGATGTTCGGTGTAGGCACCCTGTGCGCTCACGTTTGCCTGCCAGCCAGCCGTGTTGACCGGCAGTCCAGCTCGAGCGCCTTTGGATAGTGTTGGACTTCAACCAACTAAAAACCTGCTTTTTATCGTGCGTTTCTGCTTTTGGACTGATATTCTTCGTCCCTTAGTCTCTTTTCCATCTCCTTTACAACAAGTTGAAATTCTTTGCGTTTGTCTTTGTCTTGTGGTATTTTTGTCAGATTTGATTCTGTATCGTGCAGATGTTTTAGTTCACTCTTTGTGCATGATTCCCAAAGATGCTTTGTTGTTTGTGCGCTGCCGCACGAACATTTATCGCTTTCTTTCAGGTTCATATGTGCCAGCTTTGCTGCGAATGATCCATGTCCCGTTAGGAAGTGGACCATTTTAGGCGTTGGATCGTGGTCCACTTCTTTTCTGCTACGAAGCTTTGGATATATTTCGTATGTCCATTGGCCTTTTTCCGTCTCGAGCCATTCCATGTATCATTTAGGAATTCTTCCAGTTTTCTTCCCTGCAATATCTCGTCATATCTGTTAGGATCTGTGTCTTGCTGTATTTTCATTGCCTTTATTGCAATTTGCAAATCTAGTGGTGGCGTGTCGGTGACTATTTGCAAGCTTTCCACTGATGTTGTTGAGTACGCCCTGTACATCCTCTGGAGGACTGCTCTCTGGACAGTTGGAGCTTTTCTTCGATTTCAGACTTTCTTGTATTCATCTGCGAATATTTGAATTGCATAAATTGCTATGCTTAGAAAAACAGCGTTSTAGTATACTTTGAACTTTCTTGGAGGGATATTGTATTTTCTATTTGCTAGTGTCAGGATCTTATTGAGTTGTGCCCTCGCTTTCTCCAAGGATACGTTGATGTGTTTGGAAAAGTTGAGTTTCTGATCCAAAATGACGCCTAGATATCTTGTGTCTTCTTTTACTGGAAGAGTGGTTGTCCCCAGCTTTATTATTGGCTTTCTTTTTAATATTTTTCCAAATACTATTGCCATTGTTTTAGTAGGCGACATCGTCATGTTGTATCTTTGGCACCAATTGTGGATTTTTCTTACTGCTGTGTTTGCTTTGATTTCTAATTCCCTGCGGCTGTTTCCGTTTATAAGGATGCACAAGTCGTCGGCGTATGCTGCAAAATCTCTTATACTTTCTTCGTTATCGAGGAGGCCCAGCAGATTGTCTAGGTATGTGTTCCACAATTGAGTCAGCCGTTGATCAGACTTGATCAGGTAGAGCAATCGCAGCTGCTTCCGGGATACCTGTTCATCGAGGTTCATCGAGGAATCGCCGACTGATGGCGACAGAACGGTGGTGGCAACTATCGATCGTGTTTTCGGGAATACGGTGGCACGGGTACGCGAGGCAGAAGCCATCGCCGGTCGGCGCGGGTGGAGGACGAAGAAGAGGCCGCGCAGGAGGAAGAAACGGTCGCGGATAAGCGAACGAGCAACGTTGCCGCCGGACAGAGTGAATTATGGGACAATTAGTTCCGGCAGATATATAAGCCTCAGACTCTGCGAACCGGGAGGGACCGCTCTTTCTCTCTCTCTCTCTCTCTCTCTCTCTCTCTCTCTCTCTCTCTCTTTCTCTCTTTGTCTCTCGTCCCTCGGCTCTTCGTATCCGCGCTCTCTTGCGTCCTCCTTCTTCCCGCGCCGATTCTCTACTTGTTCAGGGGAGGAAGAGAGTCGTTTCCCTCCCCGAGTCTCAGGAAGGTCTCTGGAGGAGGGAAGGGGAGGGAAACTGCTGCGTGCGAACGCGGGCTCTTTCGTGCTTGGCCGAAAGCTGAAGGAAAGCCAACCGACTCGTTAACCACCGGCGCAGCCGTTCTTTGTGTCCAGTCTCTCCGTTTCCCTGTCCCTTTTTCCGGCACTTTCCATCCCGTCGTGCCGGCACGTTCCACAGGTCCCGGGATTCCCCGTCGAATCAGCCTAGCACGCGAGGAGCGCAAGGGCCACCGGAACGGTAAGAGTTCTCTCATCAAGGCGCTTAAGATGCAGGAAAGAAATCGCGTCCGCAATCGATCATCGGAATCATTGAAGCATTAAAAGTAGATTCTGATGGCTCTGGGTATCTCGAGGTTAAAAAAACTCCGGGCGTCGGCGGTGAATCCGGAAAGGTCAAGTTACAGAAGCGCTTGGATCGCGATGATCATGATGGATCATGATAATCCGCGATCGAGAGAACCTTTTTCGAGATTAGCGGTGAGCTATCGCGGACAATCTTGGCGAATGTCTCTCTGTCGGAGA
The DNA here is from genome assembly GCA_020341155.1 of Eciton burchellii. Classification (NCBI taxonomy): domain Eukaryota; kingdom Metazoa; phylum Arthropoda; class Insecta; order Hymenoptera; family Formicidae; genus Eciton; species Eciton burchellii. The sequence continues at coordinate 1,638,319 of JAHMML010000030.1, forward strand.
ACTCGCCGGTCGATCGCCGTCTTCATCGGTTGGAGTCTGCCAACCTTGCACATGGATTTGGGTAATGAAGAATACCCTCGAGTTGACCCTCGCTCGGTTTAACACGCGCGATATTTACACCATGTACGAAGGAGTGGACTTTAGTTCGCCGTGCTCGAGATCCGCGATATAGAGCGACGAGATCGAACGTCCGTCTCCTTCCAACTAGCTTCTAATTCCAACTGCTAATCGACAACAGTCGTCCTCGTTGGCAACGATCGCTAAAGGCCGAGAAGCAAGCAGGAAGCCTTCGACTCGCGCCGCTGATGTTGCTTGATGTTACTGTTTACGTCGCGTTTACGTGCGATTGCAATCTAGAATTTCTCTCGAATCTTGAGTCACTCTCAAGGTCAGAGAGAGGCCCGTCAGCGGTTCCTTGATCTCGATGTGCAAAAGTCCAAACAGCCTCGTTCGATCATGCAACAGAGATGTGTACCGAGAAGAGGCGATCATCAGGTTCGGAGCGCGCGATCTTGGAATCCTAACGCGTTGGAGTCGCGATGATCAGCAAAATAGCTCGGCGAGCAGTCGAGGATCTCGCACGCTCGGTTTTCAAGCTCGTCGAGGACGTCCGCGGCTTCGTCGCGCTAATAAAGAGCAACGTCTCGGTTGTAGCATCGATCGGGAGACCGACAATGTCGGTCTCTGTAACATTCCCGCTAATCGAGGCATCGGCCCGATACTTGTCGCTCGATATTGATCTCGATACATCGGTACTTGGTTAACGCGGCGGTGACCAAAGCACCGATCTGTCACCAAGCCGGTATGAAAAGCGATACGTCGATACCTGAATGCGACCGCGAGTGAACGCTTTCCCGTAAGCCGCTCGGACTGAAAATTGCGAGCGAAGTCTGCGGTCGCGCGCGCGCATGACCGCGAAAAATTGCGCGTGGATGATCGGAGGATGTTATCGAAGGATCATCCGCGGCCGGGCGGATTCGAGCGGGTTTGGCTTCGTTGCGGTCACTCGTGCACCCCCGCGCCGCACCGCTTGACACTTCCCTCTCGTTCTCGCGGCAGGAATAAATAAATAGGCAGGGATAAATAACGCGATGTTCTCGTCTCAGCTAAGCGTCGCGGCAGACTTCCGGACCGCTGAGATCTAAAGATCGGTCTCGGGTACCTCGACGAGGACGAGGGACGGGGAGGAATCGGTAGAATGTTGCTTTCGGTCTTTGGAATCTGGGATTTATGAAGCTCGATCTCCAAGATCGAGAGATCTTGGGATTTGTAGATCCGTCCGTGATATCATCTCCTCGATCTTCCGAATCTCTTTGGCGATTGTCAGCGCGAATATCCTGCCGGGCGTACGATAAAGACAATCGCGATGGCTCGTCAGCCGCCATGTGGACCCTCGTCGCGCTTATTGCACGCTTACGTTCTCATTAGAGAACGCTCGATCGATGGCGCGTAATTGCGAGCAGCGGCGCGTTCCAAGCCGCACCGGCGGCGCGTTCGTCTTCATTTCGGCGTCCATTCGGGGTGACACCGGCAATGGCGAGCCATGTTCCTCGCCTCTTCAGGGTGGGTCGGCTCTCCTGATTAATGACCCCGCTAATCAAATAAACAATCCTACATCTGTCGACCGACTGTGTTACCGAGTCGCGGCCAGACGCCCGATCTTTTTCCGGTGCGGTCTGTAGGACTCCTCCCTCCCCCATCCCCTTCGCCGCCCCCATAGCACCGATCCTGCGGAAGACATGGTTTATCTTCGCTCCCCGACAGCCGTCGTCGATTCGTTCGCTGCTCATGGCTCGGCTCGCGTCCCCTCGAGCGAAGAAACCAAGCTGGATGCTTGGGGTAGAGGGAGAGGGGGGGGGGTGGCCAGAGAGAGAGCGCGCGAGCCAGCGGAGGAAAAACGCGCGCTCGACTCGCGGCGTGACTCCAGAGTGGCAATTAAAAGGATTAATGATTCCGTCCCGGGGGACGCGCCCCCCACCCCATCCCCCGCTCGCTTCTCCGCCCAGGCCGAAAATCGTCGTCGATCGGATCGCGCGAGTGCGTTCATAAATCAACGTTCCGCGCGCTCAGCGCGGCTTGTTCCCGGCGCGAGGCGGCGGACGTTTCTCTCGCGAGCGTCTAACGGCTGGTCAGCCGTTCTCGGCTGGTTTATAATTAGCGCAAGGGTGGTTGTATCCGCCGAGAACGTGTCAGCTGGCGGGTAAATGTCGTCGAAAGGAATCGCGGAACGGAAGAGAGACGCGAGGCGCTCGAACGGCGCTGCAACGGCGCTGCGATTCGAATCAATCGCAGACATACGAGGGGAGGGGGTAGGGGGTAGGGGGGAGAGAGGAGGATTAAACGAATTCTCATCGAATTGCAAAATTGCGGCGTGTACCGCACCCGCTCTCACGTTGCCTCTCTCGTGCTCTCGCGCGGTCCATAAATCCACTTTGAGGGCGGCGAGGTGCACGCATCGCCCCGTAATCTCGTTCCGGGAACGACGACGTCGTCGTCGTCGTCGTCGTCGTCGTCGTCGTCGACGTCGTGAAGGGAGACGTCTCACGGTTCCGAGCCGATGCGCTCCGCGGCAAACCTCGTTGCTTAACAGAGACGTCTCGATCCGCCCGGCGGAACCGTGAAAATCGTCGTGCCTGCTCGCGGAACGACAAAACGAACGGCGAGAGAAGCAGCCGCTCGCGTGCTCGCTCCGCTCCGCTCGGCTTCGTCGCGTGTTTCGCTTTCGTCTTCGCGGAACTTCACGTCCGCCGACTCCCCAGGTGCAGCTTCAGCGCAGAGTGACGTGGATGTAACAGTTACGGATTCTGATAGACGATTATTCTCTGGTGAAGTTCTAGAATGTTCTCGATGTAGAAAGATCATACCTAATATGCGCATGAAAGTGTGAGTATAAAAGCCCCGAAACAAAGGCCCCAGAATTTTACCGCTATCTTGCACGACGGCAATAATTCGGAAACTTTACTTGGGAAGCAAGAAAACCGATATAATCAGTCTTAAGCGAAAAGTCAGAGGCAACGGACACACTTGTCAGCTAAGGAAATCTCCGAAATCTTGTAAACAGTTCACCTGCACTCTGTACTCACTTTTAAAGATTAAAGGGAAGTTGGTGTGTTATCTACCACTCTTAGCCTTACTTTATCACACTATCCCAGAACCGGCAATAAATAAATATATAAACAGCGTTGAGCGAATTTTATCGAAGACGCTCCAACATTGTTTTTGGTCCTCCGAGCCGGATGATCTAGCCTCTGAAGGTACAAATGGATCTTGCGGCGTCGTCCTGTTCTGCCATGGATCATTCTGCGCGGTCTTCTTCGATATGCCGAAAAAATCGAAATCATCTTCCAAGGCACTTTCTGTTTGTGATGTATTTCCGCTAGGAGGACCAAAAACAATATTAGAGCACCTTCGATCAAATTCGCTCAACGCTGTTTATATATTTATTTATTGGCGGTTCTGGGATAAAGTAAAGATAAGAGTCGTAGATAACAAACCAACTTCCCATTAATCTTTAAAAATGAGTACAGATGCACAGTTTACAAGATTTCGGAGAGTTCCTTAGCTGAGAAGTGTGTCCGTTACCTCTGACTTCTCGCATAAGACTGACGATATCGGGTTTCTTGCTTCCCAGGTAAAGTAAGTCCCGGATTTTGACGTAGCGCAAGATAACGGTAAAATTGCGGAGCATTTGTTTCGGCTTATATAGTTATACTTCCATGCTGATATTTGGTACTTGATATTTCTACGGCGAGAACATTCGAGAACTTTGCAAGAAAATAATCGTCTATCAGAATCCGTAACTGTAACCTCTCGCGCAGGTTGAAACCTGTCCATCCGCAGCGCTCGACGGCTGGTCCGCCCGCTTTCCTCGAAAGCAACAGTGTCAGAGTTCGCCGACGAGATGCCTGCGTCGAGCCGCGACCTCGCCGGACAATCGGTGTCAGTGCGTCGTCGCCCACTCGCTCCCGAAAAGCGACAATCGTGATCTCGCGGATACAAGGCGGCCGCGCGCCTCCACTTTTACTCCCCCGTTCCTCCCGCGCCATTCTTCGTCCACCCGAGCAGTACGTAAATCACTCGGACGGCGGTGGACAGTTACGAGTTCAGCGATACAAACGATTGTGTTTAGCTGCGCTGCGAAGAAGCGAGAACTTCTACACGGGGTACTCTAAAAATACGAGCCCACCGCCGGTGTATTCTGGGACGAGTCTGAGCGGCGCGCGTTCTCTCCGAGAGAAAGGTCGATTTGGAAAAAGAAAAAACAGAGAGAGAGAGAGGGAGAGAGTGGATCAATTCGCGAGTGAGATTGTCGGATCTCGTATAATTCAAGCAGGTTCCCGTCAACTCCTCGCCTCGACCCGTCAAGATTCCCAGCGATTCGGGAACTCGCGAGACGCGGCGAATCTTCTCGCGGAGCTCGCGAACCCCTCGCGGATACCCCGTAGGACGTGGATGTCAGCATCGGTAGAGGTCAGGGGGGAGGATGGGAGCCATCCAACTGTCGCGGCGACATCAGAGCCTTGCGCGCACGAAACTGACCCGCCGTATCTCTCGCCATCGCCGCTCTCATTTCTTTATCTCAAGAGAGAAAGAGAGAGAGAGAGAGAGAGAGAGAGAGACATGTTTATCGTGCCGACACTTGACCAGAGCGAGCGATCCGCGCGATCACCATCTCGCGCGTGCGCTCGCTGGGCCGCCTCGAGCAGCCTCTTCGGGGACTCGGTGTGCATGCTCGAGCGAACATCTCGGACTCTCCAAGTCGGTCGCGTTGTTGTTGACGCTCTCGCGCCGATAAATCGTCCGTTCCTCTCTCTCTCCGCCCTCTCCYCCCCCCCGCCCCGCCCCATCCCGCCGCCGCACGTCGGATTACTCGTGCTCCATCTCGCTTCTCCCTTACGTAAGCGTCGCCGCGCCGAGCAACGCGCAGCAAATCAAATCTAATCTACCGTCCATCCACGCCGAGGAGCTCTCTCGCGCGCGCCCTCGCGTTTCCCCCCTTTCCCCCGCCCCTTCCCCCCACCCCCACCCCCGGTCGTCATTACGCGGCAGCCCGTCGTCTTACGAGGCGATTCCCCGCTCCAGTTTCCATCGGGGCTCTCTTCCGCGCCGCGATCCCGGGCCCCTCTCCCCCGAGCGTGTGGTGCCTATTTTTGCCGCCGGCAAATTCTCCAGCGCCGCGACGCCCGGCGACGCTGTCTCCTCGCGTCGCGCCGCCTTCAGTATTTTAATCCCGCGTCTCGTGTCGGCACCATTACGCGAGATCCCTTCGAGATGTCGCGTGTTGCGTCGCCGACTCGCGACGTGCGCGATCTTCAGCCCGCGCCGAAGTGACATCTCGGTGCTGCGAGAGAGAGAGAGAGAGAGAGAGAGAGAGAGAGAGAGAGAGAGAGAGAGAGAGAGAGAGAGAAAGTGTGCGTAAGCTCATATGAGAAGGGACGCCGGCGCTGTTTTCTCGCTACTTTTTCGCAACCCTTCCGCAGTATATCATCGATGTATCACCGATACATCCGGCATAGAGCGTCGAGCGTACTGCAGGAGAGGGAGAGGTGAGGGGAGATTAATCAGCGAATCATGAAATTAGCCGTCGTCACTTTCCATCTCCATCATGGGGAATTTGACGCGACCGCTCGCCGCGCGTCACTCAATCGCCGTCGTGTTTTATTCGCGTATGAATAAATGGCGACAGAGATGCATACGCCGTGCCCGCCCGCCCCCCCTCCCCCCTCCCCGTCTCCTCCCGCCCGCCCACCCATCCGGATCGGCGAGTGCGTGCACGCGCGCGCGCGCGCGACAAAGTCCGGCCGGACTCTCGCGCGCTCATAAAGCGCGATTAATCCCCCTCGCGCGCGGCAAATCTGCCCGCGCGCGCGGGGGTGGGGGCGCGAATTTCCCGTTAAAGTTCCGGGGCAACGGCAATAAAATATTACATAATAATTGAGAATGTCACATGTGAAAGGGGGGGAGGAAAAGCGCGGAAAAAATGACACGGGCGCGAGCCGGCGCGTCATCAATCTCGCGCGAGTGCACGCGCGAAATTGGACTGTCCGCTGCGCGCGCGCGCGCGAGCGCGACATCGGACGTGATATCCGGCTGGGGATAAATTTTCCCGAAGTGCTTGCACGCACTCGCGCGAGGCGTGTCAGTATTGTACAGATCTCCGGTTCGCGCGAGCAACGAATTAACGCCGCGACGCTCGATGCATCCGCGCTAGGGTACCCAAGGACCCTTCCCCTTCGCCCGAGATCCTTCCGGCTTCGTTCTTACGCGGCGGGGATCCTCGGGGCCGCTAATTGGCGAGATTTCCGGAAACTCGAGATCCGGGACGTGAATCGATGCTGCTGAAACTACTGAACTCGATAATCTCTTTTTTCTTTTCTTCTCTCTCTCTCTCGCTCTCTCGCTCTCTCTCTCTCTCTCTCTCTCTCTCTCTCTCTCTCTCTCTCATGCTTCTGTATATTCTCCCCCTTGTCGGCTCAGCCGCCGGAAATTACTTTTTGCACGATCGGTATCGAGTTGCCGGGAGATCTTGTCGGCGATCGTATCCGTTTCTTCTCTTCTCTCGCCTGCTTCTCGCTTTAAGAGCTTGATCTCAGCGAATCGCCGGCAGAATCGCGTAAAATCGCAGCCGAATGCAAATGCCGCGAGCTCCCTCCTCCCCTCCGTTCGGCAAATTAAATTTGCCACTCGCGGCCTTAACTCAGTATGCTTCATATCGCTCCAACCTGGCCACTCCAACGAGCGGAAATGTTTAATTCTCTCCCCCTCTCTGTCCTTCCTTTCCCCGCGTACGCGCGATGTTCTCGAGAATCGGAGTAATGTGCCCTGCATATTTATAAGGAAAATATTTTCGAACATTATGCGTGATAGAATAAATATCATAACAAAAAGTGTATCACGATAAAATATTATCTCGGGATATTATGAAAATTTAATCCACGCGTGCACGGCGGGGGAGGGGCGGGTGGGGGGGGGGGGGGGGGGGGGGCGGGTGCAGCGCGCGCGTCCCGCGTAAAATGCCTGTCGTCCCATTAATATTTACGCGAACGCTCGTAAATATTTCCGCGGCGTCGTGGATCCGACGCGGATTTAAGCGCCGTGGACCTTTTAATCTCCCGCGACGTCGCCGCTCGATGCTCTCCTGATCGCGTTTGCCGCGGATCCGATTTCGCGGCCGTTGCAAAGGCCCTTGTCAATCGCAGATCGCGCGCCGCGCTGCGTAATCCCCCTCCCCCTCCCATGATCGAGCTGGCGGCAGGTTTGACGGCGCGCAGAGGCGCGGCGGCACAATGGCGAGCGCGACGGTTCTGTGACGCGGGGGCGCGAGCATTACACGCGGCGAATGAGCGGCGACGGTGATGTGATGTGGATGGGCCGGGATGTGGGGAGGGGTCGGAGGGGGGAGGGTGGGGTGGGGGTGAGACGCGCATCGCGCGACATGACGCGTCCCGTGTCACGGCCGAAATGTACTCCGGCTGACGGGCTGACGAGCGCGGCGACGCGTCGCGATCATTTATCGCGGCATCGGCAGAGAACCGGCGCCACCGATCGTCCCCTCCCCCCCTCAATTCCCGGGCAGGGCGACGCGATGGGGCGGGATGATGGTATTATCGGCGGAGGGGGTATTGGGGATGGGGGTTGAGAGAGGCAGGAGACACCTTGCATCACGTAATGCCGTTGACGCGCGCTAATGACATCGATGGATTCAATGACGCGCGGCGGGGCATCGTATCGCGCGCGCACTCCCCGCGCCCCCGCGACGATCCTTCGGCGATGCAGTCGTCGAGATCGCGCGATCTTGCGGGAGGCATCGCGGCGATTGCTCCCGGGCGGACTTCCACTGACGCGATCCGGCGAGGGGGCGAGGGAGGCACGCGCACCGCGTGCGAGAAGCTCGAGAGTCGCGCGGCGCTTTGATAGCGCGAGAGATGGGACGTGCAATTTATATCGCTGTTTCATTGCGAGGTGCGATGCACGTCGTCGTCGTCGTCCGTTTTGCGCGCATTTCTCGCGCAAATAAATACGGCTCTCTCTTTCGGCGGCTTTGCGCGATAAACGCGGGAAGAATATACGCACACGTAGCGGAGGAGGAACCGCCGCGATTCGCAGCGCAATAATTATTTTAGACGCGACGCGCGAATGTTTATTCATTAGGTATCGCGCGATAGGCGGGGATTATCTGCCATCGAGGGTGGCATTGATGGTATCGCGTGGGAAACAGAGAGGGAAAATGCTGCTCGGAAGGCAGCCGCTGTGCCAACGCGCTCGCGCGGGCCTTGATAATCTCGTTTATTATTTCACATCTAACGTCCCGGCGCGGCGGCTGCCGCGGAACCTTGGCGCGTTTTTAACCGCGATTTTCCAGCTCCGAAATGCCCCGTCAAGTGAATTAAACCAGCAGGGAGAGATTCGCGCCGCCGGTGCTGCCATAAATTCGCGCTGCGCGAGGATTTTTCACGGCGACGCGGAGCGCTGATCGCCGATGGATCGCGTTAATTACGTTGAGCGTTCATCGAACGCGGAGCGGATCGCGGAAAGAGAACGAAAGAGTCACGGGCGCGCGTTCGCGCGCGGAACGTATCCGAAATCGGCGATACTATCGTAATTTGTAGCGCGAATTTCCATATAGACGCGCCACTATGCCGCCGCGCTGCCGTTGAGCCGGGGGGAGGGGGAGGGCGGAGGGGGAGGCGGAAAAAAGGGAAAGAAAAACGGTGAGGGAGATGGGAAAATGTTTGCACCCGCGCGATTTGCCATGCATTGTTGTAGATAACGCCAGAGATAGTTCCATGCGCGCGCGCGCGCGCGGGGATATGAATTTATCCCCCTTTTTCCGCCGCCGCCCTCCCCCTTTTCCCTCTCCTCGCGCGAGCCGCGTTGTCTCGTTTCGATTTAATCGATTCTCGGGATGCAGCGGATAAAATTCTACGGAGGCTCTCTCTCTCTCTCTCTCTCTCTCTCTCTATCGAGACTCTCTATCGAGAGAGAGAGAGAGAAAGAGCCTGGCAAACAGCCTCGAGTCTCTTCTGGAAGCTGGCGAGAGCCATTCAAACGTCGCGCACGATCTCGGGGCCCACGATCTCGCGCTTAATCGCGCGACGACTTCGGGACTTCCCCGCTTTCATCCTCGGACGCGGTGCCACTCGATCCCCCTCGAGACGTCCACTCGCTGGCATGCCTCGCGACAAAGACGGGTCTTCCGAGGCGAGACGTGCGCGCATCCGCGGGGATAATGGCGCGGCTGAGCGAGGCGCCTATTTTTAACGCGGCGGAAACAATAACGGGGCTGTCCGGCAGCGGCGATCTCGTCTCGCCTTCCCAGAAGCCCGCGCAGAGAGAAGGACAGAGAGAAAGAGAGAGGGGGAGAGTGACAAGGGGGCCTTGTGCCCGCGTACCTGACGAGTCACTCGACGAGGGCCCGCCGGCCACTCGGAGGCGCCAATTGACTTCACTGGAGGCCCACTGGCTCTCGCCCGTGGGCCGCCCACGTGGACCCGCGATCGCGCGCGGCGTCCCCCGCCCCCCCACCCTCCCTCCCCACCTCCCCCGTGAGCAGGCTGGGACTCAGGTGGGACCGACGAGGTGGGGTGGGAGGAAACGCCTCGCTCGACGGAGAACTCGTTTTGCGGCGGGCGAAATACCGCGCTCGTTCGAACGCGACGACGATTGTTACGCGCTGCTAATTAGCGCACGCGGCTTACGTGCGCCACGGACTCGTCGCCGGCGAGTCGGCGTCGTTGGGGGGGGGGGAGGGGAAAGCGCCGCGACAAACGACGATCCCAGCGCGATAGCAGCTTCGCGGAAAAGAAATCGCGTGCGGGTAATCGAGCGCCGGTCCGCCTTACGCTTGCCGCTCGTCGGACGGCAAGACGAGCGTGCACGATCGTGGAATACGGGGTTGATTTCTCCCTGTACCTCCCCCTCCGCCTCTGAGATCACGCCGGGTCGACCGCAGGATCCAGATCGCGTTTCGCTCTCGGAGATCCTTTGATCAATTTGATCGCGATCGCGCGCAGGCAGATTGTAAAACAGCGCCCCGCGAGCGAGGAGGATCCTCCTCCGTCTCTGTCTAATCTGCTCTCTCGCGCGAGAGATCTGAATCCCATGTTGAGTCCTGAAACTCGGAAGCCGACGAGTGGAATTCGCGCCGAGTTGGAGATTCAGCAACCAGAACGCCGCTCGCGATCGATCGGTCCTATTACGGCATTATCTATGACGAATGCCATGCATCGTGACGTCTCTCTCAATATGACGTTAGCGGCGCGTATGACGTCACGCCGCGTTGGCCACGGAAAGCCATCGGCGTTGGTTATTTACGGCCGATGACCTTTCGAATCGCCGACTCGCCGACAGTATTACGTATTCACGCTCTTACGTGCACTTTCCCGGCGCGCTCCGCGCTCGCTTCCACCGGAACTTGCGTCGTCCGCGGCCATTACGGTTATTACGTGACCTATAACGATCGGCTGCGGTCGCTCGAGTGTCTCCCTTCGGAGGGTGTCTTCGGAGAGTTCTCCGGTCTGAATTTTTTAGATTACGTTCGGAGAATGACCTTTGCCATTGAAATAAGAGCGGAACGTTGAACACGAATATCACAGAAGGGCTGGCTGAAACAAGGGGCATGGTCCTACGAGAAGCTGAAGAAGGAGAGAAAAAGAAGGAGAGGACATTCGGAAACTGCGGCTCTTCCTCTTCCGCTCCTCGGGCGGCCCTTTTCATCCCCGACGACCTCGTCCGCTCACTCGCGACGGCTGAATGATAGCGTTACCGCGCGAGCGGTAATGCCGCGTGTCTTTACGAATTCGTGGCCGGATCCGCGGCGTATCGCGGTGGACATTAAATTTTCAGAAAACGGCTGCCGGGCTGGCTACAACGCCGGAAGCGGCCCGGAAACGGTGGCGTGCATCCAGTTACGAAGCGGCGCCTTTTTATCCGTCTCGTATCTGCGCGCGCGCGCGCGCGATATTACCGGCTCGTTCCGCGAAAATTCTCTTCTGAAAATCTGTTAACCGGCCGTGGCGCTTACGTGACCGAGCGGCGGTTCGCCGAGCGTGCGCCGGCCGGATCAAAGAACGGATAACGTCGCTAACGGCCACTGTGCAAGTACGCGATATCCGCTAACCACCCTCCCCGCGCTCCCTCCCCCCCATCGACGGAGGCGAATCTGCTGCCCCTCCATTTTGGAAATTGACTATAATCGCGTCGTCGCGCGCTCCGAATCGCATTCTCGTGCATCATCAAGCTGCACGCCACGCTGCGGACTTCCGCCTCGCGGTTTCGGTTCCGCGAATCGCGCGGCAATCGCGGAGAGCGCCGAGCTTCCGGTGGCTCCTTCGTGCTCTGCCGTGAGTGCGGAGCGGAACGCGCCAAAGGGCGTCCTAAATCATCCGGAACCCCGCCCTGAACCTTCGTTCCACTTCCCGAGACTATCTCTCGGGATTAAGAAGGCCGGACGCGCGATAACGAGCGGAAGGAGCGGCGCTCTTTTAAGGGCGCGAACGGGCGATATCGATCCGCGATATTTCCTCGACGATATCCCTCGTCACCGCCTCTCTCTTAATTTCACCCGATATCTCGCTCGCGTGCTACGACAGCCGCGGCTTCCGCTTATCGCCCATCGCCGTTAACCTTAACGCGGCTGGAATTCGCGCGCGCGTCCATCGCTCGTTCGAAAATGATTGGCGGAAAATCCTGAAAGCCCTGAGCGGAGCGCCGATGAATTCTTCTCAAAAGAACGATGCTAGGGGCGGGGAGGGTGCCGTCGCGGATCTATCGTTCTTCAAGTTCGATGTCGATGTAAACGCCGGATCCTTTCTCCGAGCGAGTTCCGCGTAACGCGCAATTAATTATGCCGACTGATCGAGAGCGGCTCGGCACGGCCCGGCATGTAATGTGCGAAACAACATCTGTTTCCCCTCTTCCCCCCTCCCGCCTCTCCCGCCCCCACCCCCTCCCGCGCGCGAGTGAGTCATCCGGCCGCCGTCCGGTCGTGAATGCTATCGCACGTCCACTTGACTCGCGCACTTCGCGCGCGAAGGTGCACGCGTCCGTGCGTGCGTGCGTGCGTGCGTGAGAGCGCGCACGTGCGTGGGAGCGACAAGTGCACGCGGCGTCACGCGCGAATGCGCGTCAAAGGAACTCCGATCTCCGATCCGCCGCTGCGGCTCGCTCCGCGAGATCTCAAGAAGGAATACAAAGAGAGAGAGAGAGAGAGAGAGAGAGAGAGAGAGAGAGAAAAGGAGGCAAAGCAGTTTCCAATTGCCGAAATTGCGGCAATGGCGCTGAATTATTCGCACACATGACGCGCGAATGAATATTTCCATGTGTTTACCGCTGAAATCCCGCGCGAAGAGTTCCGTATCGAAATTTTTAATTCGTCAATAATAATCTAGTATTATCGAGTTTAATTTCATTCGACCGTAAGGATGCATTATTCATCTGTAACGCGTAAGCGGACGTTATTGCGACGAATTCGTAATACAAATGATGATATATTTATTTATTCGTACGAATGCGTACGAATAAACGTATCATTACTTTCTTTTCTCTTTTTATATCACGAGCGCACACGCGTCATTGCGCCCGTCCGGCCATTCGCCCTTTGTTTGACCTCGAGATGCAACTGCATCGATCGCAGCATCCACCATGTGCGCGAGAACTGCATCTGTACGGACTACGCGCGATTACGCGACGGAAGGAGATCAGGTGGACAATGATCCTCCGCGGCGTTGGATCCCCCTCGGGGACATATGCTGCGGACTTTTATGGCCGCGGCCACCCCTGCGAGCCATGATGCCCCCGTTCGCCCTCGCGCCGCCGGCGTCGGCGGGCATTGTGCGAGCGTCGCGTCGAGACGCGGGATCATCAGCGCTCATTGTCACCGACTAATCGAATCTCGCTGCCGCCAGGCCGACCTACACGTCGGCGGAACGCACTGACGTAACACGTGTCGTAAATATCAGGGGGGAGGCAGTGGCGAGGGGGTTGTGGTGTCGGCGCATTTGTCGAGGGTCGCCTCGATGCTCTACGAGCGTTTCAAGCGGCGCTATATCGCGAGCTGACCGGAGATCGGAAATCACCCTCCGACGTCTCCTTCAACGCCGACCCGCTCGCGCTGGACCACACATGGCGCGCGCGCGCGTGCTATTTTCGACAGCGCGCACCGACGACGCTCTGTGTCGATGCTTAAACGCACGCGGCTAATTATATCGGCGTTATTGACTGCGGAGGCCTCGGACAAGTTATTAAAACGCCACTCATAATGCACCATCATGCCGATGACGGCGCGCTAATGGACAGGTCGGTAGGTCTCGGTAGGTATTCCAGGATCGAGCCGGTCTTGAAATCTGATGGACCGCGACCACCTATCGCGCGGACTCATGTGCGAATGCGGAATAGATCTCTATCGCTCTTACAACTCGTCGGTCGATCTTCGCTAGAGTCTACCAACCTTGCACGTGGATTTGGCTGATGGAATACCCTCGAGTTGACCCTCGCTCGGTTTAACGTGCGCGATATTTACACTATGTACGAAAGAGTGGACTTGAGTCCGCCGTATATGAAATCCGCGATGCAGAGCGATGACGTCGTCTCCTTCTAGCTTCCAATTCCAACTGATAATCGACAACAGTCGAGGTCCTCGTTCGCAACGATCGCTGAAGAAACATGCGGGCAGCTAATGTTGCTCGAACGATGTTTGCGTTGCGTGCGATTGCAATCTAGGATCTCTCTCGAATCTTGAGCCACTCGGTACTCTCGAGGCCAGAGAGGTCAGGGAAACCATCGCGATGGTTCCTGCCGATCCCCGCTCGATGTGCGGCAAAAATCCTAACAGTGGAAGGCTCTGCTTCATCGAATAGTATCGATGTCTCGCATACGATTCGTATCCAAAAATCACGAAGGACAATCACGGAGAGCGATAAATTTACGGGAACGGATGAGATATGTCTGACTGAACGAGAAGCCGGGGCGATCCCGATAACGAAAGGCGAAAGGATAAATCCGGAGCAAGCCGGAAGTCGCGAATGAACGTGAGATCCATCCCGAGATTTCTGAATATTTCTGAATATTTGGGAGAATACCACAGAAAGCCACACGAATAAAATCAGATGAGGAGGATCACCAATATCGCGATCGAGTCTCAGAACGTGACGAGTCTCAGAAGCGGTCGGACCAGACCGTTCTACGAGAACCCCCATAGAAGAGAGCAAAAGAGAGCAAAAGAGAGCAAGGGAGAGAGAGAGAGAGAGAGAGCTTTTCTCGTTGCCGGTACACGTGCAGTCATTTTTGAGGCCGAAGACCAGCCTTTCCTCGTCGTGTAATACGCAACGACGGCGTATAATGCGCTTCCGCGTGCAGTAGCTATTAAATGACCGGTTACACGAGCCGACAGGCTCGCGGCGTAGTCGCTTCCTGGAGAGAGCGCGAGGGAAAGACGAGAGCAGGAGCGAGAGAGAGAGCCTTCGAGGATTCCCCGAAGGGCCATCTCGCTTACTGATCCAAGCAGAGCCGGGATGAAGATGGATGCGCGCGGAACGCTGCTCTTCCCTCTTCGTGGGAGCGTTTCTGGGATTCGCCGGCGTCTGCTTAGCGTCTTCGGGGCATCTTCGGGGAGGAGCGCGCGACTGATTGGCGATTTAATATTTTACGCGGTGGGAAAGCGCGGCGCGAAGATACTTCGTGTCTTCGACAACATCCGCACCGTGTTCCTGAAGTCTCGCCGCTCTCGTTCCGTTGTCTCTCCTCTCGCTGAAGTCTCTCTCTCTCTCTCTCTCTATCGTTAATATCCGATCGACGAGGAGCCGGCGGGCTCTGGCTCTCTCGACTACGCGGGATTATGCGGGATTTAAATTATCGTCAAACAAAGCGATCGGCAGCCCGGTCTCTTTCGAGAGATCGATCCGTTGGTAGAGAATTGGCACGATGTTGGCATTACGTGGCGCGACCCGCTATTACCAGGTTGATTCTTAATCAGCGCGGTCATCGCCGAGCGCGCGAGCAATTACGCAGTTTAAACAAAGGCATTAACGATCCGCGCAGCACACAGAGAGAGAGAGAGAAAGAGAGAGAGAGGGGGAGGGGAATGTCAGTTTGATTCTCCTTTGACAATTTCTGAAGCGCGCGGCTCGCTCGCCGAGATAATTGAGGCTGCGTTTCCACGATTGCGCGGGAATCGACAAAGCGGTTATGCAACCGAACGGATGCGGCCGCCACGCGCGCATCCACACGTACGTCCGCGCGCACGCGCACGCGTCTCGCTCGCTCGCTCGCGTGGCGGGAAAACTTGAAAGGTCCTCTCCGACAGGAGGGAAGAGATATCGTGTCGGAAGCACGAAGGAGATGAGTACCCGAACATCAGGAACGATCCCCCACCCGCCGCGGCCTCCCTTCGTATTCGGTCCCCACCCTCCCCTCCTCTCCCCTCCCCTCCTCCACGTTGCGCTGGATTTTCGCTGCGGGATGATTTCGTCGCGATTAAGCGAGGCAACGCTTTCCCTCGGCAAACGCCGCTCCCCCGAGATCACTTCCGATCGCGAGATCGGCTCTCGGAGTTTTTCGGACTTATTCGGAGCGCCCCCCTCGCCCCCCGCCGCGGGCATCCGATCGCGCGCCGCTTCGTTTACCGTTCGTCCGCTGCTGAGACCGAGTACACCTTTACGAGAGCCTCGACACTCGGGCTAATTAATAGAATCCCGTAACTCGCTCGCGGAGAGAGTCGCGGGGAGCATCCCTCGCCGACTTCCGGTCAGGAGCTCCGGACTAACATTGCTCCAAACAATATCCTCGGCTTCGTAATCAATGCCACGGAACGAGCGCACGATTTATTACGCTCGCAGATAAGACCGCGCGAGTCCGCGGGGGGAGGGGAGGGCACTCGATTCTCCAAGGGTAGCGGGAGCTACCAAGGAGGGAGAGGGGGAGGCAGAAGGGAGCCGGCTCCGTCGGCCCGGCTTCGCTCGTCGGCGCGAAGTTCCTCCGGGTTCCCGATACTCTCTCCCCTCCCCCGGCTCGCCGGGGGAGGGGGGGATGGGGGAGCGGGCTCCGGGTATCGTTTACCAGCTCCCTCCCTGACGGTTGTATCTGGGCGCAGCATCTCGCGCTTCCAGATGGAAGCTGGAGCGTATCTCGAGAGAGCCCCTTCGTTCGAGGCGGCGGGAACGTGCCGATTTTATCGGAGAGAAGCCCTTTCATCCGCTCGTCAGGCGATTCGACTCACGTATCACTCTCCTCCGCGGTCGTCTCTCTTAACGGAACGGCAGCAGTGGCCTCTCATCCCCTCCCGCCATTCCCCCGGCTCGCCGTTCGTCTCCCTCCCCGGCTTCTTTCCGTCCGGCCGTTCTCGCCCGGGCTGTTTATCGCTCGCGGTCGGAGGTCGGTGATTATATATCGCCAACGGAGGGAATTCTCTCTCTCTCTCTCTCTCTCTCTCTCTCTCTGTAAAACTGACTAAGAGCGAGTAATCCAAAGACGTTGGTGCTTAAAATAGCGCGACGTGCTATCGGCTCCGAGCTCACGCCGGGAAGCGCGTCGCGCTTGAATTGCTTGAAGATGCGTAATGAGGGGTTAATAACGGACCCCCGGTGTCCCGGGGATCCCGATTTCCTCGCAAGCGCAAAATAACGCGAATGCGAATCGCCATAACGTAATAGCGTCGCGCGTTTGACCGATCTGAATCGCGAAAGTTTCACGTTTAAATTCGCCGCAGGGACCGGCAGAGAAAGGGAGAAAGTGAGAAAGTGGGCGAATGAGAGATGAGCGGGCCGAGGGCCAGGGGCGGGCGGGCGGGGGRRGGGGGGGGRGGGAGGGAACGGCGCAGCTCTCAGATACGAGATACCTTAAATAATTCCCCGGGCTGACGTTTTATCGACAACAAATCACTCTGCTCGCTCGCGCCTTCCTCCGATCCATCCTCAGCCATTCTCCATATCTGCCGCCCCCTTCGCTCCCTTCATTCCGCATGCTCTCTCTTTCTCTCTCTCTCTCTCTCTCTCTCTCTCTCTCTCTATATATATATATATATATATATATGAGAAATGAATCTACACTGTCGGCAGCCACTCGGACTGACTGACTGACGGCCGTGCGCGACCGGGGGCGAAGGCGCGTAGCCTCGGGGGGAGACACAGGGGGGGGGCACGCATGGATCACGGGGGGTTATGGGGGAGGCAGGCACAAGGAGAAAGGCACGCGCGCGGGAGAGGCGACGCGTCACGACGAGGGCGCGCTGTCGATGGCTGTCTCGTGCAATTGACGCGCGAGCGCGCCGACGCGCACCCCCCCTCGATCATCCCCTTGGTACCTCCTTTCCTCTTCCTCGCACAGCGTCCTCGTATTCCGCGCGCGCAGGGGGCGCGAAAGAGGAAACGACATCGCCGTCGTGATGAATCGCCCCGGATCGTCAGGATCGGATGCGCGTTCATCCCTCTGTCCGTCCGTCCGTCTCGGTCGACCGGAAGCTCGGGCGGAAGCAAGTGTCATCGCGCGCGATCCTCCGCGAGGAGCGATGTCTCTTCAAGACAGCGAATCTTGTCGCGTTAATCGGAGATGGATGGAGAAATTCTTCATCAAACCTTCAGTCTAGGCCCACGGCGTGTTTTCTCTTTGGTTGCCTTGCTGTCTTTCGGTCATGTCGTCGCGTCGACTCTTTGATTGGTCGAGATATGCTTATCTTGCTGCTTGCAATTTTCATCTGTTTCTGCTTGAAACATGATCTTCTCGCTTCTTATTTTATCCGGCAGTGTTGTAACACGCCTCGGCATTCTCATCTCTGTCGTCTTGAATTTTTTGAGATTTCGATGGGGTCTCGTCTCTGCTGTGTAACGTCATGATGGGTCTGATAGCTGCTCTGTGAATGCATGATTCTTTCGATTCAACATGTCTGCTTCTCTAGATTGCGGGACATCCAGCTATTTTATCGAGCCACTCACTGTCGCTGTCGCATCTCGTCGTTCGGTGCTTCCGAGGCTGCTTACATTTAATCCAGGTTATTTAAATTCCAATCGCTGCTGAATCACCTGCCCATCTATCCGTCCATCTTGCATCTTCCTGGTTCTTTCGCTAAGACGCTCATATCGTTTCTCGCTGATATCGAAGATGCATCAGTTGTTCAGACTTTAGCTGCATCTCGCACGCCCTGAGGAATCGGAAGCAAGTGCATGCGCTCGGCAGGAACCGCTTCGTTGTTTCCTGACCTTGGGAGGGCCGAGCAGCTCGCGTTAGCGCGCGAGTGACATCAGTCAAGATTAGCCGCGCGCTGTTTGCTTTGTCTCCTGCAACGATTGTTGCTAACGCAATCCTTCTCTTCCTGCCAAGTTCCATCTCGAAGCCCTTGCACAGCAGTTCTGCTCAGAAATCGATTGAAATCTCTAACGTATTTCTTGCGGAGCTCTAGATCTCTTCCACGGCGGACGTATGTCTCGCAAAAGGGACTCGTATCACTTGTATCACTTGTATCACATTGTAAATATCGCAAATATCAAACGGTGCAGGGTCAACCGCAGGGTATTATCCAATCCGCAACCTGATCCGCCGCTGATCGACCGGCGAGTCTTCAGCAACAGGTCCAGGGTTGGTTAACTTCCCGTTAACTTTTGCTGGTATTTTATTTTATTATCAGAATGCGCGTCTTCTGTGCTTTCCATAACATTTATTGCATCCCTGCCGTGCAGGGTTGTAGGGAGAAATTGCGCGGAAGGTTCCAACTCTGGTTGGAACTCCATTCCTCCTCAGCGATGTCGACGAGCAGTTCTGGTGGAGCTGCACCGCGTTAATCTTGAGATTAATAACTCTTCCGGTTTGCGATGGCCGGCGATTGTCGCGCAGAACTAGATGGAGATTCGAATGCAGCAGTAACGAGCGGCGCCAAGATCGCCGACAGCGATGCGATTCGCGCGGCGAGATCAATAGCGGCGCATTTATTCGCGCGCGCACGCGCGCATGCGCTTTTCGCCGATACAATATCGGTTATTACGACAATAGTCGATGCTAATCCGTCGATTACTGTTTGCGCCCGGGCAATAACATTATCGGCTCGACGATAACTCGATACATCACCAAAGGCGTATCGCACGGGGGGAACGCCGTGCCGGCTGTTCGGCGCCGACAGACGGCAGGCTCGATTGGCCGATATCGATCGCTCGCATTTGCACGCGAGCGCGACTAATAACGCCCTTACTCGCGAGACGTTGGCACGTTTAGCCGCTAACGTCGCCGACCTACAATATTCCGCGATGGTTACAGCCTCGCGCGACGTGCAGACGCTCAGACGGAAGCATGAACGAGGCCGCGAGGCGAATCATCGCCCGATTCGAATCATCCGAAGATGATCGCGCGATCCTGGAATCGTTGCGCGGATCCGTTCTCCGAGTCGCGAGTTCCGGGAACTCGCCGCGGAGGAAACACAGAGTCCATCGAGTTACGGATGATCCTCGGATCTGCTCGGGATCTGCCCGGGATGCCCCGTGAAATCCTGCCGGCCCCCCTCCGCCCCCTCCGCGCCGGCCCCCCTCGTCCCCTCGTCGCTGAAAACGACAAGCGGCGAGCGGACTCGCGGGTCGCGCGAGGACTCGCGCGCGAATTCGACGCGGAAAGCCGGCAAATTGATGATCGGCTCGATAGCGTTACGGTCGAACTGGGAACGGGGCCGCCTCGATGAACAATTGCGTGGAAAACCCTTGACGTTTGTTGCGGCGGTATTTATTGTACGATTGACGAGCAAAATAAAAGAGGCATTACTGCGCGCGCGCGCGCGCGCGCGCGCATTCTCGTTCGACATCTCTCCATCGGTTTGATTACGCTTTGATACTTGTCGATTTTCCCCTGCTGCTTTTGACAGATTGATATTTTATTCGTGCCGCGGCTCGGGAGTTTTGAAAAATGGATATCAGGATATTATCCAGTCGGGCCATTGTCGTCGTTGTTGTTGCCAGTCATCGCGGCGCGCTGTGCGCGCACTCGCTGTCCTTTTCCTTTTGTTGGTTGTCGGGCGCTCGACGGATTCAAAGTCGAGCTATTCTCTTCCCTTTCATTTCCGTCAAAATTCGGGCATTATTTCCCCGGAAATTCGCTCGCTCGTGCCGATCCGCCAGGAACGTCCACGTGGCGAGTCCGTCCATCGATCGATTATCGCTGATCCGCTTCGCGGATGTGCTCGCGTTTATTACGTGTTTATTTCGCCCGCCACGTGCCCCACGTGATAAACAATGCGATCGTCGAGTATCACAGCGACAATGCGACAATGCTCCGGCGCATGCGTCGTAACCTGTTCGAAAAACGGATTATTATCCGCGAAACGACGAGCGCCGACGAGTGGAACTTGCAGTAATGACTCGTCTCGTGCCGGCGCGAATCGCGAATCATCTCGCGACCGAGCTGGTCATCGCGCGCTTGGAAGTTTTCACTCGTTTCGCTCGTTTTCAGCGCGAGGGGGAGGTGGAAGACCACGTGTCCCTGTCTTGTCGTTCATTTTTTACACAACGAACTAGCGGTTAACGCTTGTTCCCGGGCACGAAGCGTTTGAAGCTTTTGCCTAGCAGGCTGATGGAGCGAGCGGGACGTGGCCGCGCAGTCCTGTAATCAGCTGATTACAGGCGGAACAATTAGAACACGCGCGGAAAGCCGGATACCGCGACGAGATAGCGGCACGCTATGCATTCGAGACCGAGGCGTTGCGCGAAATGGCCATTCGCGTTCAACGCAAATCCCGGAAATGCTGAAGAAGAGAGCCTCCGTCACCGTGCTCGATATTTTTAGTCGATCACGATTTAATCGATCGATGCGCTCTGATCGTTCGAATCGCGCTGTTGGAGAACTCGCCTTGTTAATAAAATTATAATTTATTTGTTTGTTAAGTTTAAATATAAAGGTTATTACTTTGTGTAGTAATTAGATTGGTATAGTAAATTTAGAATTGAAATAAATATTTATATAATATAGGTAATAATGTTTATTGGATTAATAGTTTATTTGCTATTAAATATAGTAAGAATTACAGTGATATATATATATAGTAATAAATAAATATAGTAATAATTTTATTCGTGATAGTAGGAGTGGCTTATTTAACTATACTTGATACGAAAAGTATTAAGATATCTGCAATTTCGTAAAGGCCCTAATAAAGTTGGATTTTTGGGATTATTGCGGCCTTTTAGTGATGGGTTAAAATTATTGAGTAAAGAGAGGGGTAAATTGATTTGTAAGGCTAATTTTATAATTTATTATATTTGTCCTATAATATTAGTTATTGTTATGTTAATGTTTTGGTTGCTTGGATTACTAATATTTATTGCAGAAATTATTCAATATATTAATTATATTTGTTTTAATAAGATTGAGTGTATTTATAATTACAATAATTGGCTAAAGATCAAATCCTATTTTTCCTTTGGTGGGGGCGATTCGGTTTATTGCCCAGTCTATTTTTTACGAGATAAGTTTGATATCGATCTTCGCCGGTTGGAGTCTGCCAAACTTGCATGGATGGATTTGCTAATGAAGACCTCGCCCGGTTTAACATGCACAATAATTGCACCATGTACGAAAGAGTGGGCCTCAGTCCGCCGTATTTGAGATACAGAGCGAGACGAGATCGAACGTCCGTCTCTTTCTAACTTATAATTCGAACTGATAGTCGACAGCAGTCGAGGTCCTCGTCGATCGCTGAAGACCGAGAAATAAGCGGGCAGCCTTTGACTCGCGCCGCTGATGTTGCTCGAACAAATGTCACTATACATTGCGTGCGATTGCAATCTAGGATCTCTCTCGAGGTCAGGGAGAGCCTCGCTGCATCGCGATCGGTTCCTGCCGATCTCTGATCTAAGATGTGTGGCAAAATTAACGCGCCTCGCGTAATCGTCGACGCTATCGCTGCAGCTCGAGACGACGAAACGGTCATCGGGACTACGCGCCTGCCGGCGGAGAATGCGTCGGCTTGATTTATCCGCGGCGAGGAGAAAAAACCAAGCCGGCTAACGATCGAAACGAGCCGGCGCGAGCGTGTAATTGCGCGGAGCGGAGACGAATTTTCCGGAACTAACGAGCGTTTCGCGTCTCCGGCCGCGCGTGATACCGGCGATCGAGATCGTTCTCCGCTCTATTCTCGCTCTATTTTCGAGTGCGACGCCGCGACCTCGCGCGCCCAGACCAGAATATTTCTGCGTTCGGCCCGTTAAACGGCCCAATTTACGTGGCTTTCTGATCTCGGCTGAACCGCGACGCGCTTCGACGTCGAGGCGGCGTCTCGGAAATTTACGAGGATTTCGGAAGCCAGTCGACCTTTCGATTTACGGCCGGAAAGCCGCGTGCGATATTGTCGAGCATCCGTGCAACAGATGATTGAAACGAAAAAGAAGAGAGAGAGAGAGAGAGGCAGATGTATGCATCGGGTAAAAACGAAGGGAGATCGCTCCGCGAGCTTCCTCCAAAATTCAATCAGCAGCGCGCGCTGTTTCTACGTAATCATATTCGCGATAATGATCGAACGACGATCGGCGATAATTTATCAAAAAAAAAAAAAAAAAAAAAAAAAGAAAACTGACAATCCATAAAGGCCCTCGATTCGGCAGCAGTCGCGCTGCGTGCGCGATAAATCTCGCGAGCTTTCGTCGCGAGTTATGCGAGGCGCATGCAAATAAGTCAGAGGTCGCGAATGGCGAGATAATGAAGTCAACGGTAAACGATGATTAACGCGATCGCGGGGCGGGGGAGGGCGGCGGCGGCAGCGGCGGATGGGGGGGGGGCAGCTGGCGAATATAATGAGCCATAAATAATAGCGCGGCGGTTAGCGCGAACGAGTTTCGGAATGCCGAGAATTAGCGCATCGCCGGTCCGGCCTTTCGAAAGCGGCGTTAATCTAAAACGCGCGCCGCGTGAGCGCGGGCTCGCGAGAAGCGGCGATTCCTCGGCCCTCGATCGACGGGCTTTTAATTGCTCGTTTCGCGCCGCGCCGCGGCAGGCAAACGGGCGAGGGCGAGCGGGAGGGGAGCGGAGGCCGGTTCGTTTGTGCGTTTCGCGCGTATCGAAATTAATTGGCCGATCGGCAGCTCGTTTTCGCGCTCGCTCTCAATTATCGGAAGGCGCGCGCCTTTGACGTCGGGCTGAATTGCGCCCGACTCGGCGGCTGTCGCTCCCCTCGACATTTCCAGTATTATTAATCAACGGCAATTCAGCCCGTAAATGGCCATCTCTCTCTCTCTCTCTCTCTCTCTCTCTCTCTCTCTCTCTCTCTCTCACTCTCTGTCTCTCTGTGTGCTCCATACAAATGCGCACGGTCCCGTTTACGCTTCGCCTCGGAATCGCGATCGATGGCGAGTCGATCCAGTCGGAGCTCGCACGAAATCGCGGATCTAGAAGCGCCCGTTCCGCGAGGTTCGAGCGATCTTCAAGATTCCTGATCTTCAAGATCGCCAGGGCACACCTCGCGCGGTAATCCGGCTGCGGAATTCCTTAATTGATCAAACGCTCGCCGACCTCGCCTCGGCGACGTTCCGACGGCGCGAGGGGCGGGGGAGGGGCTGGGAGGGRGGGGGAGTATTTTTCCGACGCGGTGTCTCGAGGCGATACTGCGAGGATCCGCAGCGTGCATGCCGCCTCAGCAGCATCACCCGCATCCCCCCCTGCGCCCTTCCCGCCGCTGCTGCGTTTCCCGCAGGCCTGCCGGCGTCGGCGTCGGCGTCGGCGGCGGCGGAGGATGGAAAGGAGCAAGATGCCGAGCGAGCGAGCGAGAGAGAGAGAGAGAGAGGGGAAAACTGGGCGACTCTCGTCGCCGCAAGGCCGCGGTGAAACAATGCGGGCATCGATCGGCCTTCTCTCCGCCTTGAGACGCCGCGACGAGTCGACTCGCTCGCTCTCGTCCTCGTCGTTCTTGCATGCCCGCGGAATTTACCTCGCGCGCGGAATTCGCCGCGCCGGCCGCACGTGTCACGGCCGATATTGCCGCCGGTACGCCGACCGCTCAATTAAGGCCCGAAGGGACAGGCGGAGGGCGCGGGGAGGCTACGTATGATATCTCCGCAACTCGCGATCGACTCCGCTCCTCGTGGCTTCCGACAGGAATCTCGCTTGAGCTTGACCCGGCCGTTAACCCGCGCTGCTACGGTGACATGACCGCGATGCGGATCGATGGGAAATCGCCAATGCGAGAATCGCATTTGTCAGCCCGATGACAAGCGAGTCTGACAAGTCTGAGTGAACAGTGCTGAAAAGTTCTCAAGCTTTTCCGACATCGGCCCGACAAACGAGCGCTTCCGCTATATATATATATATATCTCTCTTGTGCCTCGCGTCGCAAACCGCAAGCGAGCCTCCCCGAGAAGTTAAAGATCTTCCCGAAGCCGGTGCTAAGATCCGGGATTTCTATTTGGATCGCCCGACCGTGCCGGCGACGGTGTATCCGTCGTAATCCATCCGGCGGTTCTTTTTCCATTTTTCCGGCGCTCCTCTCTCTCTCTCTCTCTCTCTTTCTCTCTCTCTCTCTCTCTGTCTGTTTGTCTGCACCTGTCCGATGTACTTCCTCTCTTTCTCCCGCTGGGCTGCCAGCTCGTTCCCGGGAACGTCCCTTCGAGCGAGCCCGAGCGAGGTGTCGTCGCTTCCTCGGACGCGACGTCGCGGGATTCTCCCCCCYCCCCCYCCCCCYCCCCGCCGCCCCTCCCCGGCTTCCTTGGCCGGGGTCGGGAACGGAGTGTGTCCCGCGGGACACTCCCGTTCGAGTAATCCTCGTTTCGCTACCGTTTCTTAGGCGCCTCTCACTTATCGGACTTGTATCTCTTCCGACTCTCTCTCTCTCTCTCTCTCTCTCTCTCTCTCTCTCTCTCTCTCTCTCTCTCTCTCGTATCATGCTCGTTTGGCGATCGCGCCGAGGGAGACGGCGTTTCGATGGATAAACGCGCGGCTGCTACTCCGGGAGGGTTGCTGTAAAGTGTCCCGAAGACACAGCCAGACCGTTGTCACGAAGGGGTTGTCTGAATTATGAAAACATTCCCTGTACGTCTGGCCGTGGAGAGACGCGATCTGCATGCAGCCGTGTCTCGATAAGCAGGGAGAGCTCCTCGCGTGTCTCTCGTAAAAGAATTATTAATCACCCCCGGCCATATCCCTGATACGCGTGTATCCCCGTAAAGCGGGCTTGATCTCGCCCCGTGAAAACTCGCACGCGATAATTACTTCAAAGCGTATCTCCTCGAGATTCTCTCTCTCTCTCTCTCTCTCTCTCTCTCTCTCTCTCTCCGCTCGCGGAGTATCGACGTATGTCCGTTGCGTGCTCTGGATGCTTTCATTAGCCGGCTGGCTCGTCTCGACGCGTTTATTGCAAGCGGCACTCGTAAAACTTTACGGCCACGTTCGTTCTGCTTTGGAAGATAATGCCTGTCTCAGCCTCCGGAGGCGCGGTGATGATAATTAGCGTCCCATCCTGTCGTCGCGTCGTAAAACGCGGGATCGTCTAACGAAAGTCCTCGATAGAAAGCCGGCCCGTTGCCGGCATCGCCGTTCGAGGAGATTAGCGAGCCGAGCAGCTAGCGGCGATCAGCTTCCTCCCTTCCCGCCTCCTTTGTCGGTTCTCACCGCTGGTCGGGAATCGCGAACGCGCTGATCATCAGCGAACCTCGAGCCACTTTTTCTCGAGGTCTCCCGCATCCCGCCGAGACAGAGAGAGAGAGAGAGAGAGGGGGGGAGGGAGGGTGCACGCGACCTTTACGCGCCTCGTCCGGCGCGATTGCTCGGGGAGTAAGAAGCCCGCTGCGAATTCCCGCGTCTGGCGCGGCCGATGTAAAGCAGAGCGTTATTACGACGTTACACCGCGGATTCGCACGCCGCCGAGGGCGCAATCGAGTTAACAGGGAGAGAGGATGCAGCCGGAGACGACTGCTCGTAAACCGCGAGGAGGCGCGCCTGTCCCCTCCCCGGTCCCCGCGGGACTCGCATTATTCTTCCGCGGGAACGTAGTTAGGAGGGAGTCGGAAGACAGGCGGCTCGCGTGTAAAGGCCGCGAGGGGGGCAGGGAGGGAGGGGGAGTTCGCAAGGGGCAAACAGTAGTAATTGGTGGTAGCTAATGACGGATGCTCGCCGTCCCGCGAAACGTCTCATCGTTCCGCGTTAATTGCCGGAAGAGCCGGCTAGCAGAGACAAAACGAGGGACGATGACATTAAATAACGGACAACGCGTGGCATTTGTCAGCGAAGAGAGCTGGAACCTCCGACCTCCTGGACTGAGGGGAAAGGTCAAGTGTGTCATCTTCGAATGGAGACGGAACCGGAACGGCGGGGGCGATCGAGCGGCTTCACTAGCGTGCGCATACGTAAACCGCCCGCGGACACCTCCGGATTTTCCCATGACCTTGACCCGACCGATGGCCGATTGATACATCGGCTCGGTACAACCCCGAAGGCTCGCCCGTAGCTCCGAGCGCGGCGTCCATCTCTTCATCGCTCCTGACGTCGCATGCCCTCGCAAGCTCACGGCTTCTTCTCACGGTGCGTGCACTGTTCTCTTTCTGGGGGATAATGGAATCGCTAGGAAGTTTTCATC
This sequence comes from Eciton burchellii, assembly GCA_020341155.1. NCBI lineage: Eukaryota > Metazoa > Arthropoda > Insecta > Hymenoptera > Formicidae > Eciton > Eciton burchellii. Next base: position 1,664,840 of record JAHMML010000030.1, read on the forward strand.
GTGCTCGAAGCTCCGTCGAATTTCTCGGATTCCCGACGCGAAGCGAGCAAACGTCATCTCGGAGCGATCATCTCTCGTCTAACGCATCTCGAAACAACCGCCGTCTCCCTTCGGCCATTTTCTCGCTAAATACGATTATACGAAATGTAGTTTCAGCGATTCTTTTTTCTCCCAGCACTCTCTCTCTCTCTCTCTCTCTCTCTCTCTCTCTCTCTCTCTCTCTCTTTCTACTCTAATTAATAAGTTGAATCGACATTTATTCGCAGACCGATGCGACTCGTTTGCCGCATCCGCGAGGACGCGCGAACTCTGCGACTGGCAGCGTCATCAAGCAGCCGCGACGCCTTCTTCAGGGGCGCTGCTAATGAGCAAAACTTCCCGTTTCTGTCTACAGGGTTGACACCCCGCTGGCGGGGTGTTTTCAGCATTTATTGCCACGATAAATGCGACGTGTCGCGCCGAGGAGGGACAAGAGAGCAGGCGGGAGAGAAGGACTATGAGAGAGAGGGGGAGGGAAGAGAAGCCCCTTCAAACAGAGGAGTCGCTCCACCCTTTCTCACCCTTCTCGACTACCACGAGAATGCCTCGGATCGGCACTTTCGCAGAAAAAAGATCCCGAGGAAAGAGAATTTTCTTAGTGGATCATTCGTTACGCGCCTTCCTTTACATTCACGGATTCGCCGTAGGAGTTGGCTGGCAGGAGAGGGTGCTAAGGGAAGAGGCATCGCTTCGATGTTCCAACAGTCGACGCTGATCGATCCTCGCGCGCGAGAACGCGACGAGAATCTTTTTTTTTTCAAATCGCATCCGTCACAACGAGCAAGCGACTCGCTCACAGGGGGTGGCTTTTAATACCCCTCGGAAGAACGGGGGTGGAACGACGGCGACGTAACGACGGAACCGGCTGATCTGAGAGCTTCGTGATTGATCGATGCGCAGACTGCGCGTTAGACAATCTCGCGGAAACCGCTTTAGATAATATTGAAACGGCAAACCCGACACGTTCATTTTTACTTCCTCGGCGAACGCTTCCGGATTCCGGGAAGCGTCGATCCCATCCTGATCCCGAGATCGCATCGATCGATCGATCGATCGATCCATCAGCCGTGGCTCTCCGTTTTCGCGAATGTCGATCCGCGCATAATTCCCGCCCATTGTCTTCCTCTCTCGCCGATGAAATACGCCGCTACGCAATTACGCGCGCCGCTTCCCGTTTCCCTCGCGGGCTGTGCGCGGGGCGGGGCGGGGGGCGGGGGGGGGGGGGGGGGGGGGGGGGGGGGGGGGGGGGGGGGGGGGGGGGGGGGGGGGGGGGGGGGGGGGTGAGCGCCCGGATAAATCGCCACGTCGATGGTGGAAAAATTTGGGTCACGTCGTCATTGATCTCCATTCGTTTCGCGGGAAGAACACCGCCGTCGCCGTCGGTTCGATTCATCGATCGTGCCGCTGAAGAAGAATAGGAAGCGAGCGTGAGAGAGATAGAGCAGCTGAAGCGGGGAAGCCTTCCTCTTGCTCGCCGCGGCCTTCCGGTAAATGGCGATGTGATTTAGGTAAGGGCCCGGCCATCTACCCCTCCTCCTCCTCCTCCTCCTCCTACGCCCCCTCACCGCCGCCGCCCCCGCCCCCTCCCCCCGCTCCCGTCCCCGCCGATCCCGGCAAGACAGGTCGGGCAACTCCAAGTTGCCGGCGGTCGGAATTCAATTAAGCCTTAAGCGTATCTCGGAACTATCGCGCCCGGGAGGTCGGAGGGGAGGGGGAGGATGAGGAGGAGGAGGAATAGGATCGGCCGGCACCCTCTCACGAGCCTCGGGAGGCGGTGGATAGCGCACGTATGGCACTCCATTAAGCGGAGGAGATGCGCCGGTGACCTGGGAGTTAAATGCCGGGGGGGGGGGGTCTAATAAACGGGGCGCGTGTACGTACAAGGGTGCATGTACGGGGGTGCGGCCCGTCGCCTGATTTCGCGGAGGAGGCTCGCGCGATGTGTTTTGCGTCGTGAAACTCGAGTGGAGAGGATCGTCGACGCGCGGTCGTCATGAAAGACGGGTGAGGGAGAGGGAGAGAGGGAAAGGGATGACCTCTTCCAAGATCTTCCGTCTTGCCGCTGTGGGGTCCCGTGGACCTCATTGGACAGCTCATGCTGCCGGATGTCGGATACGAGATTTCCAAACTACGAGATCGCGTATTCTCCGATCGCTACACGCGTCCTTGAAGTGACCTTCCGGAAAGCCAGCGGAGTCTCAGGGATTCCGTAAATTCTATGAAACAAGGGGGAGTGTGGTCCGCGATCAGCTGCCAGATCCGCGACCGATTCGCGAAGGACGCCAACGCGCGGGGCCAAGGGAATCGGAAGGGCGGAGGGAGGGGGCGAGGAGCCGATGGTTTAACACCTGAGAAACAAATCCGCAAGAAATCGTCATCCCGCCGCACCGTGTACCGTTTCGACGGCGCGCGAGAGGCAGAGAGAAACTGGCCAAGAATAATTCTCTTTCTCTCTCTCTCTCTTTCTCTCTCTCTCTCTCTCTCTCTGTCTTTCTTTCTCAATTCATGAGGGTCGCGCGAGAGAGCCGGTCCTTCCGCTTCCCGAGCGAGTCTCGCAGGGCGCAAGCGACTCTGCGGAAAATCTCCGCGGTGACTGGTGAAATCCGCATCCCTCCCTCTCTCTCTCTCTCTCTCTGTCTCTTTCTCTCGGATTAACCGTCGCTCGCCGGTAATCGCCGACGGTAACTGGGTCCGCGCGAGAGGCGGGAGAGGCCATCTCGCTCTCCGCGTCCGCTTTAATCCCGCGAATCTCGACTCACTGTCGCCCGCCGACGCGGCATCGTTTCCGGCGACGTTTTTCTTCGCTGGCTTCGCTCTCCGCGTCCGCCGGTTTCTTTGAGCCTTATGCGCGCGGGTAATGAGAGAGGAACCGCCGCCGCCGCTTCCCCGCCGGCTGAGACTCGCGTCTGCCTGCGATACTCACCTGCAAGAATAAAGAGGACGTCTGTGAATACACAGAGACAAGGAGAGAGACAGGCGGAAAGAAAGAGAGAGAGAGAGAGAGAGAGAGAGAGAGAGAGAGAGAGAGAGGGAGAAGCGCCGCGTTCGCGGCGGAGAAAAAAGCGAAAGGGGGGAAGGCGCGTGGCGCGGGACGTGGTTGCGCGCACAAAGTGCATTCCCCCCGTGCCGAGGGGGAGGGTGCGGCGGGGGGGGGGGGGGGGGGGGGTGGCCGCGCGTCGCGCAGCTTCCCTCGGGAACGTCCCGGCAAATTCCATGGAAGCGCGCTCTCGACGCGCCGGCTTCCCCCCCTCTCTCTCTCTCTCTCTCTTTGTATTTAAATGCACACGCTGTAATATAAAAGGCACGCTCGCGGCGCGCGCGACTCGCGCCACCCTCCATCCCCTTCGTGGGGCCAAGCGATGCCGTTTTCTCGTTTTGATAATCCCCGCCTCGCTCTTCCGAGCGACATTTGCGCTTTTTGACGTGCAATCGTAGCGATTAATCGCCGACCACGTGGAAGCGCCTGGTCGATTGTGCGATCGCCGAGATGGGAAAGTCGCAAGGGGTGGGAAATCGGATTCTTAATCCAGGCGGAAATCTGCGTCGCTTGCGCGTTTATTTATTCCCTCTCTCTCTCTCTCTCTCTCTCTCTCTCTCTCTCTCTCTCTCTCCTTCTTTTTTCCTTCCCACGGAATTCAATTAATCAGAATCAACAAGCGCCGCGACGAGCCGCGCTCTCCATGCCGGACGACGTGGCGTAAACCGGCGTCGTCGGAGTGATGGAATTTTTAAGTAAACGCGTATAAATTACTCCGAGCTCGTTTGTTTCGCGTTTGTAACGCGGCGCGGCATGAATTTTCGAGCAAATACCACCGCAAATTATTCCGAGTATTTGTTCGCCCGGCGCGCGCGTGCGACGAGCAAACGGCGAAGCGGACACGCGGTTCGCCCGCAAGCCCTTCCGATTCCGTCGAAACGGCGAATTCTCCAATTCACTGCCATTCTCTGTCTCGACTTCGGCATCATGAATCCCGCCGTCAGGTTGACACCTGATTCTTCACGCTTCTCGGCGAACGCGGGGTGACGTCATCATTGCGCTGCAGCAGCGGCGCGCTTAATCCGCGCGGCTTATCGGCCCCGGGCGCCGCCACGTTGCCGCGATTCATACTTCGGACTTTGTCTCGCGGCGCTGCCGCGCCGTTTTTCCGCCTGTAAATCCGCGGCGCGCCGCGCCGGATGATGTACGAGCGCGTGAACTCGCGCGCGCTCCGCCGCGCGTGCAGCCGCGGGCGGCCGGGCGGATCTTAACTGACGTCACGGTGGCGGACGGAGCTCTGTTTCCGTAATAAAGATTTATCACGCCTGTTCGCTGCTCGCGGCAGCGGCGCGGGTTCTTCTTTCTTCCAATTCGCGCGCGATGCGCGCGGTACGTCCTTTGATGTTTCCTCGCGACCTCGGCGTTTTCTTCTGTTTCTCTCCTCGCGGTCGTCATTGTTAACGCCCGAACCGTCATTCGCGGAATTAGAGGGCGCATCGATCGCGGGGGAGACTTCGACGGGACTTCGGGAGTAGCGATAGCGGATTTCCCGGTGGATTTCCGCGCTGGAACCGCTCGGGCGAGAGATCGCTTCGGGATGCGGTTCGAGGCGCTTCCAAACTTTGCCGGACCGATGATGCTGTCGATATCGCCGGCTAGAAGGAGGGGCGGGGAGGGGAGGGGGAGAAAGCGTGCCCAGGGTTGCTCCGAGGCTCGCGGAAGGGATCGAAGTTGATAGCAAGTTCCCGAGCGGAACGCCGCGGAGATACTCGCGCGGCGATAAGGTCGCAGGACCGCACGCGAATGGGAAAGAAGGTCGGCCACAGGGCAGGCGTGCGCATGCGCACGCGAGCATCGCGCCGCGATCGGGGCGCGATTCGCTCCTGGAAGAGGACCCTCGCGGAATCAGATGCACCAAAGATAGGCGAGCGGACGGATTCATCGAGGCTGAGTCTCGCCGGACCGCTTTGATATCGGGCCGCTCCGTAAAACAGAGCCCACGGACGGCGTGACGGTAAGAGGCATCGATTGGCGATAGAAACTTCATTCGCGAATCGATGACCGATTTCATTAACACACTCTAGGAAATTAAATGAAGGGGAGAACCAGCCTCGCTCGGCGCCGAGTGAAAACCGCGACCTCACGAGGGAAGGGGAGAAGACAGGGTGGCTGGCAGTCGCGGAAGGGTTGCCCCGGGCACACGCGACACGGGAAGAAGTATTACGTGAGCGTGAGCTTGCCTGGAGGGGAGGGGTGAAGGGCAGAAGGAGATTTCTCTGCTGCCGCGGAGGTCCGAGCCGGAGCTCTCTCTCTCTCTCTCCCTCTCTCTCTTTCTCTCTCCGTCCAATCTCGCCGAGTGGCGTACAGCCGGTCGCTTCCGGTCCTCGCGATCCGTGACTCGAGGCTGAAAACGCTCGCGTTCTTCGGCGTGCGCGAGATGGCCCGGAAATAACGCGGCCAATCACAGAAACGGAGATCCGCATCCGCGCGTGGCTCGAAGAGACCGGAGAGAGAGACGGAGGCAAAGAGAGAGAGAGAGAGAGAGAGAGAGAGAGAGAGAGAGAGAGAGAGAGAGAGAGAGAGAGAGGGAGAAAAGCAGAGGCCTCGAGCTCGGCAAGGAGCTCGGCTTCCGTCATCCCCCTCCGCGTGCGATTTCCCCCATCCCCATCGCCGGTAAATCAGCCGGCGAGCGCGCGGAGGATATATCCGCTTATTGAGGCAGAAATAAGTCCCGCTGGCCACCGGTACGGATCGTAAAGAAGGTGGAATTGGGATTAGAGTGAAGCCTATTGCTCTATCTGGAAGTCCTACCCTGGCCCTTGTTCCTTGTCCCTTCCGTTCCAGCCTCCGTTTTCGCTCGAGCGCAATCTCGAGCTAAATGCGCGCGACGTCGTCGCGGCGTTTGGCGGAAATTTCAACGCAACGCAAAATTACGAAAATATGTTGTGCACGTTTGTCTACGACGGACAGTTGAAGAATCAGATGACGTCCATTCATTTCCCTCCCTCTCTCTCTCTCTCTCTCTCTCTCTCTCTCTCTCTCTCTCTCTCTCTCTCTGTCGCTCGTTAAGGATCCTTTATAGACGTTATTTCTCATTCTCGATGCAACAAATATACATCAAGTCACAAAGTGAACGTTGCTGTTGTTGTCGAAACAAAAGCACCGTTATCGCTCTACCAAGCGGGAAAAACCCGGTGACTTCAGTAGCTGCTTACGAGAAGCCAGAGGTCGCCCATTTGTTACTTAGAGTTAGAGCAAGTATCCAAATATTGTAACTGTTAACTTGTTTGATGATTAAAGGAGGTTGCCTTGTTTTCCACGACTCTCATCTTTACTGAACACACTCTCTCGAACCGGCGATAAATAAATATATAAACAGGGTTGCGCGAATCATCGAAGGCATGGTTAACAGTCCGCGTGAATGCCACGTTCGCCGCTCGCGAGTTAACAGAATCATTAATCATTAATGCACGTCAATAACGTCATCACACGATCGATCGCGTGCGCGTTTGCTGCACGATCGAATTTAATCGAAGAAAAACGAGAGAGAACCTTGATCAAGGCACTCAAGGCTACATGCCGCGCGCAGTATCGATCGATTCGCCGTATCGAGGATTGTCGGCGCGGCGGATTCGAAAGATCGCGATCCTCGCGCTCTCTCCGCGAGCGTCCGGATTACGCGGCCCCGACGTTGTTAGCCGCTTCTAATTGCAGCTGCATCATTTCAAGTACAAGGACTCGGTAACAAGGTTCCGCCGGCTCCGGGAGGTTAATTCAATCCCGCCGCGCGCGCGCGCACGCGCGCTGAAAGTCCGAGTCTGGGCTTCTTCCTCGCGACAGTTTACCGTTGGGCAACTTTTCCCGCTGTTTCCCGCTCCGCTCCGTTTCCGCTTCAGCTTCCGGACTCTCGAAACTGGAGCAACGAGAATTGGCCTCCTCGCCAGCGAAGGATCCACTCTCCCTCTCCCTCTCCCTCTCCCTCTCCCTCTCTCTCTCCCTCTCTCTTTCGAGTTGGATTCACGAGGCGCGCGAGGTCTCTCGCTGACAAACGGCCGGCGATTATTGCCGGTTTAAGGGGAGCGGCGGCGGGGGATGAATGCCGTTTCTGAATTATTGCTCGCAACGTGACAAATTATTGGAGAGGGTGGCGCACGCCGGCTGCACGGCGGCGCGTTCCCGATAGCCGCTGACGTGACGAACGATGACGCCGGATATCTTGTCGTTCATTAATTAATATCGTCCGCCGCGCGTAAATCCCGCTTTACGCGAGACCGGCCCCTCCCCCCCGCCCTCCCCCCTCCCACCGACCCGGCGACCCGTCTTCGTTAAAACTGCGGAGTCTGCGTGCTGCGAGAGAGAGAGAGAGAGAGAGAGAGAGAGAAAGAGAGAAAGAGAGAGAGAGAGAAGAGCTTCTCCCGCGGTTACGCGAGACCGAGGCGGGGGAAAGGGGGAGGGGGAGGCGTAGAAACAGGTTGAAATATCCAAGGGGGTGGCTCCGGCGACATTATACGCGCGTGACTTCGGTCGGCGGCGAGTTTCGTTAACCGCCCGGGCGGCTCCGGCGCCGGCCCTTTGTCGGTTTCACAGCCGCGGAAGAGCAAGAGAGAGAGAGAGAGAGAGAGAGAGAGAGAGAGAGAGAGAGAGAGAGAGGCAGGGAGCGTCGGCCAAGCCTGGGCTTTCCAAGGCGGCGTTTTATTATCTCCGCGGGATAGTCCCGGCTTCACATAAGTTTTCAACTCATTTTCCGCTACGTAAGAAAAATGCCCCTAAGAAGGCGTTTCCTGCTTTACGCTCCCTCGAACTCGATAACATTGCAGAAAGTAGTTCCGGAAAGTTTCGAATTTGTCCCCGAGCACGCCGAGGGGGTGCGCCGCGCCGGCCGGGACCGCGCCGGGGAAACACGGGGGGCCCGTATTGTACCCTCGTTACGCGCTACGAGAATTGTTCCGAGCATTATCGACATTCGCCCTTGTTATTATACCGTTAAACTACCTTCTCCCTCCCTTCTTCCCGCCTTCCGTCGACTTTAACGAAGCCCGACGAGCCTCCGGGGATGAGATCGAGATGCATCTCGCGCCGTGTTTCGGGCCCGGCGGTCTCCAGTCCTCCAAATCGGCGGAATCCTCGCAGGTGCGAGCTTCCTCCGAGATCACTCCGGACTCTCACGCGGCTTCCGGCGAATTAGATCCCGCGCGGTGGAGACCTTTCCACGAAGATCACCAAAGATTACCACGACTGTTCCAGCCGAGACTCCATCGGCGGATCCGGGGGGACAATATTGTGTCGCGCCGCGTCAAGCGCGAAAGCCCATCAAAAATAAACCTCCGCGCGATGAACGGGATGGCTCCGGCATCCCCATGGCGGGCGGCGGGGGGGGGGGGGGGGGGGGGGGCAGCTCGGCGACGGGGAGGGCCTCGCTGTTTGTTTGCGGAGTGCCAGCCGGAGCCGCGCGATCCCGAATGGGTTGTCAGCCGGCTTCCGGGCGGCGTCCCGCGCGACTAATCGCCGGATTCGTCGCGACGTGTAAGCAACGCGCGCGCAACATCGAGGGAGAAGCATCATCGTAAGACAGAGAGAGAGAGAGAGAGAGAGAGAGAGAGAAAGAGAGAGAATAACGGGAAGATGCGGCACACGTGCGGCTCGTGACAAGGCATTAGCCCCGCCGTCAGGCTCGGGATCAGAGAAAGCGAGAGAGACAGGGCGTCAGTGCGAGGGGGAGGGAGGGATCCTCGACGTGTCGCGGTGTCGAGCAGCCACACGGCATTATATTTAGATGCTCGCTCGCCCGCCCGCCCCCCCCCTCCCYCCCCCCTGTCCGAAAGCACGCCTCGCCGCGGGAGGCTGTCGATGCGCGAGCCGCGACGCCGGCGTAAAACCGACGCGGCGTTTAACAAGCCTCGTTCCGACGCGGGCGTCCGAAGAAAAGACGCATCCATCATCGTGCCGCGTCGTTGAGGACGATCAATTTTCATTCCCGGCGACGTTCATCGGGAAGCACGGAATTGATTCGAGAGGATATTTAAGGACCGGCCCGGCGAAGAGTCATTAGCAACATTTTGATAGATGAGGTGTTTTAATGTAATTAAAGGCAAGAGATAGAGAGAGAGAGACAGAGAGAGAGAGAGAGAGAGAGCTTTCGAGTCTCTCCTTTCCTCTCCTTGAATGCCAGCGTTCGTGATTCCGAATCTCTCTCTCTCTCTCTCTCTCTGGTCTCTTCTCCTCCCGGAGCAGAAACGAGAATCCCGATCGTCCGTCCGCGGATCGCTTTAATCCGCGCGCGATCCTCTTTGCCGATAAATGAAAATTTTACGTACGACGCAGCATCAAGGAGCATCGCCAATGGCGTCGCGCGATGATATCATCCCGATGCGGCGCGGCATATCGCGAAGGGTCCCGGGCTCGCGTCCCGACAAGAAACGCGACTCGCCGGGACGCGCCCCCGGGGTCACGGGTTTGGGAGAGCGAGGGGATTGCGGGTGGGCGGGAGGGCAAAGTATTGGGGGGCGGGGGGGGGAGGGAGGGAGGGAGGGAGGGCGAATGTGAGCCGGTGCGCATAAAAGTTTCATGCAGATTTTTACGTTTACGCGGCCCGAGCGTGCATAATTCCTCGGACGTACCCCGGTAATGTGAAGTACGGCGGGCGGGAGTGCGGGAGAGGGAATGTTGGAGAGGGGGAAGAATTGTCCGTAATTCCCGGACATGCATCGGGAATAATCTGCTGTATCCGGTAACGGAGGGCCGCTCCCCGCGTTGCATAAAACTCGGACCGCGTCGGCGGGTCTCGTAAAACGCCCGGTGAAGCATCCGGAAATCCGCGAGCTCGCGAGAGCCCCTTCCCCCCAGCCGCGCTCTAGAGTCCTAGAACTTTCCCGCGAGCCCCTTCGCCCGCGGGGAAGGCAGAAAGGCAGACGGAGGATTCGCTCAGGCGAATCTAGGCACTTCCGGTCATCAACTTCGGCCACGGCGGAGGTCGACCTGCACAGATCGCGGATCTCGACAACACAGATTCCGGAAGCCCGAAGTTCCATCCACGAGACTCGCGATCGCGAACCCCCGCGCGTGACTTGCGGCGGGTCTCGGGTAATCGGGAGGGGACCGAGGGGATCGGGTTACCAATCGGGGGGGAGGGTAACGCTCGCGCTCGTCAACATCGTCGTCGTCCTGTTTGCGGCGACGCTAAAAGCGGATATTGTATCTCCGCCGGGAGAGGAGAGCCAACGCGGTTTACCGTTTCACGAGACGGTAACACTTAGAGGGCGGTTTATTTCCTCCCCCCTCCCCGGCCGGGACACGGAGCGGCAGGATTTTTATTTCGGCGCGGATCGCGTGGAATTTCTATCCCGCTCGGATAGCGCGCGCGCGCGCACGCGCGTCACTTCCGCCACGCGCAACGTCGAATGTACCCCTCGGAGCGCGGGCGAGTTTTTGTCCTCCCGATAAAGTCTGCGCGCCGTTTTTACGGAAGGCGAATAGAATTTCCACGCTGGAAACGATTAAGCGTATCTCGGAAGATCGACGCGCGTCCAACGAGAGAAGGCGCCCTGCGCCGCTCTGGCTTCCGCCTTGGCGATGTTTCCACTAGAAGTCGATATTTCATGCACGACCCTCGCGCATTCCACCAGCGGAGCGCGGGAAATTGATTTCCCGTCCGGCTTGCCTTCCGCTTTGTATCGCCGCGCTGTCCATCACTCGTCGCGGCCCTCGATTCTGAGATTTCAGCTGCATCGATCGCGCGCAGAACCGAGAAGCGGAAAGGGAGCGTCCGCGTGACGATCGCACGAGGAAGCATCGAGACAAACGAGCCCCCGCCCCCACTTGGCTTTGTTCCCCAACTGTCTCGAATTGATCTCAATCGGCCGCGGCCTCGCGAGCGCGTGATATCAAGCCTCTTCCTATACGACATCGGCGTGCCTCGCGGCTCCTACGGCTGCTACGCTGCTCGTCTTTACGTCTTTAAATCCCCCCGATCCCTCGGGAGTCAATTGACTTTCTCGCGGGTTACGAGGTGCCGGCGCTCACTCTCTTCCGGCCCTCCTCTCCCGCGCGCCTCCGCTCCTTCTTTATCCGCTAATGCAAAGCCGCCGGATTAACGCCGCATCGCGTCGCAATCGATACTTCTTTCTCTCTTTAATCCCGCCGAATTGCTCCAAATATTACAACTTGATGTCATTGTTCGGCGACCTGACCAGGCCGCCGAAACCCAAGCGGCTTCATGGACGCCCGACAGTAATCTTGAAGCTGTAATTAAAATTGAGAATGCAGTACAACGTGAGATTAGGGTACACGTGCACGGAAAGGTATACCTATTTCTTGGAAACTCGCCGGTCGATCAACGCCGAGGTACTGCCGAGCTAACACTCGAGGAGTGAACGCTCGGATGTGGATTTGAATGAAACGAATTACGCGGAATGTCAATAACATTGGACGATTAATATTCCGTAATATTCACATAAACGGAGCTTATGTATTCTTTATTTGCGTATGCATCCACGTGGCTCGGGAATATATCCTCGCTCATTTGATACACGATTAAGGGAACTTTTATTATCTCCCTCCCTCTATATGTGGCAACTGCACTCAGTTACTCGTGCTCTCCCATGAGGACAGATATCAGGAGCAACTGCCTGATTACCAATTTAACAACTGCAATTGTTAAGGACTTTTCGTCATTTTTTTTTTTTTTTCATATTTTTTGGCTTCGCAAGGCCAATGGATTAAGTCGCCAACCGTTGCCGAAACAAAGAGAGATCGCTATCGCTAGTAACAAGCGTCCAGAGATTAGTGTCTAGTGTCCAGCGTCTAGTATCTTGCGAGAAGCCAGAAGCAACGGTCGTACACTGAATTAGCGCGAGCATCCAGATATTGTAACCGTTGAGTCATTTGACGATTAGAGAAGGTTGTTTTGTTTTCTAACGACTTTCATCTGAACACGCTCTCTCGAACCGGCGATAAATAAATATATAAACGGTGTTTTACGCGAAACATCAAAGGCGCGTTAACAGCAATTCTATACTTATCATTGAATGAATCTGGAGGAGGATATTCGATTAATAATGCTACATTAAATCGTTTCCTTTTTTTCGTTATGCCTTTCATCATGGTTTCTCTAATTGCATTACCCTTACATTTCCTACGGGAAACCGAATCAAAAAATCCCATTGGGCTAAATGGAAACTTTCATAAAATTCCATTCAACGTCTATTTCACACAAAAAATATAGCTGGATTTATTTTATTTTTTATTCCATTTAACATACTAATTAATCTGCAATATCCATTTATATTTGGTGACCCAGATAACTTCGCTGAAGCTAATCATCCCAACTCGCATCTAGAACGATACTTTCTGTTCGCCTATGCAACTCCTTGATTAATACCTGATAAATTAGGAGATATCATTGCTGCTTTATCATCAATCATAACCTTATATACTCTTAAATGAATAAAATACCTTGCGGTGGAGCTTGAACTGTTTAATCATCGCACAACAGTACGAGTAATGATCCGTTGACGGGACGTACGTCCGTCATGGAAGAGATCCGTTCAGTTAGAGTCTCGCGACAGAACAACCGTCCCCTTGCGCGTCCGTGGTGCAAAGAGGTCGAGATGGAACTGCATTTGGACAAAGGATCACTGGCCGTTGGCGACAAGGTTGAGGGCCGAGATCAAAAGAAGCCGCGTTTTGTAATCGTCGCTAGGATGCCGAAGGATTTTTCGCCAGCGCGATAACGAGCTGAGAGCTTCCCTCACCTGTCCCGAGCTACGAGGTCAGAGGACAACCAGGCATATCTCGATTGTCGCTCGTTCGCGGCTCTGATTTAAAGGACGCGGCATCTCGCGCCTCCAAAATCCGTACATTGATGAAAAAAGATTGAACAACCTTGATGTTTTCAGGCTCTCCGACAGCGAGACGTGCAAGGGGGAGAAGGGCCGATGTCGCCTACTAAGACACTGGCAATAGTATTTGGAAAGACACTAAAAAGAAAGCCGATAATAAAGCTGGGGACAACCATCTTTCCAGTAAAAGAAGACACAAGATATCTAGGTGTTATTTTGGATCAAAAACTCAACTTCTCCAAACACATCAACGTATCCTTGGAGAAAGCGAGGGCACAACTCAAGATCCTAACACTAGCAAATAGAAAATACAATATCCCTCCAAGAAAGTTCAAAGTATACTACAACGCTGTTTTTCTAAGCATAGCAATTTATGCAATTCAAATATTCGCAGATGAATACAAGAAAGTCTGAAATCGGAGAAAAGCTCCAACTGTCCAGAGAGCAGTCCTCCGGAGGACAGGGCGTATTCAACAACACCACTGGAAAGCTTGCAGATAGTCATCGACACGGCACCACTAGATTTGCAAATTGCAATAAAGGCAATGAAAATACAGCAAGACACAGATCTTAATAGATATGACGAGATATTGCAGGGAAGAAAACTGGAAGAATTCCTAAATAATACATGGAATGGCTCGAGACGGAAAAAGGCCAATGGACATACAAAATATATTCAAAGCTTCGTAGCAGAAAAGAGGTGGACCACGATCCAACGTCTGAAATGGTCCACTTCCTAACGGGACATGGACCATTCGCAGCAAAGCTGGCACATATGAACCTGAAAGAAAGCGATAAATGTTCGTGCGGCAGCGCACAAACAACAAAGCATCTTTGGGAATCATGCACAAAGAGTGAACTAAAACATCTGCACGATACAGAACCAAATCTGACAAAAATACCACAAGACAAAGACAAACGCAAAGAATTTCAACTTGTTGTAAAGGAGATGGAAAAGAGACTAAGGGACGAAGAATATCAGTCCAAAAGCAGAAACGCACGATGAAAAGCAGGTTTTTAGTTGGTTGAAGTCCAACACTATCCAAAGGCGCTCGAGCTGGACTGTCGGTCAACACGGCTGGCTGGCAGGCAAACGTGAGCGCACAGGGTGCCTACACCGGACATCTTAGATGTTGAAGGACTGTTATACAACACAGCAACCTTCCTGGGAAACCAGCGGCAGGGGKTTTCCTGCAAGGCAAACGCCAACTCCACAAACAATCCAGAACAACAACAACGAGCAACGACAAACCTAGATAGAGAAACGCAAAAGATTCAAAAACGCCTCGCAAAACCACAGGTAGCGAGACTGAAGCACAAATGGAGTAAAAGAAAAAAAAAAGAAAGAAAAAGGAGGGGAGAGGGGCGAGTCAAGCGGCGCTCGTCCCTGGACCTCTGAGCTCTCGTCGCGTTCGCGGCGCGATTAGCAATTCAACGGCGCTGAATCTGAATCTAAATGGTGCGGTGCGATTATTAAACGTAATATTTGGCCGCTTACGTGCGCCGGCAGCGCATTCGTTCGCACACGCGAACGTAAGCAGGCTGATGCGAATCGCGGCTTGCATCGCTTCTCGCGCCGCTATTTCGCATTTCAGATCAGTTATCCCGAGACGCCGGCGGGACGCGGCCATTTGTACGGCTTGCCCCCGTCCCTCCTGTCGTAAAACCACGGCTGCAACCGCCGCCGTGCAACGTGTGCGGAAACATCCCCTAAATGGAAACCACCGGCGCGGAGCCGCGAGGCGAGGCGAAAGCGCGCGCATTCTCGCATTAGGACGAAATAACGACGCGAGAGCACGCCGGTGCCATGTCGGAGCGGGCTCGGTAATTCACCGATCGGCAGATCGGAGGGGATCGAACAATGCCTGGCGCGGAAAAGAGGAACGCATCGTTGGCGAGAGAATTTATGTCTCCGCGAGGACGCTCCGGTCTCCCTTCTCCGCTCTTGCCTCGCGCAGCAATTAACATTCCGCTTCCGCGCGCCTCGTGGACTTAAGTAATTGCACATAATCGCCTAATGGCGCCCCGCGCGGTAAACAGACATAAATCTCTCGACTCCGCGAGGATAATCCAGCCCGGCAGGCGAGGAGCATCGCGAAGCGGCTTCCGCGGCCGCGACGCGATGACGCGGAAGGGACATGATTTCAGGAACGGGAGTAGCCCGCATGCTTGCTGAACATTCGGTAATCGTGCTCGTATAAAAGAGGAAAATCGAGGCCAGGCTGGCAGCCCATTCTCGTGAGAGCAAAAGGGCTCAAAGTGCCGGTGAAATGCCTCCTAAATGAAATTGGACGGATTTAATGAAGCATCGGCCGAGCAAGGAAGAGAGAGTGCGACAATATAAGCAAAAGGATAGCGACAGGCTCTGCCGCAGCTCGCGCCGACTTTAGGGAACGGCAGGATTACTGGTTTACGTGAATCAAAAATAAAATACACATCAACCCTGATTATGATTTATAGGATTTTCCTTTTTATTTGAGAGGACCAATTGGTATCGTACCGTCTAACTCGTCTCTATTGATATTACTTTACGCGATACATATTATGTTATCGCCAATTTTCATGATGTATTATCAATCGGAGCAATCCTTGCTATCATTGCAGGAATAATTTATTTCCATTAATGATCGGATGCAAATTGAACAATTATTATTTGAGCATTAAATTTATCATTCGATATTCATCCTTACCTTCTCAACATTTTTTAGATCTAAAAGGAATGCCTCGTCGATTATTCGGATACATTCTTATCGTGAAATATAATTGCATCAATTGGATCATTAATTTCTCAATTGTTAGAACAATTTCCTTGATTTTTATCCTACGAGAAATGCTCCCCCCGAAACGTATAATTATCTCTATTTTTTTCCTAAAAACTCAAATCTTGAATGGAACGTATCCGCCACGACATCATCACTTCGAGAGTGACTCATGGTTACAGAGAGATTGCAATCGCGCGCAACGTGAACAGTAACGTTCGAGCAACATTGGCTGCCCGCTTGTTTCTCGGTCTTCAGCGATCATTGCGAACGAGAACCTCGACTGTTGTCGATTATCAGTTGGAATTGGAAGCTAGAAGGAGACGACGTCATCGCTCTGCATCGCGGATTTCAAATACGGCGGACTCAAGTCCACCCTTTCGTACATGGTGTAAATATTGTGCATATTAAACCGAGCGAGGGTCAACTCGAGGTCAGCACTGCTATTCTGCATTAGCAAGTCCATGTGCAAGATTGGCAGGCACGAAGCGGCGAAGATCGACCGGCGAGTTTCTGGAATAAAAGCTTGAAGAAGAAGAAGAAGAAGCAGCAGCAGCGTAATCGCACGATCGGACGAGAGTCGGCAAATTTGCGAACTCGCGGTTCGCCGCGGAAATCTCATCAGCGCGGAATCCGCAAACGAAGCTTCGCGCTCTCACGCGGCGCGTTATGACGAAAACTCCTCGCGGGACCGCGCGATCGAGAGGGCTCGGGCATGCGGGAGGTGGAGGACAGGGTGCGTTTCCAACGCTACGGTGGCTGTAAATTTCATATGCGCATTCCGCTAGCGTATACATGTCCGCGTCGCAGTCCGACGCGGTAACGGCCGGCATAGCCGGCTCGTTCCAATGAAAGTCTCCTCGCCGTGAATGCGCGGCCGAATTCAAGCTGCCCTCCCCCGGGGGAGAGAAACAGAGAGCGTGCATGGGAAGGAGAAAGCGAGAGGAACCGAGAGGGAGAAGGAGAGGGCAGATCGAATGGAGGAGTGCTCTGGCGGCGCACGGGAGTGTTTCGGACAACGGCGCGTGTTTAACGGCCGGATTTCGGGATAAAAAGCAGAACGGCAAATGGAATAATAACGCGGCGGTATTATTAAAATAGGATCGCGCGCCGCGATATCCTAGCAACGCGCGTGGCATTAAAGGGCATAGGTCGTAGGGCTCCCCGTGGCGGCGGTGCATTACCGCGAGTGCGCCTCGCCTCGGTCGGATCGCGTTAAAGCCCGCATTATGTACTCGCCCCGTCGACAGGAGCATCTTTAACGGGAATTTAACGGCACGGAAGGGACACGGAAGCTGGCTAGCGTTAATGCTCGCGGAATCGGAGAACGCGAAATGGAATGCGCGCGCGCAAGAACTCGGCATTCTTCCCCTCCCCGAAGCAGAGAGAGAGAGAGAGAGAGAGAGAGAGAGAGAGAGAGAGGGGAAGGAAGGTGTTTCAAAAATCTCACTTCTCCTCCCTCTCGAGGGACGCTTCTCCCCTTCCCCCCGCGGGGATTTAATTCCGCGGATTCCTGCGAGGCGTGACGTACGCCGGATCGCTTAATTTTTAATTCGCCCGCCTCTTCACTCGCGCTCGCCGGCCGATTCGGCACGCACGCACGTTATTTCAATCCTCCCCGGGGGATTCCCGCGGGGCGTGCGATCTATTCGCCGACGCCGGAGCGGGACGGCTCGCGGGACGGAGGGGGAACGGGGTTAGGCGTCATAAATTAGGGGCACGGAAATTTCGACGGGAGCAGCCGGGGAAGGGACGGGACAACGGAGGAGAGCACGTTACCTTTCCCTTTCCCTTCCCCACTCCCACCCCGTCGGATTGGCCGCTGTGCCGCGTACGTCGACAAATATCGATGTCCTCCGCGGAGCGGGCCGTAATTTTCACGCTCGCTGCGTTCCACGGTTCATTTTTTATCCGGCCTATCCGGCCGGAATGTCTTCGTTTAATTCTGCCGCGTGCCGGGGAACGAAACCCTCCCCCGAAACGTTTCCCGCTTGGAAATTGGAATAAAACGATAACTCAAACGTGAATTCTCTCCCCCTCCCCCCCACCCCSSCCCYCTGTCTGTCTCTCGGTCGGGGAATAATTGATGGAAGTAAATTAATAAACGTCGGCATCGAGCGAAGCCGAGACGACGACGACGACGACGATCGTCGAAGATATTCGTGCTGGGACACGAGTAAGGGCGGGAAGGGCGATTACGTCGTGATTTCAGGAACAAAAATGGCAGGCGCGGCCATTCGCGGAGAAGCAAGGGAAGCCGACGGTAATAACAAGATTCCGATACTTGGGGAAAAATGCCATCGTCCCCCTCCGTTCCTCGCCTCTGGTTCTACGATTTCCGCCGAGCGCCGCGGGTCGGCGGCGCGATATCTCCGGCGGAGCACTTCCGGTCCGCGAGAAAGCGAGCCGAGTCGCCGAGGCAAATAGCGCGCACGCGGGCGTGAAACGCAGAGGACGATATTTCGCGGCGGAATCTCCGCGCGGAACGTCATACCGGAAGATTAATAAAAAAGAAAGAGAGAGAAAAAGGGAGGAGAGAAAAACGTGAGAAATGCGCGAATTTACTATGCGCTCGTTTCGCGCGCGTGCGCGGTCAATCGCGCGATCCGATCCGAGATAGTTATGAAGGGGGGCTTCAATTACTAGTCTTCCTATATAAGTTAGGAGGATGAAATTATTGATAAAAAATCAATATATGAATTGATTTTTATGAAGGGGTAAAAGGCGTTAGATTTTATATGATATTTTGTTCATTTTAAGGTATAAAGAATTAAGATTGAAGATAATAAGGACAATAATTCCTCCTAGTTTATTGGGAATTGAACGTAAAATTGCACAGGCAAATAAAAAATATCATTCAGGTTGGATGTGGATAGGAGTTACTAATGCTTCTGCGAAATTATCGGGGTCTCTAAATATAAATGGGTATTGGAGATTAATGAATGTAAATATAACTAGAAATAAGATAAATCCAAAGGTATCTTTTAGTGTAAAATAAATGTTAAATGGGATTTTATTCAAGTTTTTATTAATTCCTAATGGAGTTTTTGATCCTGTCTCATGGAGAAAGAAACGTAAATGTAATATGATTATAAAGATAATAATAAGAGGAAGAATAAAATGAAGAGAAAAAAATCGGTTTAAGGTTGAGTTATTAATTAAGAGTAGCCTCGAATTCATTCAATCATAATTATTCCCACGTATGGGATAGCGGTTGTTAAGTTTATAATTACTGTGGCTCCTCAGTATGATATTACGATCTCGGGTCTTTCCGGGAGCTGCGGGCGGGGGTGGGTAAGTGGACTCGCCATTCGGAAACGCTCGTAACCGCTGATCGGCTCGATCCGTTACGGCGGGACCGTAACGACGGAAATTCCGCTTATTGGCCGCCGCGCGGCACGTCGGCACGCTCGCGAGCGAGCGCGCGTCGGAATTATGCCCGGCGACTGTCACGCGACGGCGATAATTCCCGATCCCGTCTGAGAAGTTTAATCGAAACGCGACCCTCTCTCTCTCTCTCTCTCTCTCTCTCTCTCTCGTTGTTCCTCCGCTCGGGCATATGGAGCGCGTTAAGACCTCGTCGGCGACTCGTACGTGCCCGCCTCGCTCCGCTCGCATTCCGGGGCTGCCGGGCGTCCAAGGGGATCGCGACGCGTGCATCTGCCCCCCTCACCCCCGCCGTCCTCCTCCCGCGGATACGTCATCGCTGCGAGGGATGGATAACGTATTCCCCGATCGTGCGTCCGTGTCTTAACGCGTCTCGATTCCGGTTCCCTGCCGCCTCCTCGATCTCGAAGGCTCTTCGATGAAGTCGAACTTGCGACTTTGCAATCGTCAGGGGGCGAGGTGGGAATAAATCGCCCTTCCTCGCCGGGGAAGAGGATTGACCCCTCGCGGGGGATCTAGCGCCTCCGCCTTGCTCGTTCGCTTCCGCGAGGGCAACACGCGTCCCCCTTCCTCGTCGTTGCCCTCGCTCTCCCTAAGCACGCTAATGCGGCCGGACTCTTCCGGGTTGGAGTCGTTCACCCTTGAGAGCCTCGCGCTCACGATTATGCAAAACGCGGCGCCACATCTCGCGCCGATCCTCGCCCGCCAAGTAATTTCAATCCTCGTCCCGTTTAATTCGAACGCATGAATCTCCCCGATCTTGCACGTCCCCCGCTCCTCCGCTCAGCTCTCGGGATCTTATTTCGCGCTAAGGTTCAACAAAGGACCGTTCCGTTTCCGAGACTGGCTCGTCCAGCTGCTCTCGGAAATCCGAGAAAGTCGGAACGCGTTCCCCGGTCATTCATAAGGGGAGGGGAGGGGGATGGAAGACCCGGGAGGCGCGCGCGTTCGAACGCGCGGAGCGATCTAACGCGTTCGTTAACACGGACGAATCACCGCTGCGCACGCGCGCGCACGCGCGCAATAACTGTCAACGTTGAGGGATACTTGTCGTAAACGCTCGGTCGTTTACCGCGCCGCGTCAATTACACGCGGCATCGATTATGCCCGGAAGTATTCATCGAGTCCGAATGCGCGAATTATTTACCGATTCGTCAACCGGTTGACAGCGGGAGCATCGCTCGGCGACCGCCGAAAGCCAATATGTCCCGAACTAATATTTGCGACACCCCCGCGCCGCCGTACGAGTCCGCGGCCGCGCCGAATTCCCGCGCGCGCGCGCGTGCGCATACATCACCGGATAAATATCTCGCGTCCCCGGCTGGAACCCCGGCGACCCCCCTCTCCCGCGGAAAATGCAACCGGCCGATATTTATTCGACGGACGTCAAAAATATATTTACACCCCCGCGATCCGAGATTTTTCATCGAATCGCCTCGCGAGCGGGCGAACGATTTACGSGGSGGGGGGGGGGGGGGGACGAGGGAAGGGGACACGTAAATGTCTACCCGACATGTAACGAATAAACATCCCCCGGCGAAACCTCGCGGCGCCCCCCTCTTCCTCTGCTCCCTGCGCCAAGTGCACGCGCGCGGCGGAACCCCCTACCCCCCGCCCCTTCTTGGAGGGCCTCGCGAGTTGCCGGCGCGACGAGCTAAGCGTATTTGCGCGTCGCCGTGTGTTCCGCGCAAACAAGGCCGACATCGTCTGCGAATCTACCGCGATGCATTTCCCAAGTAGACCTCCCCCTTCCTCCCGCCCCCCCCCCCACGTTTCGTCGTTGCTCTTTCTTCCGAGGCCCTCCGCGCGTTCCCCCGTGCCACCGTTATCGCGCGGCCGGGAGGGTTGCGAGTCTGCGCGAAGCCTGGCGTCTCATTTGCATGTATGAAGGAGTAGATGGCTATCAGGCGAGCGGAGAGGAGGGGGGTGGGTGGGTGGAGGGGGATGGGAGGCAGGCAGACCGTGTAGCCCGACAACCGAGCGGAACTTTATCGCACGCGCCTGGAACGGGAACTCTCCGTGTGCTTTCAGATCTCGCAGCGAGCAACGAGAGAGAGAGAGAGAGAGAGTGGACTGTCCAGTAGACGAGGATGCTCCAAGTTCCGGCCGGAGCGCTCGCCTGATGCAACCCCGAAGTGGTACTCGCGATCTCGCCGATGAATCGGCAAGGCTGCGCGGGACTCGCACGTTACAATTGGCGATCGAGATCCGATGTGTAAGCTTCTGGCAGTTTTGCGATAGGTATTAGCTGCTGGAGGAGGATCAACTGTTCATCCTGTCCCAGCTCCACCGCCGATGAATAATTAATAATGCAAGGAAAGGAGAGGGAGGTCCGAATCTGGTGTTACTTGTGGGATTCGCAGTACTAGAGAGAGACAGGAAAGTTTCCGAATATAAATGCTACGGTGCAGTGAGAAGAGTTATGACGGAGGCTCGTCTGGTGTTGTGTTAAAGACTTGATCGTTATTAATTAATAATCCACTTCAGTTCCCTATAATTATTGACGAATCTAATATTCCAGCTCAGAAGGAAAAGATGAGGTATAATATTCAGAATCATTCAGACACATAAACGTAGGCTTACACACGAGTGATCAAATTAATTCAACGTTATGCCCGAGAGAGGTGAAAAGTCCTAAAATCCCCAGTTACGAGAAATTATCTCCCCAACATCGAGACTCATAGTTGAAACAGAATATTAGAGATACTGATCGTCTCAAGTTCGCATTTGAGAAATAAGATTCACAGACACCGGCGAAATTACGTCTCACACTTGGGATGAATGCGTGAAATTCTGAAATACAGCGATCAGCGGGATTCCGCGGGCTGCGCTCGCACGTGGCCGCCGATTTAATATCAAACCGCGACGACGACGGCGAATCGCCGCGGATGCGAGCATCGCGCGTTTCGCCCCGCCGCGGCGGGGGAAGCGGAGAGCAGAGGGCGAGCTTTATGGGCCGACATGCGGTACGTAAAACCGCGGCGCGGTTTTACGCGATGTGCATTCCGTCGAACGTCCGAAGAAGCGGCGTAATGGCGTTACGATGCTTCCTCCGATAGCGCGACGCGTCCCGCAGCTGCGCCGTGCGGGATTATGAGAATCGAGTTGCGGAAATCCCGCAAGGCGCGCGCCGGCTATTCCGCGCGATATCGCCGCTTCGCGTTTCCTCCTTGACTTCCGGAAGCGCGTCGCGCTTGAAAAATGCACGAACGGTGTCGCGACGACCGGGGGGTGTGGGTGGGGGGCGGGGGCGAAGCCTCCGCGATGACGGGTTAACGAAGATCGATGGGAGGCTTGATGGACGCTCCTCCGCGCAGCCGCTATCCATCTCAGGAAATTAATCGAGGAAATTAATAAATCCCCCAAATGATCTTTCGCGACCGAAGGTTCACCGGTGAACAACCGCAGCCGGTGAAGCGTGAAGTTCTCGCGGGCGAATTCGCGGTCCGTTCTCGTTTGAAGAGGGCGACCGATAAAAGCCGGCCATTGAAAGCGCGGCGACATTGTTGCGGTCGACATCTGCGCGTCGCGGTGCGTAGCGGCGCCGAAGGGGTTAACAACCCCGAAAGGTCGCGCGCCATTAAACCCTCAAAGATATGTTCCATAGGAAATTCCAAACGAAATTTCCAAACCTCGCGTTGTCGATCGCAAACCGATGCAGCGTAACGTGATCATAAGGCGAGTGGAAAGTGCGTCGGGCTTAATTAAAGGGTCAACTCCGTGTCGGTGATATTCTCCAGACCCTCCGCGAGGAGCATCGCGCGCGCGTGCGCGCGCGCGAGCTTGTTTATTGCCGAGCGGCCGTTGCATATGGATGTGCCCGCCTCGGGCTTTCTCCTTTTCTCCGCAGCGGGTGGTCGCGCGAGGGGGCAAGAAACGTCGTGGATAAGCCGGGGCCGACTTAGGGGTGAAAAAGCAAGGCGCGTCGTGATGGATTGGCCCGGGCCAATCACCTCGTTTGTATCCATTTGCAAGGAATATTGTTCCCGGCGATCTCGCCTCGCGCCCGCCTTTTTTCTCCTTTCCCGCCTCGTAACCGGGACTGGCGCGTGATTCATCTTGACGGTAAGAGAAAACGGAACGGCGAGAGAGAGAGAGAGAGAGAGAGAAAGGGCGGGAGAGACGGGAAGGAGAAGTCAGGAGGGGGCATTTTGCCGTCTCGGAATGACGTTCTTCAAGAGCGATTAATTTTCATTTTCACGCGCTCGGGCGTGGTCGCGCCATTGTCCCACCACATCCTCTCCCTTCCCCTCCTCCGCAAGATGCACCGGTCACCTCTGACCCCGGCCATTTTCAGGAAAGGCGGAAGAAAATGCCGCTCCCCCCCCCCCCGCGGGATTTTCGTCGTCGAGACGTACGAAAGGCGCGAGGCGCCTAATCGCCCGCTCAACTCTCGCGTAAACCCCCTCTCCCCCCTCTCCCCTCCCCCGACGGCGTGACGTCACTTCGGGAGGGAGGGGAGCGGGCGCGAGCGTTCGGGGCGTTCGAATTTATTCTTCCGTATTCTTGCACCAGGAGCGCAATAATGTCAGATTGTCGCACTCCGTATCCATCAAATCGCGCGTTGCGGTAAGGAAGCCCCCTCCCCCCTCCGCCCCGCTACGCGCTTTCTCGCGGGGGGTCGCGACCCCCCGCCCTCCCCCCGAAACCTCGCAGCAGGAGGGCGGGTTAAACGATTCCGCGGAGTGGGACTGCGTCAGCCTGCGCCCCGCTCGAGAGTTATTGCCGAAACGCGGGGTACCGAAGCCCGCGCCCCCCTCGGACGAAATTTCCCGGTTGTTTGTTTCGTGCAGTTCCCGCGGCGTGCTAATGTCGCCGGCATTAGCATACGCCGCCACTACGAGCTCGACAAGGGGTGAAAGAGGAGGAGGAGGAGGAGGAGGAGGAGAGTTGTTCCCGCGGGACAAGAGAGGCTGGCGCGCCGAGTACTCGACGACAGTCTGCCTAACGTCGTTCACCGGCGACCGGGGGGTAACGGGGTAAGGAGAGAGAGGGGAGGTTGACCGTGGGGAGGGTGCGAATGGAAATAACGCGGGCGGGAAGGAGCCTCCTAGTTGGCGCTTAACGAGTTGACTGATAGTCTATAAAACTTGCTAATAAACTCTCGCTTCTCTCCCCCTCTCCCTTCCCTTCCTCCCTCCACCACTGCCACCCCTTCTCAGGGGGTCGCTCCGCTGTCTCGGTGCTCCACGATCCTGCAGCTCCGCGTGTCTAACTGCCGTTTCCGGCGCGATCCTTATCACGGGCTTTATTGAGAGAGAGAGAAAGAGAGAGAGAGAGAGAGAGAGAGAGAGAGAGAGAGAGAGAGAGAGAGAGGAGGGGGAGAAGGGTGAGAGACAAGGGGATTCATCTTCCTTGTGCTTGCAAATTGGAGAATATAAAACGCAGGGTTATATGGCGATGCGCTCGCACGCGAGATCGCGCGTTTACGCGAGACTTGAGGAAGCCACGCTCGACGAATTTAATTCTTCTCGGTGAATTTCTCATTTTCATCAAACGTCTGCTCCTCAGCGATGCTGCGGCATCGCTCCCCTCGCATGAGATCTGTGATCTCGGTTCCGCTCCGTTGAGCGAATCAGGAGTGAAAAATCGCGGTAGAGCTCGCGAATTACCCGGGAGACGTCGACGGGCGCGTAGCCGGCACGTGCGAGACAATTCGCGGGCGGGGTCGATGCCTGATCCTCAGACCTAGACGGGGTTGAATCCGCGGAGGCGCGCACCCCCCGTCGCGCTCTCGCGGTGGTTGTTGTCTCCCCGGGAGGGAACGCAAAGCTTCGGGAGTACGCGCGAAAATTCACTTATTCAGGAAGGAATCGCTCGGGAAGACAGAGGGAGAACAAGAGGATTGGAAGGAGGAGGGGGAGGACAGAGTCGATCTGCCATCGTCTGTTGCTTCCTCTTTCTCTCTCTCTCCCTACCTCTCTCTCTCTCTCTCTCTCTCTCTCTCTCTCTCTCTCTCTCTCTCTCTCTCTCTC
>JAHMML010000030.1:1697601-1828116 GCA_020341155.1 Eciton burchellii
GTTCGTCCTTTCTCGTGCTAGCTCGTCCTTACTCGTTCTCTTTCGGCCTCTCGCGTCCTCATTCGTCTTCGCTCGTCCTTGCTCGTCCTCTTTCGTTCTTGCTTCGTTCGTCCTTTCCATCTTCGCGCTATGCACACCACGGATGCGTATATGGGAATATCGGCACGCGAACATGACAAGCGTATTGTTCATTCATCTTGTATGGGGTCGGTTATCGGCCGACCGAGGTGTAAAGCGATCGGGGATTAGCGGCCGCATCGAGGAATTGGCCGCCGTCATCCCTTCGATTGATTCTCTGCACGGTGGACAACAAAAACGGAAGGAGCTGGTCCTAGGTCCCTGGACCCTGTGCTTTGCGTGATAATTTTTCGCGTCGCGCATCCGGGAGAACTCGCGGGGGAGCGAAGAGGTTAGGAAGCAATCGTGGTCTTCCACGCGTTCGTATTTGCGCTCACAACAATGGCGATTGTCTTAAACGCAGTCTTGAAAAGGCGATTCCTCGATCTGATCGTGCAAGTCGAATGTGCAGAAAGATCGAAAGAAGATGTCAGAGTTTGTAGATTTTGCATCGCGAGAAGGGCGACGAAAGCTCGCGGCTGGAAAATTCGCGACATTGACGCGACGATAACGACCGCGTAATTAGTAACAGGAGTTCCCGGGAGAGGGGCGGAGGGATCGATTAATCAATCGGCCATTAATTGTTAATCAGTGAGAGCTCGTAAAAGTTGGAGCCCCGTAATTTATGTCTTCTTTCGCGCGTCTGTTGTCGACATCATGAACAACGATCGAGACTAGACAAATATCATTAATAACACACGCACGCGCACACTATGCAAAATCGGTGCGCCCGCGCGAAAATACATCGAGGGATTTTACGATCTCGTAATAATTAATGTAATATCGTGCGCCTCATTGTTACTTGTATTAAAATAATTAAACCCCGCCAGCTATCGCATAATGATTAACATGCGGGTTCGCTTGTTCGATTATTGTACTCATCCCCTCTCCACCCCTCCCCCCCCCGATCTCCGCTTCCCACGTCGCTTCGAACGCGACAGTCGCAACGATATCAAACTGCTGCTGTCCGGCGCGGTGCCGCTCGCGGTTAACGCAACGAACACCGTCCGTTCTCTCTCCGCTCTATTTACGCCGAATTACACATTAGGCGCATCTCGTGCGCGGCGTCCCGTGCGTCCCGCCGACTAGCCCCCCTCCCCCCATCCCCGCTCCTCCTCCGATGGTTCTCTCTCGCGCGAAAAAGGAAGAAACGGGAAATGGTCCGCCTCTTCTGGATGGACGCGACGCAGAAATCCATCATCGGGAATTCCTCCCGGCGCACCGAGCGCACCGAGCGACCGTATGAAATTCAAAGGGATAGCGAGAAGAAGGGGGAGAAGGGGGAGGGTGTAACTTGGCGTCTGCGTGTGTGGGAGATGGCGCGCGATCTGGAAACTTGCCCGGAGAAAGGCTTTATAAATAATTCCTCCCCGGGTTTATACGCGTCGGCTCTTCCTCTCTGCATCCCCCCGGCCTCTCGGCCGCCCCCTTCCTCCCCTCCCTCCCCGTCATGCCTCATGCGCCCCGCCGCCGCCCCTCCCCCCCGTCCCTGTCGCATAATCCTCTCTCATCCTCGTGGACGTCGAGTTGTCGTAAAACTTTCAGGCACGTTCGAGTTATGTACGTTGTCATTCGCGATACGAAGCAGAGGGGTGGGTGGTGGGACGTAATGGCGAGTCGCGAGTCGCGGGAGGAACGCGCGTTTCCTCCCCCCTCCCAGCGATCACCACCCCACGCGATCGTGTCGCGATCGGGCTCGACGCGAGAGCGACGAGAAGTGTGCATCGATTACGAGCGGGGCAAGACTGGCGCGAACGGTTTTCGATTCGAGCAGCGTTACCTTCGTAAATAATTTTTTCCCTCTTTCTCAATGTGAGTGTATGTGTGCGTGCTTTCCCTTTCGCTGGATCTGAACTGAGAGAGAAAGAGAGAGAGAGAGAGAGTTTTGTCGCGGGAGCAATTTGTGAATTCTCGAAACGATCGAGCGTAATTAATAGACAGCTGGGCGACAGAAGAATCTTGCGGCAATGAACTGCGTTGTCGAGAAGAACAAAAGAGATTGGATTCAAATGTCGACGAAGAATTCGTACATCGACAGTATCGGCTTTCGCTTCTTCGGACCGGAAAAAAATTATTTTCCGACAAAGAGAGGATTTCAGCCACGTCCACAATGGCGTGTCGGACGTGTCAGGCTTCATCGGTGCCCGGAGAATCCAAGTCGAGATAAATGCTTAGTCGCGGCAACGGGCTTATTCCCCGCCGACTCGATCGTACCCGCAGTCGCAGTCGGATATTAAATACGAGACCGCGATATCGGGGAGACGAGAGGGAGGTGTGCGTGTTCGGTATCGGTAACGACCCTTCATTCTTCCCGCGAGCCTCGCCGCGGCATCGCCGAGGACGCAAGGAATAGAAGGACAAACAGAGGACGGCTGATTGCTCGCCTCGCCTTCGTCTCCCGCGAAGGGCGGAGGGGAGATTCCTCCACTTAAATCACGAAGCAGCGAACGCAGGCAGCGAGGCCGCGGGCACGTCGCTCCCGTCCGCTCGAGGATGCCAGTCAGGTGAAGACGTTCCCCGCCCCGCGGGCGACATTGATTATTCGATAAGGGAAAAAAAAGGCAGCGGGATAATCCTATCGAGCCGCCGGGCGAGGACGAGGGTCGACCTAGGTGGGACGAGGGAGAGGGGGGGGGGACACGAGGGCGAGCCACGATGTGGCCGGATAAAGCGGCGGCGGTACAATATCATAAGCGATTCGAAGCACGCTGTCGTCGTCGTCTCCCCCCCCCCCCCTTTCCCCGCMCTCTCTCTCTCTCTCTCTGTCTCGTCGTCCGTGAACGTTATCAGCGCGGCGTGATATAGGGACGCAGGGAGGGCGAAGGGGCGCTCATTTTCCTGCCGACCTGTGAGCTCTTCTGCCTCTTCTTCAGGCTTCACGGAAATCATACGAGTGTCCTTAGCCGAATCCGGACACAAGCGGATTACACGCGCTCGCGGGCTAACCCCCTCCCCCCCTCCCCCGCCGGGGGGCGCACCGAGATGCTCCGGGATGCTCCGGAGTCTTTAACTCGAACGGCACGGGGGATGGGGGACGTGGAGGAGCCTGAGGAATCATGAGGTTCGGTTAACGCGATTGGCGTTCGCGTCCCTCTTCTGCCGCTTCGACGACTCGCCGCGGCGAATTCATTTCCAATGACGCGGACACGCGATACGAGGAGGGGGTCGGGGTCGGTTACGCAAACGCATGGGAGGAAATGGGGATGTAAGGGGGTAACTCAAAGATGAGTGCTCCCCGAGCAGCCGCGGTCTCGCGGAGGAAAATCTCTCTCGGAAGTTGCGGCAAGTGCAGCAAGTACACGTAGATTGGTCCGTTTGCAATAACGCTCGCCGACGAAATGAACGCAGGGTTGTCCCTCTGCTGCCCTGCTCAATAACGCACCCGCATCTCGTACGGCTCGCCCGCTCCCTCCCCCGCGGTCCAACGCACGGCAGTCCGCGTTATCGAGCGGGGGAACCGAAAACCAATATGACATAACTCTTCGTCCGGTCTCGTCACGAGGAATATCAGGGAGGACGGGACGTGACGAACCCGTAAAAGTTCCACGTCCACGTGGCACGCGCAGGGGCGACCGCCCCCACCCGGGGGTTGGGGAATCCGCTTTTATCCGCTCCTTTGGCGCGCGCTCGCGCCATTCACGTCTCGCGCCAAGATGTACCGAAGGCTCGAACTTATTAAGGGAGAGTTAATGAGAGGTGTCTAGCTTGAGGGGGAGGATATTCACCGTTCCTGAAAAGAAGAAGAAGAAGAAGAAGAAGAAGAAGAAGAAGAAGAAGAAGAAGAGTAGGGGCGAGCAAAAAGAAGGAAGAAGATGCATCGAGGCGGCGCGGGTCGTTTGATGTGGCACAGAGGACCGCCGACGTGATACTTGCTCTCGACCCTGCCGACCCGCACCCTGACCCCGTAAACTCATCGTGAACGCATCGGCGAGCCCGTGCGCGCGTCTCTTCCGCGAGGAAGCGTCCCGACCGCGCGATCTTCCCCCGCGCGGAGGCAGAGGCGGCACATTTTTCCAAGGATTCGCTGCGGGATTCTCCGAGGCTCCCGCGAGATGAACGGAAGTCGCCCACCCCTTCCCCGCGGATCTGACGTTACGTGCTCGTTAATATGCGGCGCGTAATATTCGGCCCCGCGCGTTTGCGGAGCGTGCTCGCGATGTAAGCGATTACTTCGGTCGCGCGAGGCGGAGGAAGATTTTCAGGTTCGCGTTGCGTGGTCGGGGGGAGAGAGGTGGTGAGCGATGGTGAGCGGAGAAGCAAAAGAGATCGCGCTGCGATCATCTCGTTTATTCAGCGGCCGCCTCGCATCCCGGACACGAGCGAGCGTTTTCCGCGCGCGTGAAACGCGCAAGGCTCTCCACCGGGGGGATGCCCATGTCATAATGCGTGCGTTAACGCGCTCTAATGCAGCATTGTTTCCAGGGGGCGGAGGGGGGGGGACGGGGGGGACGGGGGCAGATGCCGCTGGCCGCGCGGTATTCGCTTGGCGCGCATTATTATTCATGGTTTCCTCGAGCGCGGACGGGCCGCGGGTGTTTTGCATAGCATGAATATGTGTCGGCTCGGGCATCATCGCGAATTTATTCATTAAAGTTTTTCTTAACACGCGGATGAATGATAATGCGCCACACGCGAGCGAGCGCGCCGCAGACGCGCCGCGGCACGCGCCGCGGACCGCGGAGCGGAAATACCGCGCCACCGGCTGCGGCCAACATTAAAGGCCGGCTCCCGGAACACGTTAAATAAACTTGCAGGGCGCGCGTTGATTGGCCACGGCCGAAACGGCCAAGTAAATTGAATCAGCCTTCGATTCGCCGAGTGCCAGAAGCGGAGGTCGCCGCTCCGATCTCGCGTGCGCGACGATGGATTACATTCTACGGCACTTCCGGTATACCAAAGTACACAACTGTCTACCGTAAACGCGCGATCATTGCGGCGTACACCCGATCAATTCGGTTTCCGCAGCGCGCGCTGCATTTAAACGCGATTTAAATGCGCCGATCGGCCAGGCCGGCCACGCGTTACGCGGAACTTTTCGGCTGAGATTAAGAAACGGGATGTGAAAGAGAGAGAAAGAGAGAGAGAGAGAGAAAGAATGAGAGCGAGGGTGCCGTTCAATTAAAATTCGCTGATGGATTCGAGCGGGATGCTCCGCGCGGATATTGCGATCCCCCTTGCCTTCCCTTTTTAATCATCCTCGCAAATTTATTTTCGGCCCGCGGACGCTCGCGATCAGCGTTACAGCGCGCGCGCGCGCGCTCGTGCCTTGAACCGCGAACCTGAAGGACGGCGGGCGACTTTTAAGGCAAACGTAACCAACGTGAGACGCTTCCCGACGCGGGCTCCCATCTATCAGGGCGAGCGTGTACGTAAGAGGATGCATCCCGCCAAGGGCAGGGGCGCGGGGAGGGGTGGGTTAGAACGATAATAGGGTCGGGATGCCGGGGGGCACGTTAGTGTTAGCGGAAGCTCGAACGCGGCCGGCGAGCGCGCGAGGAATTTCAGGAGCGGCTCGGAGGATCGTGAAGGAGCAGGGTAAGAGGGAGCGAGGGGTAGAAGGAAGGGGGAGGAGAGGAGGAAGAGGCGGAATCTTTCGCGGACGCGCCGAGTCAATCGATATTCCAACGTCGATCCCTCCACACCTCGCTGGAGAGATGGAGTGGATGCATGCGACCCCGTCATCCCTCTCGCCCTCAGGGGGCGCGCGGTTGTGCCCCGAGAAATTTCGCAGGCGGACGAGAGGGGAAGGGTGGGGAGGGATCCGCGAGAGAGCGCGGCAAGGGACGGCGATCCGACGACGTTCGCGATTTTTTCATGGATTAAGCTCGGAGAGCGCGATGACCTTGATGACTCGGGGCATGCTTGGGGTGTGCAGGTGCGCGGCGGGGCTGCATCGCAAGCGGACACGCGCGTGTTTGCGTTCTGGCCGGCGGGGGCGGGAGCGAGGGCGCGTTAACGCTTGAGGGATGGAACGCGCACGAGCCAGGCAGCCGAATAAGCTCTCCGCGGCGGGAGGGAAGGCGAGCGGGGGAGGATTATGCAACTATTAACTGTCATGCAGACTGCGCGACGGTAGTAGTAGTTTCGCTAATTCAGTTTCGGCGTAAATTACGCGCTTGTTCGCGACGCAGCCCGGCCGTCGCGGCGACGTCCGCATCGCCGCCGTGATATTACGTGATAAGAATGCCGGCAGAATGCCGGCGATGTTGGGGCTAATTGCCGCGCCGTGATTAATAGTCGGCTTAATTATCTCGAGCTAACTCCTCGTGACGGCTCGCTCCTCCCGCTCTGGCGCGACGTCGCCTCAACTTCGCTGACTTTGAGCAGCCGTGGGCTGCTCGAACAGCATCTCGGGAACGCGAGCACCCTCCTCCGCCCTCCCCCCCCCCTCCCGAGATGCAGGGTGCGAATGTTTGGGGAGGCGCGCGTAACGCGCGCGTGTAAACTTCGACCTCGCGCCGGACGACGATGGACCGGCAGCATCCCGCTCATCCCGCGACGGGAATCTGCGATGGGGCGGCGGAGGGGCGAGGGGGAGAGTGGTGGAGCAGCGATAACGCGCGGATCGCGCGTGACGGGAGTCGTTCCTTGTGCGCGTCGCGTCACGTAATTCAACGGCGACTGTGGCTGCGCCGGAAGTCGAGATGTATCATCTCGCTGCGTGAAATCTCAAGGCGCCCCCCTCCCTCTCCCCGCGCGAGCCGCCGTAGAAACGTAAGGGCGCGTAATGCGGGCGAATGCCTCTCCATCGCGCGAAAGCGCGATAAAATTATTCCGCGGGAAAGGGAAGGGGATGAAAAAGGGGATACCTCCTCGGTCATACGGGGGGTGCCGAGTAAAACGCGCGCGGAGGGCGCGGGCGGAGGAGAGTGCGGCGTTTCGATCCTACCCTCGGCCGCGTCCCTTGAAATCGAGTTATCGACAATGAAAAAAGCCGCTTCCTTCTATTCTCGGACTTGCTCTCTCTCTCTCTCTCTCTCACACACACACACACACACACAACGATGCGAATCACGTTGTTCCTCCTCGCTTACGTCATCAGGCAAAAGAAGAAAGAGAAGAGAAAGGAGGGAAAGAAAGGGAAAGACAAAGGAAAGACTGGAGGAGATCCCCCTTCCCCTTTCTGTATCTTCTTTCCTTCTAAATCGGAAAGCCAGACGAGGTTACCCCTTTCTTTTCTCGGACTTTCCCCGACTGCACTCGCCAGTATCCACCCTTGGCGGGAACTTGTTCGCGGAAATCCACCCGCGAATGAGCTCACCGGTGAGGAATAATCGAGGAATCGCAGCCGAGCCGCGAGATCTGACCGCGAATCTCCGGCCGGACGAGGGTTGTTTTGTGGCGCTTCTCGTCTGCGCAATTTTCTTTTCCCTAGCAATTTGATAATCCGCAGGTCAACACGATCACGCGTAGGAATGATCTTCCCATTGCTTGGAACGTCGCTTCTGAAAAGGAGCTATCTCACCGATCTCGGCGAGAAGATCGAAAGATCTCCGCCGCGGATTGTTCGCGTTGATAAGATCAGATCTGGCCGCAGATGAGATGAAACATCAGAATTCCGCGTGATATCTCGCTCATTCCGGAAGCACGGCAGCAGAATCAGTTTTCCCGTCGATATTCCCGTCTGGCTCAAGTCCGACCGATGGTCCAGGCAGTAATTAACGCGCCGAGCGCATTTCCGTCGTAATTTCGAGGCGTCGCCTCATTACGGGTGTCATTTCGCGTTCCCCGCTTTATTTCCGCGCTGCGAACGCGGCGCGAGCAAGAGAGAGAGAGAGAGAGAGAAAGGGGGAAAGCGATAATTAATAACTAAATTAATTTCCCTGTCGCGCGGAATTCCAAGTGGCCCGTTGTAAATCCTCGGATAGCCCTTAAGCCGGCAACTCCGCGCGGCGAGTACCACGTTTAATTGCATCGTGAATACGCTATATCCGGCTGCCGAGTAAAAAAGGAAATCACGCATCGGAGAGGGAGAGAGAGAGAGAGAGAGAGAGAGAGAGAGAGAGAGAGAGAGAGAGAGAGAGAGAGAGAGAGAGGGGAATAGAGGATTCAGAAAAGTCGCGAGGAAAGTCGCCCGTCCTTCAAGGGCGACCTCCATCTCCGGCGCAAGCCCGCAGTTACGCCTGGAATCGCATGTTCCTTGGAAAAGGGCCTTAAAGGCGCGAGGGGCGGCCTCCGATCTCGCCGGGAAAGACGAAAGATGCTCGAGGACGCTCTCAAACATCCGAGGCGTATCGCCGGCCAGCAACCCTGCAGGAGAGACAAAGGGATCGACCGGCGTGCTCCCGGGGGAGGCGCGCAGGAGGACGGCGGGGTCCTTCTTCCAGAGGAAGGGCGGGGAACCGGCGGGAGAAGGCCGAGTCGCGCGATGGCCCTCGGCAAACGAAGCGGGCGGGAGGCAACGCGCTTCTGGCAGTTTCACGGGGGAGGGGGCAGCGCACTCATAAAACCGGGAAGCATGTGATTTCCCCCAGGAGAGGGGGAGGGAAGGGGCAGGGGGCGGGAGAGAGGAGGGGGAGGGGGCGAAAAGAGAAAAGGCGCGGTCGAGGGGAGAGATCTCGCGCGCCGGCCTTGTTCTTCTTCTTCTTCCCTGTTTCTCCCCCGCCAACCCCCTCGCTTTGCCGACGGCCCGACGCTCGTTGGCGTTCCTTTCTTACCCCGCCGTTCGTCCCGACCTCTTCCTGGTTTCGCACAAAGCGAGCGAAACCGGGTTGTGCTCTCCTTTACGTCTCTCTCTCCCTTTCTCTCTCTCTCTTTTTCCCTCGCGCGGTTTGAATAAACGCGAGAAGTATCGCGTTGTCGCTCTCGTCGGGATCCTCCTCTCGCCCTTCCTCGCGCGAACAAATTGTCCCACGAAGGGAGAGATATAGAGAGAGAGAAAGAGAGAGAGAAAGAGAGAGAGACAGAAAGGAGAGTTCATTTTTTACGGCAGGGAAACAACTGCCGTTGTTTCGCGTCGCGCGTGAATCTCTCGCGTCTGTTCTCGTGCCAAGATCGGTCCGATGATGCAGTTTTCACGCAATCAGGGAAAAACGCGTGCGCGCGCGCGAGACGGATCGTGTTCGCGAAAAAATTCGCGGTCTCCCTCTCTCTCTCTCTCTCTCTCTCTCTCTCTCTCTCTCTCTCTCTCTCTCTCTGTTGCCCTTGTAAATTGAGAAGATTTGATATTCAGTGCGGTGAAATGTTTTCGCGTCCGTTGTAGCGCTCAACGCGGGCCCGCTTTCTAGCTTTAATGTTTAGCGTGCGTAGTCAAGTTTCAAGCGGGAATTAAATGAGAGAGAGAGAGAGACGCGATTTTCGCAAGTTCTCCCGCGGGCTCGCCTGCGCGATGCCACGATAGCATGATTCTTCCGCTCTTCCTCTCCTCCTCCTGCTTCTCTTTTTTTTCTATTTTTTCCTTTCTTTATTCTCTCCCTTTTTATCTCCCTTTTCCTTTCCTTTTCTTCTTCTAAACGAGCCTCTCTCTCTCTCTCTCTCTCTATCTCTATCTCTATCTCTATCTGTCTCTCTTTTTTCTCTCCGTCTCTGTTTTCGTCGCGGGAAACGAAGCGGTCCGCACGGTATCGGCGCGCATTGCGCGTGCATGTCGGCGATTCCAGCCTTCACCTCCTCCTCCCCCGCCAGCCCCTGGTGGCGCGCGCGTGTTTCCCCGGCGCGGATCATTTTTACGGCAGAAAAAGGCTGCGGGTCTCGCGAAGCGTTCCGCGGGATTTGCCGTCTGCGGCGGATCGTTACTGAATGGAAATCGTTACGGAGATTGTAAATCCTGCGCGGAAAACGCGCGGTCGGAACGAGAACGAGAGAGGCAGAAAGCTGGAGCAAGAGAGACGGGTAGAGGAAGAGCGAACGGGAGAGAACACACAAACGCGGCATTTAGTAGACAAGCGGCGGAATCAACGGGCGCCGCGCGAGCGGAATTCGGCATTTTTACGCGGCGATCGGCGCGGCGATTTTTCGCGCTCGAAACGTGCCCCGGTAATCCCGCGCGCGACGTTATCGCGCCCTCGACGGGGGTCGACCACGCGTAAAAGTTATCGGCCAGCTCGCGTTTCATCCCCCTTCGGAAGGGCGGATGCGCGAGCGCGCGGCACGCCGGTCCGAGCCAGTCGACCGCGAGTGCTAGAGTTAGCTTTAATCTAGCCGCTAAGAGGGCGCTAATATATTTAATAAAATTAGAATCGGGGACAATAGGGAAAATACGGCAATTAAAGGCCTCCACTTCGTTCCCCCGCGGCCGCGGAGACGGGGGGTAATTGCGTAAGTGCGGGGCGAGGCGCGTCCCGATTTGGCGGAAGGCGTCGCGACTCGCATTGTTTATTTATTGCGCCGTAACCGACCGGCCGCCGATTTCACGAGCTCGTAATTCACGCGATAGCGTAATTCGGGATTATTGTAATTAGCGTTACGTCACGATAGCGTTACGTCGCGAGGATCGACGAGGCTGCGAGGCGAAACGCCGCACGGTCGCGGCTTGGCGAAGCCAGCGTTGCTCATCTCTTACGTCCGTAAGTGGAGAGTTTCTCTCTCTCGCCCGAGTCGCATTTATCCGCGAAGTGGCGGATCGGCGAGTTAAGGGCCGCGAATAATAAAAGCCGGAGCACTTTTACGATGCTTATTTCGGGCGAGCCGTCTCGCCGGCGAATCGGCCGCGCGAACGTCCGGGCACGAACTCCGCTTTTAACGCTAATAAAAAGCCAAGAAAGAGAGAGAGAGAGAGAGAGCATAATGATCCTTCCCTCCTCCCTTCTCCTCCTTCTCCTCGTCCCCTGCTACTCGCTGTTCACGCCGTGTCGCTCCGAGTGTGCCGAACGAGTTGCGCAAGTTGCGCGATTGCGTCGTTCGTTTTATAACCGCGTCCGCGTCGAAGCGTTCTCTTAATAATCTTGACATTTTCACGAGTATCGCGGCGGAACTGCGCCCAAAAGCGCGTCTGCATTAACGACCCTCCCCCCTCCTCCCCCCATCCCTCCCCACCCTCGACTCGATACGCGCGATAGTGGCGCGATTTCTGCGCGTTTCACGCGGGAGGAGAAGAGGGAGCTTACCATGATCTGATCCACGCTTTTACTTGATACGAAGCATCCAGCTCTCTCTCTCTCTCTCTCTCTCTCTCTCTCTCTCCGCGCATTTTTGCAGTTTATTTAATAAGCGGGCAGATTAAGCGTCAAACGCGCCCGTAACGGCGGCGGCGGCGGCGGCGGCGGGGGGGGGGGGGGGGGGGGGGGGGGGGGGCCCCCCCCCGGGGGAAAAAAAAACAAAAAAAGGGAAGCGCCCCGAGAAAAAAAAAAAAGAATAAAAAAAAAGGAGAGAAAAAAAGAGGAAAAAAGAAAAATACGATCCAGATGGATTGCGTAACGCCGCGCGTGAGAGTAACACGGGGCGTGGAAAATCGAGAAAAAAGAGAAAAGGGAAGAAGAAGAGGGAGGGAGAGAGAGAGAGAGAGAAGGAAAAAAGGGGGGAAAAAAAAGAGCCAACGAGCTAACGACAAAACGAGAATCGCGACGAGGACGCGAGGGATCGCGCGCTACCGCCGCGATTAATGCGGATTAATCCGCTCGCCGCGCCCCGCCCGCGTGTAATAAAACGAATAATGGACACGCCACGGCGTCCATCTCGCGTTCTCCAATCCGCGCGGGGCGGATTTCGATCGGGCGACGATCGCCGGGCAGACGTACCGTTTCGCGGGCAAATGCAGCGAGCAATAAGTGTCATAATAAACACGATACGGTACGGCGCAATTAAGCCTGATCGACGCGACAATTACGCGGCCAGCAGTCGTCCCTCCGAAATTCCGAAGCCAGCGAGCGACTCTCCGCCGCCGCTCCGGGGAATCCCCGAGCGGGTTCACTCGCGACTCGCGCGCGCGGGCGCGCGTGCGCGGTAATCATTCCGCCGCTTCTCGTCGCGTAATCCTGAATAATCGCGCGACGCCGCCGATAATCCCGAGGAGCTAACGAGGTTTTCATGGGACATTAAGCGTCAGCGCGGAAGTGTCAATATCGCGGCAGCCGCAATTCCGCAGGTGCGGTCCCGTTCGCAGTTCCACGACTCGATCCGTAATTCAACGTCTCTCTGTCCCCCCTCCTCCCCTCGCAGTTCAGTCCTCATCCTTTCAGTGCTCGCGCTTTCGCGTTTCCCCGACGAGATCGATATCGATCACGACGCGGCGTTGCGCGAGCAAATCATTTCGAAACAAATCATTCGGTGACGGTGATCGATATATTCTTCGTTGCTACGCTTGCTTTTATTTGCATGGCGCAATTATCGGGCCGCGATCTGCGGTTATCAGCAGCAATCGTCGGTCTTCCGGCAGGATTAATTCCGCGAGGGGAGGGACAACGAGGAGCGAAAATCTGCAATCTCCCTCCCCGGTGAGTAAATCTCATCAGTTAAGTAACAGTGGCGTCATTAGCTCGGACCAATTGCTCGAGACGACGGCGACGAGTAATGGCATTCCCTCATTCGTTCCGGGGATCAACATCCTCCTCATTTAATAACGTCTCGCGATCGATCCTCTTATTCGTTCGTGCTCCGCTTCGAGGTGCTTTAGCAGGGAGAGCACGTTCGAGTACACAGCCATTAAGACGCTCGCGACGACGAGAATTCGAGACGAACGGTTTATCATGCTTCCGGTTGCGCTCGGCCGACTCCCGGCGAACTTCCCGAAGAGCAGCCGCGATCGATACGCGGCGATATCCGCGTCGTATTCCGCTATTTACATTTACACGCGCCGCCGTACGAGGAATTCGCTCGGAAGCGGAAACGCTTTCGATTTTATCTGCCGATCGCGCGAACGGAATTCTTCTCGATCCCGATATTCGCATCCGCTTCGGAAGTCGATTGTTATATCCTCGCACGATAAACGAGGGATGCAAATTACTCCACGCGAGTGACAAGGAGACAGCTTCGCTCCTTGATAGCGCGGAGGGATGCCTCGCACCCCCTGCCCGGGTCTCTCTCCTCAATTTTTACATAGCGTGCCGCTTCGTTATCGCCGAGTAAGTGCATCCCTTAAGGGCGACGTTATTATAGCTCGCGAATAAGGAGGATCTCTCTTCAGAGTAGAGTCCTTCTTTGTACCGGCCACTCGAGCAACTTGATTCTCTCTCTCCCTCTCTGCTCGAGAGCCCCTACCCTCTCCCTTTCCGAGGGAGGACATCCGAATCACCAAACTCGTTAATTCTCACCCTCCTCTCCCTCAGCCGGGTGTTTGCCCGGCTCGTGCAACAGGACGTCGAACGTATCCGGTTAACTCTTTAAACGGGGCCGAGGTCACCGTCGAGGTCAGCTTTCGCGCTGCGAGCGAGGGAAAGAGAGCGCAGCACAGTTTCCAGCACGTGGCTCGCTCGAGTGCTCGCTCCTCGTAGCGAAAACGCTCGCCGACGACACGACGACAAGCTCGGCCCGCGGGAATCCAGCGGGATTCGCTCGGTCGATCGCGAGATCGACAGCGCGTGCGAGCTCCTCTCTTTGACGCAGGGAACCCTCTCCCCTCCTCTCCCCCGGGCGGGGTGTTTTCCGTGCGCCGCGGCTGTATCTCGCAAATATCGCGGAGACGCGAAATTGCTGGCTGCGCGCGGCCTCGCAAACGCGGCCGTGCTCGAGCCATCAGTCGCCCGCAAGTGCGCGCGCGAGGCAGAGAGAGAGAGAGAGAGAGAGAGAGAGAGAGAGAGAGAGAGAGAGAGAGAGAGAGAGAGAGACAGAAAGGGGCAAGGGGGAAGGGGGAATGGGGTACATGGCCCGGGATACACGGCCGAGACTCACGGACCATTTCCCACGAAGCCGTGCTCGGGTTACATAGGTATCGCGATGCCATCCGCCTGTTCCGCGCGCCACCCCCGGCCGCCCTCGATCTTCCTTCTTCGATTTCGCAACACGTTCGCCGCTCCGGCGGAACGGCGCTACCCGTGTTCACTCCCGCGAGATATCGCGCTGAAAATGGCGCATCCGCGAGGCGCGTATCGAACAGCAAATTTCAACGGGAATATCACGCACGCTTGCACCGCGCTCGACCGCCGCGATCTACACATTGCGCTGCGCTGCCTGCACTCGGCTGCCGGTTTCGCGAATCCGCGATTCCCCGCGTGCCCTTTGGTTCCCGGCTCGCAGCCGGAATCGAGCCCCTCGCTCGAGATGAGCTCCCGCCCCTGGCCCCGGAGTCCGATGTTCCTCGTCTCCCCATGTTCGATCTCGAGCGTGGTCTTCCGTCCACCCTCCCCTCCCCCGCTCGAGGGGGCTTAAGCGAGCCACGCGGGCGAGCGTCGCGGCGCGTAATCGCGCGCAGCGCTTTCCAGCCACTCGTCCTCCCATCTTCGAATCCGCCGCTCGGAAGAGCGCCGCTGCATCCCCAGCGCGATCCGATGCTTATCGCTTCTGCGGGGGGGGGAAGAGCAGAGAGAGAGAGAGAGAGAGAGAGAGAGAGAGAGAGAGCGCTTACGGGGACGAACGAATGCGAATGTCGAGAGTGCGCGAATGTCGTGCGTGCGAAATTAGATCCTCCCAAAAATCGTCCCTCCCCYCCCCYCCCCCCACCCCCTCGCTCGGCGGCGAGACTAAACTCCCCGCGAGGACGGTTTCGCCCCTCCGCTTCCCTCCTACGCTCCTCCGCGCAGCTTGCCCGGCGGAGTGTTTTTTTTCCGCTGGTTGTTGCCATTTACGTGGTCGGGTTACACAAGGCGCCCGACCGGGCGCGGCCCTTTATCCGCGCGTTATCGCAGAGGGATCTCTGCAAAAGTGCTCGAGTGCTCGCTTTGAAATGAGAATCCCTTTATACCTAACGAGTGTTTTCCTGCCGCTAAATACGTACAAAGTTTCCACGAGCGCCGGGGGAAGCGTCGTCCGCCGCTGTCGATAAGCAGACGCGCCCTTGTAGATGCAAACGCGAATCCTGCCGGGATTCGGGCAAGCGAAAGCGAGCGGATCCGTTGACCCGCTGATGTCGAGGCATGAAAGCGAACTCGAATGAGTTCCCGCGAAACGCACTCTCGAGCGAGCAAGGCCGCCGCTGCAATCGCGTGCGTCCTCTCGGCGCCGCCGCCGATTAAGTCGATTATCCGCGGCAATCGTCGCCGCTGAAATTATTCGTCGCCGGCGGCTCCCCGTGCTTTGTCGGCCGGCACTTTCGCCGCGAGCGGATCCGTCCGATCGCTTCGCGGATTTACTCTCCAATTACGCAGCGGGCGCTGCAAGTCGGCCAATCAAAAAGTTACCGCCGATCATTCGCCCGGGCCGTTAAACCGCCGGCGCATCCGTAATCTCGAGCGCAACGTCATCTCAAGTCCCGGCGACATGGTATTCGATATTAAATCTCTCTCTCTCTCTCTCTCTCTCTGACTCTCTCTTTTGGCAAAGTGCAACTTGTCGCGTTGCGGAGAGGAATTGAGGTATCTCGAATTAACGGCCCGCCGTCCTTGCGAGCCCTCTCGACAACCTCGACGAATGCCCACGTAATCACGCTGCCCGTTATTAACAGCAGATGCGGCGAGCGGAGCCGGCTTGCGTGTCTGCTCGCCGGGAGAAAGAGAGAGAGAGAGAGAGAGAGAGAGAGAGAATCTTTCTTTCCTCGTCTGGGCGGGATCGTTTGGTAACCGAGACTCGAATCGAGATCGGGAAAGCCGCCATCCGTTCCCACCAGCCGATCGCGTCGAGCAGAGAAAAAGAAAGGGAGAGAGAGAGAGAGAGAGAGAGAGAGTATTTGCCGGGCCGCGGGCGAGATATCGCGTCTTAATCGCGCCCTCTAAATCTCAACGGCGGCTCGTAAAACCCCTTACGTCCCCATTAACCCCTGCGAATTCCCGCGAAATTATCTCCGGCCGCGAGCGCCGTCCAGTCGATAGCCTCGTTCATTTCCGGCGGTTCGGCCTCGCGTAAACTCACCACGCGTGGTAACGTCTGGCGGGGACCGGATGTCGGCAAACCGCTGGATCTATCGCCGCGAGTTATCGCTGCGCCAGATTATTATTAGACGAGAGATCGAGACATCGGGCAGGACAGAGCTCGCCCGTCGCGAGCCTCGTGCGCAACCTGGAGCCACCTCAAAGCCAACGCGCCCCCGCGTTCTCCGAACGACAGGCTTAAGGCCTATCGCCCTCTCTCTCTCTCTCTCTCTCTTCTTACGTGTCCCTAAAGCGGATGAGAGGCGTATAAAGACGTTCGTCCGGCATCGCTTGACGTTAGACAGCGCGGAACACCGGAACTCGCGGAGTCCGCGAAACCAGGCGCACTCGGGTCTCGCGGCCGCCGCGGCGGCGAGGGGGAGGGGGAGGGGGGGAGCTATTCCGAGCGC
This sequence comes from Eciton burchellii, assembly GCA_020341155.1. Classification (NCBI taxonomy): domain Eukaryota; kingdom Metazoa; phylum Arthropoda; class Insecta; order Hymenoptera; family Formicidae; genus Eciton; species Eciton burchellii. The sequence continues at coordinate 1,714,004 of JAHMML010000030.1, forward strand.
CCGCTCGCGCGAGGGAGAGACGGGAGGGAGTGTCTCCGGTTATGCCAGATGCCGAATTTTACGAGCGATGCAACGTCCCCTCCTCGCGACGACGAGAGGACGACGAACGCCCGATGCCGCTCCTCGCCGTCGTTTTTCCTCTTCCCCTGCCCCCCTCCCCTCCTTTCCCCTTTCCCGTCCCTTACTCCTCTTGCCGGTTCGCCGTTCGCTCCTTTCCTGTCTCGCCACTTTCCGCGGTCGAGCGCGGAAAAGTCCCGATCGTAAATCCCGGCCGGCGGTGTCTGGCCCTCGCGCGCCCGAGTGCGCCCGGCCAAAGGGCGAAGGGCGGAATCTTGGCGCGCTGTCAAAAACGCCTCGGAACGGAGGGGACCGAGAGAGGTGAGCGGAGGCTAACGGTCCCCGTCGACGGACCCTCCCCCGTTCGGGATTTATCGCGAGCGCGAGTCGGGCTGGTGTCTCTCCGGGAGACCTCGCGCGACCTTCGCGCATTGACCTCCGGACGGTCCGAGGAAGCGTGGAGCGACACGGGGATCTCGAAAGGGATCGAAATAGCAATGCAATCACGCGAGCACGCGATCACTCTAGCCTCTAACCTCGCGCTGCTGCTGTCGCAACATGACGTCATCGAGGGAGCGAGGTGCATTTAGAGGAATCGGGGGACGGGCGAAATTCGAGGAGGGATTCGCGGAGCGTGCGGAATTAATCGTCCCTCCTCCCCCTCCCCCGGCGCGTCTTCCCTCGATCCCGCGTCGCCATGAGCGTCGGCCGCCGTCCGGTCCGTCTCATTGTTGGCCGGACAATGGAATAAAATTATGGCCGCCATGCTAATATCCGACAGGCGGGAGACGGATTCGCGTGTCGCGGCTTGATTGAAACGTCACCGGGCGCGGACGGCCGGCGCGAATCCGAAAGGCGGGGAGGGGGGAGGGAGGGRGGGAGGGAGGGAGGGAGGGGGGTGCGCGCGTCAAGTGGACAATGGGCTTGACAGGTGCTTCGACGGGGACTTTCGCCTTCCAGTCACGCATTCCGTGCGCGCGCCCGCCGATGCTGCAGGGTGCGCACCCCTCTCGATTAAGCCGTCACGCGTGCGTTAATGAAAGGAAGGCGATCGCGATCGCGCCGGTTCTCGGAATTCCGCCCGCTCGTCGAAATGCGTGCAGGACCGATGGCGATCGATGTTAAAATTTATCAGGTCGCTCTTTAGGGGGCGAGCTCCCTTCGGCTCCCTTCGTCGTGGCGCAAAATTCGCTGGTTAAGAGACGAGCGCGCTCGGCAGCGCAGAATATTCATGCTGTTATCGCCCGTTATCGCGCGCGGCTATTCCGCGGGGAAACAAACAGCGGGACGAACAAATATTGGTTTTGACGGCTGTCCCGATACACTTTCGCTGCTCATTAGAATCACACGCGGCGCGCTATCGATCGGCCTCACTCTCGGATTCGCACCCCTTTAAAGTCAACGCACTCCCCGTTTGCGATGACGCGTTGCGCATACGGCCGCGATTCTCTCCGCGATTCTTCATTTTCTTCGCGCAATTGCGTCAGCCATCCGTTAACTTATCCTGGACTTATCCCGGATGCTCCGATCAGGAAATGACTATCGCGAGAATAAGCGAAATCTCCAAAGGAGCAGCTCGTTTCGATCGAGGCCTGTCACCGCAACTGCGCCGAGCATCGGAACGCAGCGATTTCGGAATATCGGAACGCGTGCGTGTCGATACGGCGCGTAACCGCCGCAACGGCCGCTAAGCTGTCGGCCGCGCGGCCTGACGTACGTGGGAAAGCGCGGCACGTGCACCCTGTCGAGTGCAGATCCGAGAGGCCGTCGTCGCGCGTGTTCGTGCACATGACGTGGGAATTGTCGGCGAGCGCCGCGACGCCCGTCATCGCAACCGCGGAGAAGCGAGGGTCACGCGGTCGGCATCCTTTGATGAATCGAATCTTTGTGCGCGTCATCGAGACGGAGAAGTGGAGAGATCAGATGTTGGGGAACTCGCCGGCTGCATTCATCGGTTGAATACTCGGATATGGATTTGGCGCGATATTTACACCATGTACAAAAGATGGATATAAAGAATAATGATCGAGTAATATTATGAAATCAAGCAACTGTTATTACTAAATTATTACAAGATTCTAAGTGAAATTAAAATTGGCCATAGGATTGTCTAGATGAAATGGATGATAATGTTGTGTCATATAGATTAATGTTTTAGATTTCACTTCTATGTAAGGTTCTTAAAATTGTAAATAAATGCTACAGCGATTTCTAAAATAATTAAAAGAATTTGGGTTCTTAATATATGGACTTCAGTCCGCTCGAGATACAGAGCGACGAGGTCGAACGTCTCCTTCTAATTCCAACTGATAATCGACAACAGTCGAGGTCGTCGTTGGCGACGATCGCTGAAGACCGAGAAACAGCAGGCAGCCTTCGACTCGCTGATGTTGCTCGAACGATGTCACCGTTTACGTTGCTTGCGATTGCAATCTAGGATCTCTCTTGAGTCACTCGGTACTTTCGGGGTCAACAAGAGGGTTCGTGCCTAAACTCGGCGCGTGATGCGGCAAAAATGCAAACGATCAATTTCATCGATTGCGATTTAGATTCAAGCATCGAGCAGGTGTTGCGCTCGAGGCGAGATGGATCCGAGATCGACTTTCGACAATGTCACGTGGCGGCATCGTTTGGCGGGCCTTTTTAACCGCGATATCGCCGACATTCATCGAGTGGAATCGACGGAATTACTGCTTGTTTGCGACGACCGGCTGGCGTAATGCGAGCGGCGCTGGTCCGCGGATCGAAATGCCGCAGCGAAATTCCGGTTGCCCGCATGAAGCCCCGAGGGGAGGCGAACACGCGATTCCGCTATATTTTATATCAGGACTCGCGCGAGCGCTCGCGGATCGTGCGGGCGGACGGCGCGCGTACGCGCGGCCGCATTCGTCCATTTTCTTCCTTTATTCTCGCTCTGATTATCGTATTGGCGCGCACAGCGGTGCGGGCTAATGTGTACTATTAACAGCATTAAATGTCAACGATATCGGCGTTCGCAACGATAACGCCGTGACAAAGGCCCCGTGACACGGTTGAGATTAACTGCAGCGCTGCGTTTAATGCGCGATATTAACGTTACGCGATATCGATTCGTCGCGGGAAGAGAAATAGAGAGAGAGAGAGAGAGAGAGAGAGAGAGAGAGAGAGAGAGAGAGAGAGGGCTCGCGGGCACGCAGCCATCGGTCACAGTTCTCTGATCTCTAGCCTTCCGAGCGACAGCAATCGGGAGATGAAGTCGAGATTGAGTGGCTAATCGCAAAGTTAGAGCCGCGCTTGATCGACCTCTCGACGTCTCTCGTTCTCGCTCTCGAGTTTGTGGAATCAATAAGTAAGCTTCGAGCGTGTCACAAAGCTCGCGTCATTTCAGCCGAGCCAGATCGAAGATGCTTTCGCCGTCCAATTTTAATCCATCATCCAAGAATCGGAAGTCGATCGGCGATCCTCCTTTCTCGGGCGAACCGGAAGCCCGGGTCATCGGCCATCGCGGTTGCTTCGGCTCTAACCGGCGAAGGCCGCGGCGAAGTAAGCGACTATCGATTACCCAGTCGAAATCTCGATCCTGCCCGCCGATCCTCGCGCGCTCCGCTTCCGTTCGTCTCGGGGTCACCAGACGGGTGAACCCGGCCAAACTATCGTCGCAAGAGCGGTCAGCGGCTTCCATCGCTGAATTATCGACATGATATAACTTTCGTTCCGGATACCGGCTTTCCGTTCGCCCTTGCCCCCCTGGACGGGGTGAAACCTCGACACCCCGCGATCGTCTCGGCGTCCCGTGACACCCGCGAAACTTATATCGCCGAATCGGAATTCCGGAAACGAACGCGGCTGGCGTTTCTATTAGACCAGCCGGACTGCGACGCCGCGATATTCGTCCAACGTTGAACAAGGCTGAAAAATCGACAAGTGAAAGAACGTGTCATGCGGGCAATAGATCCGCACGATAAAAGCAGGTTTCTAGTTGGTTAAAGTCCAACACTACCCGCTCGAGCGCTCGCGAGCGCGCAGGTGCCTACAGCGGACATCTTAGACGCTGAAGGACTGTAAAGACAGGAACGCAACACAGCGGTCTTCCTGGGAAACCAGCGGCAGGGCATTTCCTGCAAGACAAACGCCAATACCATAAATCATCCAGGACAACGACAAGGAGCATAATAACAAATAGAGAAATAACAAAAAGATTCAAAAACGCCTCGTGGAACCGTTGGCAGCGAGACTGAGGAGCAAATGGAGTAAAAAAAGAAAACGTGTCAGCCGAACTGCCTCCGTCATCACTCGAGCGATCGATTCCCTCGAGCAATTAATCGAGCCCCAACTTCGTTCTCGCTATTGAGTCCGGAATTAAAAAGAGACTCACTGAGAGCGCAACAGAAGCAGTTACGAGATCTGTATTTGCAAACTTGCACAGTTCGAGCAATATTTGTCGAAAGACGGAGAAGGATCTCCGAGATTTCGCGATCGAACAGAGAAAGAGAGAGAAGAACGTCATCGAGGCGACAAGAGGAGCGGAAATCTAAGCACGCTTCTCCGAAAACGTACCGCGATGGGCCTGAAAGTTATACCCTCCGCACGCATCGGGGGTGCGTATCCGTGCGTGCCTGTTTGCGGAACGTGTCGGCGCTGCGTGATGAATTAAATATCCAGCAGCTTATAAAGCTGTCATTGCTGTCAAGCTTGCAGCGAGTTCGCGTCGCGAACTTTGAACGTCCGATCCTCTGCGATCGAGTTCCGATACGAACACTCTGCATTGGCGTTTCCGTTTTTCTGTCAGAATCATGGGCGGAGGATCAGCGAAAACGTGTGCACGCTCGACAGCTCACAGCTGAATCAAAGAAGGATGCACGCTTCACCGTTGCCCGTTCGTTTCCGATGGAACTCTTCCCACCTTTACACTATTGGCCATTGGTCTGTCGCTAACTGTCGATAACCGTTGCCAAGAGAAGAGATCGAGACATCGAACGCCGGGAATTCCACGAGAGATTCCATCGCCACCGCGTAAAGCTATTCATTATGCCATCAAACTATATTTATCTAATCGAAGTTGCTCAGTCCTTACCTTCCCTCCCTCCCTCGAAGGGAGATTTCCCCGCGGAATTCGTGTTACGTACTGCTGGAAGATTACTAACGTACTGAACGTATCTGCAATAACGTTTAACGAAAAGGGAAACGAAAAGTTAGAAGAATAAAAAGTATCAAACTATAAAAGAGATATGATAGTCGCATAGTCTTTACTTGTAATAATTAACCGACCAAATGAATATATAATATTGAACATATAATATTCACAGAAGTACAAAAGAGCCCGGAAGAACGTAAATCGGGAAACTCCGCTGGTCTCCTGATTGAAAGCCGTGTTCGATAAAGAAAATAATGAACGCGTTATAAAATTTCCATGAACAACAGAATAAGCCAGCATTATCTTTATATGAATTTGAGACGTTCCAAGGCTGCGGTAGAATCAAAGTGAGTGCGAGTACTGGCGAGAAGTCGAGTACTCGAGAGGCGGCTTGACATCGAGTCGAAGTAATTCGGGAGACGGAGCAGTTCTCTTTGAAAAAAGACAAGAGACAAGATGACGGTAGAATGGCGCACTGAGAGAACAACAGCAGAAGCGTAAACATTTTCGTCGGTCCATCCTTTCGCGCGTTACTCGCGCGAGAGAATTCTTAGAAGTGAATTCGCGGAATGAGTGGAATCTTCCTTCGCGAGCCTCCAGAAGAGGTCATTAACACGCGGCGGGTCAGGATGACCGTGTTGAATAGCGAGAGAGAAAGGCGCGCGAGTGCTCGCGAATATTATTGCCGATCTCTCGAAAGCGGGCGAAGCCGACGACTGCAGTTCTCGTGTAATAAGAAAGAAGGATTTTCTTAATGACGCCATTAAAGTCTCGTTACGAGGACAACTACGTCCACCACGTCGTCGGCATAAATACATCGAGCCACGGCCGAACACGTAATCTAAGTTGTGCCTGGAGATGAGGATCTCTCTTTGGCGGAGCCATTCGATCGTGATGAACGAGGCGCAGTAATGGCGAGCGAGGAGAGGAAGCCAGAAGAAAAGTAATGAAGATCCGCACCTCCGCTCTTCCGGATATGCGATCTTCGCGAGGGAGGACGGGCGTAATGATCCGTTTGATGCCGCCGCGGGTCATCGTTTCGCATTTACGAGCAGCGCTCGCTTCTCTCGATTTTCGCAAACTTGTGCAAAGTGTCGCAATTGTTGCAGAAATCCCGTATCCAGGACACAATCCAGGACGTTCCCCGCGTTCCCCTTATTGCTCGAATTGTGCCGCGAATCGCGAATTTTCGCCTGTCGGCAAGGAAACGATAATCGCGAGCGTCGCGGCTAATAATAATCCCGAACAATTTCGATTATCGATAACCAGGCCGCGCCTTAATGCGCCTTCTTCCGTCTCTCTCTCTCTCTCTCTCTCTCTCTCTCTCTCTCTGTGTTTGCTCGGGGAAATTTCGATCTCGGCGATCGATTGGATCGAGAAACTAAGAAGAGGAGGAAAAATATCCAATCCCAGCAGGCGGGGGAAAGTTTTGGGGGAGTTTCGCGGACGTTTCCGTTCTAAACGGCGGCTTAACGCGCGCGAATTTAGAGACGCCCGTACACTGTTAATCCGCTCGCGTTGGCTAACCGGATTATGTCCGGCGTGCATGAATTAACCCCGTTTGCCGCGCCCGTCGGTGAGTCCGTCGAGAGGGTTGCCAGCGCGCCCCCGCTTAAACTGCTGATTCTGACGTCGTAAAATGTGCACTTAATAAGTCGAAAGTATAATTGCGGCAAATAATGGCCGGCGCGATTCCGGCAATGTCATTAACGAGGCCCGTAAATTGCCTTCGATATTTGTCCCGATAAAATCCCTTACGCGGCAGTGCAATTATACCCGCGCTCCCGTGCGGGTGGGTGTATCTAAAAATTACGGGTGGCGGGTAATTATATGGCGGAGGGCGGAATTACGTAAAGTAATTCAGGCGCGGTAATAGGACACCGCGCCGCGAGTGTCCTTTTGTCCTCGGGGCATTAATTAAGAGAGGATCAAGGGAGACGGGAAATTCAATTTTCAAAGGCAAACATTCGCCGACGCGCTCGCTCCGCTGCGGTCAACAATAACACAGATCCCTCAAGACGAAATCATTTCGCTAATTGCAACCGTAACAATCATCATGATCACCGTCACCTCTCACTCGCTCGTATCCCGAGTCAGACGAACCCTCTCCCTTAATCCGCATGAAGGAAATCTCTCCTCCTGCGCTCGCAGAACTGACTCGCCGCAGCGGCGAGATTAATCGCGCGCGTCAATCGCGCTACGTTTGATAATTATTAAGCATTAATTTGCCGCACCTGATCCGCTCAGGCGGCGGCGGGCGCGTAAAATTGCGCGTCCCTGTAGCTGACACATTCCCGATGCGCATCGCTCGGGCTTCGACTTGTTTCTCCTGCCTGATTTCTCGGTTCCCTCTCGCGGCATTGTCTTCCATCATCCCCCTCTGCTCTTCCTCTCCTCCCCCGCCCCTCGCCCTCGCCGCCGTCTGCGGGCTTTATCTTTTGTTACCGGTTCCTCTTTCGCTTTCAACGTTACCGCGGGCTGTATCGGGTTTCCGTCCGCTCGGCGATTTGTCTTCGGAATTCTCTGTTTCTCAAGGCATAAGCTACTTTTACCTCCTCCCCCCTCCCTCCCTCTCTCTCTCTCTCTCTCTCTCTCTCTCTCTCTCTCTCTCTCTCTCTCTCTCTGTCTTGTTTGTCCTGCACTCGCGGCTGGGAGAGTTTGTCCTCAAAACGCAACGTGCGTCGAAGAGACGCGCTACCCCCGAATGTGCGTGGCCGCGTTTCCGCTCGCGTTATTAACAAAAACGGCCGCGGCGAGAAGGGCCGGTCGGATCGGTGCTATCGATCGCGGCTGAACTGCGCCCTTCGCGCCCTCGGGAGGCCTTCGGCGACGCTCCGGACAAAAGAACGCCGTCTGAGGAGCGCCTTCGCGATAATCGGCGCTCGTGCTCGTTATTATCAATTCGTTCGGTGCATCACTGGCGCCAGAAGCGCGCTTCCTCTCTCTCTCTCTCTCTCTCTCTCTCTCTGTCTCTCTCGCGATGAGCGCTCATCAACGATCGAAGGTCGTTGACACGCAACAGCGCCGATTCTCGGCGCGCACTCGATATTCCCGCATTGAAATGCGATATCGCGACGTTATTGAATCGCGAGGGGGCCTGCAAACGCGCCTGATTAGGGATAATTAATTGGCCGCGCGGCCGAGGCGGATAGATGCCGGAGTGGATAAACAGTCGTGTACAGCCGCGTCCATAAGCGATCGATCGATCGCGCGATTGCTGCCGTCGCGGTCGCGACGGAATCGCGATGCCCGAACTCGGCCGGCGCGATGCCGCGCGATGCCGCGCGGGGATTCGGGGGAAACGGAGCGGAGATCGCGCGGAGAGTCTCGAGCGGATCCGGAGCGTTTGGCAGTCGATGAAGCGTGCTGTAGCGCGCGGACGTGCTCGCTGCGCGTCCATTTCAGCTCGTGCGGCGCGCATCGACGGGATGAATAAATAAGCAGTCAATTTATAGCGTTAATCGCGTTACCTCGTCACTCGCTCGCTGCGCGGCGCGCTCGATCTCTCGAATCGGTGGCCGTGACCGACGCTGGAACTCGACCTTCCGCGATTGCGGAAGGCAAAGTAACACTCGACTTGTATCTTGAGTTTCCCGCGCCCAGCGCAGACGAAAAGACGAACTCGACGAGCGGGATTCCGGCACTTTGCGCGCGAGCGATCCTGCGAGAGATCGATGTATCGACGCGCAGTCGACATGTATCTCCTTATCGGAATTCCGTTCTCCGCCGCCTCCCCGCGCGATGATTCTTCCGCGCGATCGCGGGGGATGCATAATTCCGAGCGACGAAACTCGCGCGAGATATTACGATCTCGATATCGTCAAGATTGACGAAGCTTCGGATGAAGCGTCAGATTAGACGTTCGATTACGGAAACGCGATAGCGGAAAGCGCGGATAAACCGCACGGACGCTCCTCCTCGTGCGTCTCCTCCTCGTCCCTGCGTCGGCCGGCGTCGCCGGCGCCGTGTGCGTAATTCAAAGCGCGTCCCAGTTTCCCGCCACTTGCCGGGAATCGCTGATTGCCGCGGCGCGTGAATCACCGGGCGGCGTCTTCATTTTTCACGGCTTTCCGCGGCTTTCGTCGGCAAAGTTCTCGCGCGCGGCCGATAGTAACGCGAACGCGATAAATCGAATCTCCCCTGCCCGCCCGCCCCGGAAACGGGAGCAGTTTTGACTCCGCTCTCCTACCCTCCCACCCCCTCCCCCCGGCCTGTCCCTCCCGCCGGCATAATATACGAGCGGGCGCTCGAATTTCGCGGCGCTTTGATTTACGCGCGGCGAGAAATGGCGCGCGCGAGATGCGCCCAAGGGCGGCAGAATCCAGGGGGAGAGGGGGTTGGTTGGAGAGAGGGCGACGCGCGCTAGCGCGAGACCAGACTCGGCTACGACAGGATTCTCGCGCCCTTCGTGATAAAAACCGAGTCCCTCGGGGGGCTCATGGATTCTTGATTCGCTCGCTGAATTAAAGCCGACTTTGATGGCGCGCACGCGCGCCTCGGTCTGGCGACTTCCGCCCGCGCGGTGAATCTTTAACGCGATCCCGCGCTCGATGGAATTTATTATTAAAAAGTCACGCGAGATACTTGCGAGAGCGAGACGAAAAGACGTTACCAAGAGACGTAATCGCAGACGCGGTCGATTACGGTATCGATATCCGGGCGCGGCTGTTCGCTTTCATCGATTAGCAGGAGCCGGAATCCGTAATTTGGCCGGCGATGTCGGATTTGAATGGGATTAAAAGTTAACTTGGCCAGAGGGAGCGGCCGTGCCGCAGTCCCGGGGGCGTCGCGTGGTTTAATTAACGAGCGATGATTATAATCGAGTCATGGATCAGCGTGTTTAAGGTTTAATCGACTCTCATCGAACTCCCGCCTGACAAGGGGATTATTACGTAACGACGTCGACGGGCGCGCGTTTAATTGGCAGTCGATCGACTGGCGTTTCCGTTCGCCCCACGTCGCCCGGCAACTTTCCGCCAACTTTCCCCTCCCCTCCTGCTAACTTTCTCCGCGGCGGATCGGCGGCGGATCCCTTTGAGCATCCCGGATTATCCCCGTTTGTCTTGCGCGAATCCCGCGCGACCTCCGAGTGGACCGAGATCTCGTCGTCGCGACGAGGCTGCGCCTCGATTATCATCGTTCTCGCATCCGCATCGATATCTGCTTTCGAGATGAAGCGATCGCAACAACCGGCAGCGTCTCTTTAGCGCGAGCTTCGACGAGATCAGAAGCATTCCGTTGATGGATTCTCGAAGCCTCGCGCGAACCGATTTATCGAAACCCCTCTCTTCCCCCTTTTCCTCTTCGATCCGGATCCCGCGATCCTGCGCCCTCAGGGAGAGCAGACATCCTCTCTCTCTCTCCCTTCTTCTCGTTTTTTGCGTTCTTTGCCCGGCGAGCGAAGCGCATCGAGCGCACATCGACGAGGCACCGACCCGTGACACCTGCGCGCGTGAACCCCCGGTTCCCCCGTCCGCCCAGCTCCGTTCCCCCGCCTTCCCTCCCGGCGCGGGGGCTGAAAGTACGGCCGACCGTAAAGTCAGTTGGGTAAGCCGCGCCCTTAACAATGGCAAGCCACGCGCCATATGCGGCCCCACATGCCGGCCGCGGCGGATGCGCCGATGCGCTTCGGGGGTCGCAGATCCCTCGCAACCCCTGCGAGCCGGCGAGGGTTACGGGAGAGCATCCCGGGTCCGTTCGTTTTTTACCTCCGTTTCTTCTCTCCCGCTTTGCTGCGCCGACTCGTATTACTCGTATTACGTAGAGCGCGCGTGATGAAGACGCGCCACGTGGACACGCGTGACTTATCGTCGTGGTCGATTATTATCGATTGCGCGTCCCGCGGGCGAACGAGCGACTTTTCAATCGCGGGGGTTCGAACGTCCCCCGGGCTGTTGTCGCTTCGCGCTCGCTGTTAACCCCCTTCGCTGCCGGGGGTATAGGCCGAATCGGATGGAGCGGCTGCGATTTCTGCGCGGTTAAAGTCTCGTCAGCTGCGCGGCGAGCGAGCGACAGCGTTACGTAATAGCTTCCGCTCCGGATCGTCAATGAAGCGTTTCGCGAATGAAACGATACTCTCGGGCCGCGCAGCAGATGGACCAAGCGAATCCATGTACGTCGCTTCTCCGATTAATCGAATCGCAGATTTGCCGGCTCTCTCGTTTCCGCTATTATCTCGTAACATCGTCGGCGACCATCCGGATTGATGCTTATTTCCATCCAGTGGGACTGCTGCTTTTATTCCCACTTCCAAATTGCGATCAAGACGCGCGACGCGACGCGACGCTGCCTGAAATTTTCATCCGAACGCTCCGCGCAGACGGTGATCGATGACCTTCGCCATCCGATGGCGAATCGAGGTCGGCTCCGCGATGGGAGTCGCATCTCGATCGACGAGACTCCGTCGCTGAACCGCTCGATGTATTCATGACGTCGCGCGGCAGAAGGGCAGCGGTTGCCGACCCACCGGGGTTCGCCGTCAAGGGGGTGCGCTACGTGTCAAACTGTGTCGCATCGCACTCGGTGCAGCATGCGGGCGAGCGCGCGCCGTATCTCGCGCGTGATAAATCTGCCGTCGCGGTTCGAGCCCCGCACACCACCACCCCCCTCCCCCCTCCACCCTGCCCCGCCCCCCGCCGCCCGTCGTATCCCGCCGCGCGGCTATTTTAATATTTTAAAGTTCCACCCTAAACGCGCGGTATATCAAAACTTGCGCCATAAATTACGACGCCCCATCATCCCTTCGCCCTCCCCTCTGTCCCGCGATGCAGAGATAGCTCCTGATGCCTCCGATTCCTTCCTCCCCCTCGGCACGGTGGGGATGCGGTCGACCAGCGGGCCTTTGCACTTGCCCTTTCGTTCGAGTCGATCGATCCGCTCCCCTCCCCGCAGAAATATCGCGGCACGCGCCTCGTGTGCTTTCGCCTCGCCGAGCTGACGTAACTTTGAAGAGATCCGGGAGTCGAGCAAATGACGAAATGATGAAAGTCGCGAATTCGAGTGATCCGATGGAAGCGATCGAAATCGGCGCGGATCCGCGGATCGATGGATCCAGCTTTAACATGGTCGTCCAGCTGAACCACCTGCTGGATCGTCTACTTCAAAGACTACTTAAAAGACCGTAAAGCCGGATCGCCAACCGAGTTCCGCCATCTTCCGGCGTTTACCGAGCGGAGATCCGCTCGTCGCGATTATCCTCGTTATCCGTATCAGCGTGTTATCAGCGATCAATTAGTGCCTCGTCATCGGCCGTGCTTCTTCATGGGAGGCCTCGAGGGAAAACATCGAGAGGCTTTTGCTGAAGCCGCTGTTATTCCGCGGGACAATAATACGTGTTTGCGATAAGGGAACAATATTTTCAGCATGGGAAGCTCGAGGTCATTCGTTTCTTCGCGATACCTTGCCCGCGATTCGAGGGCAAGCACGGATCCTGGAGATTTAATTCCGTCGTCGTTTAATAAAATAAGTTCTCTCCCGGCAAGTCGAGAATCTGACACGGGCGATCCGGCAGGAATCAACTGCCGGGGTCGGCGACCTGAGTTAATTAGCGAGTTGGCGACTTTAATTGCGGCCGTGTCGGTAACGCGCGGCCGATCGCAGCGGATCCATGCGTGAGGCGGATGTCGGCACTGCCGTTGTATTAATTGTTAATGAGCGAGTTAATGAGCTTCTCCCTTCGACGTCGCGGCGAGAAATAACATCAGGAGGGAGCAGGATTGCCAAACCGCGATCAGCTCTTCCAGAGAGCAACGATCGCACAAGTGACCTTGACGGCTCGATTCTGCGACCTGTCGTCTTCTTGAGCGGGGAGATCAGTCGAGATTCATCTCGCGAGAGAATGTTACGCAAGACGCGAGACAGGTCAGCCCCGCCGAGACTGCGATGTAACCGGAGCGGCCCGCGAGATGCGGGGGGATCGCTTTCCGCTTTTATCGGGAATTTAATGCCGGTCGCGCGGATGAGCAAACAGCCTGACTCACCCTGTAGATCCCCGGGGAAGGGGCGAGGATAACGAAGTTCGGTAATGAAGGTTTTGACGGGACGCCCGATAAATCTCTCCTGGTCGGCTGCTCGCAGACCTCCTTCGTCACCGGCCTTGGTGCGGCCTTTTTCACTCGATTCGCGGACTCGGAAGGTCTCCATGATGATGATAAAAACTCGCACGTTAGCGCGAATCGAGGCGTGTCGGGGTAATGCGCTAGAGGGTGGCAGATGTGCCCGACAAACAGGAAATAATTTCTCAGACGCTTCTCGCTTTAATGAGCGATGGCGACTCTTCAAGGCCGTCTCTCAAACATCGTGCGACTCATCGACGCTTCGCGGATGATCGATCCGCGATCCTCACGCACTGACGGGCGAATATTCTCGAGCCTCTCGCGATTCCGCGGCGAGAGAATGGCGTGCGCTAGTAAAAAGGCATCAGGGCTTCGAATTATTATCGGATTGCCCTTAGGTACCCTCTCCCCCACCCTCCAGCGGGGATCGGAAAGAGCGAAACGAGATACGAGCGCGACGGCGGTTGCGAGGGGAGAAATACCCGAGCGCGCGTCTCTCAGAGGACCTCCGCGCGCATTCGCGGCCATGGAGGGAAGGGCAGAGGGGAGGGCAGGATGTAGACACCTTTTCATCCCCCTCCCCCGGCTTTTCTTTTCCGGCTGCGAGCGGCGCTTATTTTTCAGCTGTGTTGTCGCTATCGATACCGTCTCGAGAAGAGAGACCCGTCTCTCCGAGGTTCGCCCTCTCTCGTAATCAACCCTTATCTCGTTCCCGCGCGTTCTCTCTCTTTCTTTCTTCCTCATTGCGTGCGCGCTCCGCGCACTCTATTTAATTTAAATAACTTTTAAAAGTTCCCGGCCTCCCCTTTGCGAGTGCCCGCTTCCAGTTCCCTTTCTTCCTTCTGTCTCTCTCTCTCTCTCTCTCTCTCTCTCTCTCTCTCTCTCTCTCTCTCTCTCTCCTCATCCCGTCTCTCCTAGTCAGCGCACTCTCGGGGACACTTTGCAGCTGGTAGCGAGCCTCGATTCTTCTCCATCTCCGCCTCTCATCTATTTAGCTCTGTTCCTTTTGCCGAGTTTTTTCAAGGTTTCCTCTCCCACAGATCAACTTGTCCTTTCCCTTTAGCCTTCCCGAGCTGCGTGCGGCAGGCCTTGATTTAATTCTGAAATAATTCCGAGTCTAACGATCTCTCCGTCCCGTTCCTCTCGCCTTGCAAGTGCGATCTGCCCTTTATCCGAAGCGCCGCGATCGAGAGCTAAATATCTACCATATTTCGAAGACTGAAGAGTTTAGTGAATCGCCGCAAACTGGCGTCCAACCGCGAGATTCGGGACGTCTAGTTTTAGTTTAGCCGAATCGGCGTCGCCGATCGGACAAGAACATCCGGTCGCGAATCACTGACAAGCTTCATCGTCATCGCGCTCGACGAATCGAGATCTACAGCGCCAGTTGTCTCTGGCCTGCGCGGAAGCGAGCGATCTATCGATCGCGTTGATCCTCAAGCGAGACCCATTTCCCTTCCGACCTACTCGCGATGGCGAGAGAAGCCAGCGAGGGGGGAAGCGGGAGGCTGCGATCGCTCGCGAGGCGCGGTTCGTCGACTCTGTCTCGTCGACGAGAGCGTGGCTTTGTCCATTTATTCGGAGATAAAAGCGGTACGAAAGTAGCGCGCGACGGGGATATTTAATATTTATGGCGAGCGCAGGATTATCATCACAGAGACCGCCGAATAAATGGCTGACTTGCAGCGGAATATCGTGCAGCGTGACCCAGCGATCCCGCGATGACAGCTGGAATTTTGCCCGCGATCTCGTAAGACTTGCTTCAGAATTCCTGAAGGCGCGCGCCTGCGCGTCCAAGCTGGCGGTGAGAACTCGCGTGTCGCCGAGGAAGCCAAAGGTCGCGGCGGGATCAAAAGCCAAAGGATCAGCGCGCGCGCGCGCGCGCGTTTAATTGCGCACCCGGCGAATCTACTCCTTCCGCTGTCGATCTCTCGCTCTTCTCCGGACAAAGCCTTTCCTCCCTTCGAGAAAACCACCCCCGCGCGCGCGGTTTCCGGAATTCTCCAAGCCTCGGCGCATTAGTAGCGGACCGCGAAACAGACAGAATCCAGTCCAATCCAGGATCCTGACAGGCGGCGGSGGSGGSGGCGGGGGGGGGGGGGCAAGCAAGCGGTATTATCCGGCATGCGCCGGTCAGAAATTCTCGCTGATCGCCGGAGATCGGATTGCAGCGTGCCATCGGCACGCGGTATTAATCAACTGGCCCTCTCCGCCCCTCCGGCGATCGCGAGGGGACTCACCCCCTCTCGCGGCGCCTGCAACTGATCGCTTTCGAGTATCGGTAGAATCGGAGCCTCTTGGCGCGCCCTCATCGAGATATCGATTCGCCTGGAGAATCGGGGAAACGATCTCTCCCCCCCCCCCCGTGATCCGCCTCATGAAGTTTAAATAAATTCCAGAAACGAGTGCGAGTGCTCGATGTGCCGATGATAGGAAATCGCGCTGGTCGGCTTGCCGACCTAGCTTCAGCCCTCTCCGGTCAGAGCGTCCACATTGAGATCCCTTAATGGCTTTATGCTACCGGCATAAATAAGTGCAACTCTGCCTGCACTCAACGTCCGCGTGACTACCCTTTCCCTCCGGCCTGCGGCCGGACAAGTGACATCACGTATATAGTGAGCTTATTTCGGGAGTCGCGTGTCGCGGAAGGCATCCCCGACAGGATTAAGGCTGCCTTAAGGGCGAGTCGACGAGCCATGCCTGTTACGGATTCGGAGAGGCGATTGTTGTCTTGTGGGGCTCTCGAGGCCATATCGCGGATTCGGAGATGCGATTGTTCTCTCGTAAGATTCCCGAATGTTCTCAAAGCAGAGGACTCCTGGCATGTAATTATAAATATTAGCCGAAGACTCGTGCCCAGGAATGTTGTTATCGTTTTTGTAGTGCGGTAAGAAACGGGTACTTGGTTCACTTGGTCCGCAGAGAAGTAACGAGAGTCAGAGCGTCTTGCGAGATATCCGAGGCAATGATCACTTGAGTAAGCATATTTATAACTGTTAATTCGTTTGCCAATTAAAGAGGATTGTTGTATATTCTACGACTCTGGTCTTACTCTGGTCACGCTATGAATCGGCGAATAAAATAAATATCTAAACAGTGTTGGAGCGACTTTCTATCGAAGGCACTCTAACAATGCCCTCTCTCTCACTCTCTTTGTTTCGCGAGCATTGATCTGCGAGCATTGAGGACGATGACGTCTTGCGATAATAGGGTGCCCCTTCGAAGGGGCGAGCTCGCGCGAATTGGAATTTAATCGAGTGCGTCCGTTGGCAGTTGTTGGGAAAGGGCGCGAACGGCGATAAATAAGCGCTGACCAGCGCGAGCAGAACTGAAGGATTAATTTACGGCGCGGGGCGTTCGTCGCGATCCTGGTCGCGAGCGATAAAAGCCCGGCAACAGACGCCGAGCGCCCGGGAAAACGGAGAAAACACGCCGGGCGCACGCAAGCCAGCGATATGACACGGTGAGGGTGGGATGCGGGAGGCTGAAGGGCTGGCTGCGAGGTCCGGGGGCCGCGACGAATGGCGAGCCATTTGCAAAATAACGCATCGGTAAATCCAGCGTGCACAACGAATGTCAAAACCGCCTCCTCCGTCCAAGCACGCGCTGATTTCCTCTCTCTCTCTCTCTCTCTCTCTCTCTCTCTCTCTCTCTTCCGATGGAGCCCGCGTTCTCCTTTGTGCGTCCTCGATCGAGTGTCGCCGGGGAAATTTCTCCGATGGTGCAATAAAATTGTGTATCTTCGCGTAGATCCCTCTTCCCCTCCTTCCCTCCTCTCTCTCTCTCTCTCTCTCTCTCTCTCTCTCTCTCTCTCTCTCTTTCTCTCTTCTGTCATGTGCCGTCGCTGCGAGGAGCAAACTGATTTTCAATGCAGCGAAATCCTACATATTACTGCGCGCTTTTATCGTTCAGCGTTTCTTCCCCCAGGTTCGGGATCATCGGAGTGCGCGTCGAAGTTCGCGCGAGTCGCAGCGGAGATTCCACGATTCGGGGACGAGTGATAAATCGACGAAGGGGGTGCGCGATGGCTCGCTTTATTGCTCGTAAGCAACCCTCCCCCCGCCTGTCCCCCTCCATGGTTATTGATAAGGCCATAAAGTGGGCACAAAGGGGCGCGAAGCGTTCGCATTCCGATATCGGGACAAGGCGGAGAACAGGAATCGGCGTTCGCCGAGTCGCAGGGGGATGCGATATGGGGGCGAAGGCGGAGGCGAAGCGGCGGGAGGGTAGTTAGCCTACTATCTAGCATGTTTATGGTAATTCGGGCCATCCCGCTGACCCGGCAGCAGCATGCATATACATCAGGCCGCCGCTACACTTTGACGCCGATCTGTCCGGCGACCTCTCGCGCGCACCGCGTGCACCCTCCGCTTTCTCCTCCAAACACTCTATGCCGCCGCCATCCCTCCCGCCCCGTCAGTCAACCCTTCGGCCGTTCGGCGACTCGTGTCTTCCATTTGGAAGCGTTCCGCTCCTTCGAACTTCCGACTCGCGAGTCGTGCAATTTGGTAGTCGGCCAAGCCTTCCTTCAGTCCAGGAACAAAAGGGTCACCGGGGGACAGGGACGGGCGGGGATCCTTCCGGAGTTGGGCTCGCGGTCGCTTCCGACAGCGGCTGAATTCTTCCGGGCGCCGAGGAAGGAAAGAAGCGCCGAGATCCGCGGAGAGGCTTCGCGCTGCACAATGATCTATCTTGAATAATCAAGGTAAATCAACGTCTATCAATATCGAGCGATTATCGAGTGAATTACTCCGTATCGTCAATTATTATCCACGAAGATCTCCCGAGATCTCTGTTGGGCGAGCTGTTCTACTTTCGCTGAAATCGCGCAATTAGCGCGAGTTACGTCGTGCAGGCGCCCGCCAGATGAGACGGAACAACTTAATCGCCACGCTGGAAGTTCGAGGTCTCCTAATTATCGTCCCGGTTTTGTCGCGGCGCGCTCGCGAATCGTCGACGAGCTCGGGACGAGCGCAAATTGGTAGCACGAGGCATGCGCGCGCGCGCGCGCGCCTTTGTGCGCCGGAATTGTCCAAATTGTCGCGCCCCTTGCATCGCGCAAATCTCGTTTAGAGGCGTATTTTCCGGGCGTATTAAGCGGACAAACAACGAGCGCGAACTTGTTGCTTGTGTTGGCAACTTTCTGTCAATGCTTAACGAGCGGCCCGCTAAAGGGCTGCCAGGCGGGTCGCAGTCGTAGACGCTCATCTGCCTCCGTTTTTCCACACCTCGCCTCTCCCTCTCGCTTTCCTCTTCTCTTGCCCTTTCTTTTTCCTTCTCTTCAACGAGGAGCTTCGAGCTTCCTGCGTGTAGTACGCGCAGCCTCTCTATCCACTTATCAATCGTTGCGAGACGGATCTGATCGGACGGCATCAGAGGGATCACGAATCCGGATGTCGCCCTCGGCAAAGGGTAGTTTCAACCCTTTAGTGGACTACCGAGCCGGCTGTAATTCGTCCGGCTGGCCGGCCGATCCGTTTGATCGACTCTTCCGCGCTCCCTTTGAGAGCCGCGCTGATGCGTGATCAAGATCAAGGTAAAACTGCGCCCCCCGCCCCC
Organism: Eciton burchellii; assembly: GCA_020341155.1. Taxonomy (NCBI): domain Eukaryota; kingdom Metazoa; phylum Arthropoda; class Insecta; order Hymenoptera; family Formicidae; genus Eciton; species Eciton burchellii. The sequence goes on from JAHMML010000030.1 coordinate 1,732,787, forward strand.
CCCCTCGGCACCTCGGTGGCCGAGTGATCTCTTGAGAAATTCGACCCGCCGTATATACATCGCGATCTCTCTTGACCGGCTAACCGGCACCGCGTGTCACGGACTTAACCAGTTTAGCCGCTCGGCTTTGATGTGCCGATCCGACCAAGCGACTCAGCTTCGTGCAGCCTCACCAGCCGCGAAAGTAATAAAATTCCGCGAGCCTGGCCGCCAAGTAAGCGACGTCGTTCCATTCGATTAAAGCGGATGGCTCTCTATCGCCGTTGTCTGCAACGCGACCTAATCGCGCGATAATTAATCAACTCCGACTGTGGAAGCCTCGCAACGTGCAACTTCAGGCGCGTCCTGTCGCTCGGAGATAATCGCGCCGATGGAGCTGCAGTTGACGCGATTGGCGTCCGGCGCGCGGCCGGACGAACCTCGACGAGCTTCCGATTCGCGAGGTAAATAAAATGCGAGCGAGCGGCGCGACCGCGCCGAGCGAATTTGCGGTAAGACCGGCGGCCGGCCGCAAACTTTGTTAGCCGGAACTTCCATCCCCGCGCATTGTGTCGCGCGCGCGCGTGCGCGCGGGTTTGTCGCCGGACGGGATCGTTCGCCGCGAGGCGGAGGAAATCCGCAGGGAGGACTCGATGGAGCAATCCCTCCGGATCCGTCGAATTCCCCGAAGAGGGAAGAGCGAGATGTTCGACCTTGGCTTGTTTCTCGCGATCTGCAATCACTCGAAATCCTATTTATCATTCCTCGCGGTTGCGTAATCAATTTGCCGATCAAAGGCGCCGCCGACGACCGGCGGCAAACTCTCCTCACCTTCTTACGCGTCACGCCCGCCCGCGGCGCGATGAAAGCGCGAGCGCGCAAGAGACGCCGGCAATTCTCTTCCCTCTGTGAGGAGAGGGGGCAGGGGCAGAGGCGGAGGCGTTGGCGGCAGCGGGGGCAGGCGGGGGGAGGGAGCGCGGATGCCGCCGCGTTGTCTCTGGCGTGGGCGTCGCGCGATCGCAGCTGCCGACGAAGATTCGTCCGCCGGATAAGCTGATTGCGGGCACGGGAGCGAGGAATGCCCGCGAGAGTTAAAGCCCCCTCCTCGTCCGGGATTACCTCCCCCGTCCTCTCTGCTTCTCTATCCCCACCCCGTTCCCCCGCGAACGACGATTAGACGCCGCGTGCCGCAGCGTCCGTCTCCGTGCGTCCGTCTCGAGGCCATCCGCGGGCGGTCTCGCGGTTTCAGCGGCGTTAATTACCCCGTCGCTATTACTGCGCGAGAGGGGATGGGTGGGGGAAGGTCCCTGCTGCGATCGCGCGGCGGCTTTCGCGCGGAAGCTGAGAAAGCGTAGCCGCAAATCCGCGTGGGAGAGACAGGAGGGCCGGCGGCGGCGGCGGTGGCGGCGGCGGCGGCGGGGTTTTGCATATTTATGAACTGTTTATAATGTATAATTGACGGGAATCCGCGTGCCGCGTCGGGGCCAGAAGCTAATGCCGCCGCCTTCCGTCAGCCTCCCCGAATCAGATTAGCGGCTTTGCATTTCGGGCCTCCGATCGCGCGGTCTCCTTTCTCCTTCTCTGTCCATCTCTCTCTCTCTCTCTCTCTCTCTCTCTCTCTCTCTCTCTCTCTCTCTCTCTCTCTCTCTCTCTCTCGCTAGCTCCGTTATGTCCGGCTCCGATCCGCGGCCGATCTAACGCGCGGAAATAATGCCGCAAATTGCATCGCGGATTTGCCTTTGATTCAACACGCGCGTCGATTTATTAATGCTACGGATGACACGATTCCGCCGGTTTTATCCATAATTGGGCTACCGGCTATCCCTCATTCGACATGTCAGACCGCACGCTGTGGATCTTGATTGGAAGCGGCAACGAGGCCGCTTCTGGGCGTCCTTCGTTCCGCCGCTGAGCGTCGCAATTTCGGGGTCCCTCTCTCTCTCTCTCTCTCTCTCTCTTTCTCTCTCTCTCCCTCCCTCTCCGCCTCTCTCCTCCTTCGCTCGCACCTGGCGCGATGCGAGTCCTCTCCATCTCCGATCTGCCCTTCGCTTCTTTCCTCCCCCTCCCTTCCTCCCTCCCTCCCTCTCTCCCTCCCCCTACGGAGCGCCGACGCCGTCGTCGTCGACGACGCGGCGCATACTAATGCCGATACCCGATCGCTAATTACAGGGCAGCGCGGGAGGGCGAGGGCGAAATCATAGGGTCGAGGAAGAACTACCTTAATGGGCACTCCGGGCCCGTTCCGGAAGAAGGGTCGCGGTGCGGGAGGGAGGGGCGGGGGGGRGGGGGACCAGCTGCTTCTAATTGAGACATCAGTGTCGATATGAAACCGGCCCGTGTGCCGGGCGCGACGCGAACCGACGCGTTAAAAACGCAAAGGCGTGCCGGGCCCTCGCCCTCCCCCTCCCCCCCAGCCCTCTCACGCACGCACGCGTGGTGGAGTATTCCAGTGGGCTTTTGTGAGCGGGCGACCGGAAACGCGCCGGTCTCGCCGCCTCGCATCGCTGCCGATCCATTTCCTGCGGGCGCGTGGCGCTCGCCGCCATCGGTCTCGATGGTTACGTAACGAACAACGGCACTTAACCTCTCGAAACGCGTTCGGCGACCACGACATCGCCGCGGCGTCCGCGGCCACCCGCCGATACGCGACGCGAGCTCCGCTCCGCGGACGACGAGCGACTCGACGTCGTCGGATGATGCACGCGCGGCTCCCGGCATGCTTGAGAACCCCTGCGCGGATGATATTATAAGCAGAAACGCGGAGAGGGGGCATCGGGAAAGCGCGGCTTATCGTGAGATTGGTAAACACGGAGAAATTATACGTAATTAACGTGCACCGTATAATTAGCGGCCACGTACGCGCTCGGCGCAGCCGTGATCTGATTATTTCGGTATTATGAGGGGCAGAGGGGAAGAGGGCATATCGTATTGGCAGCTTTCGATGGCGCGGCTCTTCGGCGTGCCGCGGATTATGGAGTTATCATCCTCCAGCTCGCGACGAATTCCGCTCACCGCATGTGCGATCCATCTCGCACCGCGTCACCGATGTTTGCGTTCGGGCGTAATCCGATCGTCTGATCTAGAGATATCTAGAGAGATTCTAGAGAGAGAGAGAGAGAGATCTGCGTTATATGCTGCGGTTTCTATACAACTACGGTTCTTTGAGCTAAGCGCTTCCGCGCTTTCCGCTCGTCGGCTTTCCGCCTCGGAATTACTTCTGCTCTCCCTCCCCCCCCCCCCCCCCCCCCCCCCCCAACCCGCCGCTGGAAGGAGAATAGCTGCAGCATCCGGTCGAAGAAGAAGAAGAGCCTTCCCGGGAGGACAACGTCGATCGACGAGTCCTAGAAACAACATACACGACAAGGCCGGTCAACAAAGGGGTGGACGCGCTCGAAGAGCCGATTAATCCCACGTGCAGGTTCGCACCCCCGTTCCGGGGGTGCGGACGACAGCTGTCGGCGTGGGCGAAAGTTCCTGCCGCCTCGCGGTCTGGTCTCGTCAGGGTCGCGGCATCCCGCGCCTCATATCCGGCGTCAAACTGCGCGGAACACCCCCGCGGGCGCAGGATATTGAGGTCCGCTAATAACGCTCCCCCTCGAAAAATATTGACCGTCGGCAGGGTGGGGTGGGGGGGGGGGKGGGGAGAATCTTTCCCGTTCCCTCGGGCGCGGGAAAGATAATTTTTGATTATCGGGACAATTCGCGCGCCGTCGAACGAGATGCGTTGCATCTCGCGGAGGGCTAATTAAAAGGTCGACATCGAGGCTTGATGACCCCGCACGACCCCGTTATTCGATTCCCAGGCTGTCCTTGTGCGGAAATTTCGTGGAAACGCGCGCCATGTGCCCCGAGAAGCATATCGTGCCCCGAAATAATACTTTATAACACGGTAATGTCTCGGCAGCACGCAGTGCTGCTTCGCTTGCAATCAGGGAATCCCTAATAGCGGGCCGAATCAATTACCAAGGCGCATCCCATTCATCGCGCAACGTAATATCTCAATGCCTGCCCCCTCTGTCCCGAAAATTAGCCGGGGAGGGGGCCGGGTGCCTCTCCTCCTCGCGCTCTTCGTCCGCCTCGCCGTACGCGCGGCGCGATGAATCATCGCGGCCGCCGAGGCGTGCGACGTGCGTGCAAATCGCGATTTTCCACGCATTTCCACGCTCGCGCGTTGCGGCTCGCCGCGCCCGCGACCGCGCGCGGTCGCGAGCGTGCCGCGCGATGATCGCGTGCTCGCTTCAAGAGTCACGCTCCACGCTGCGTGTCGGATGAGATCCGGCCGGATTAGTCGCCCCCTACCTCTCTCTCTCTCCCGCCCCTCGCCCCTCCACCCCCTCCTCCTCCTCCCGCGCGCTCGTGGGAAAGCAGACGCCGCAGAAGCAGCAGCGGAGGGGATCGACTTGACACTCGCGCGCATTGTGCGTGCACGCGTCTCCTCCCGGGCGACCGCCGCGTGTGCGGGGTCACCGGGGTCGCCAATCGAACGGCTCAATCCGGCGCGCGGTCCCGTCGCATCAAATCATCATCCCGATCCCGTGGTGGTTTCGTGATGCGAAGGGCGCGCTCCCGGGGGTTAAAATCGCGATGAAAAAAAACACGCGCGGTGCGGGTGTGTACGGCAACTGTGCACGGATCACTGCACGGCATCATCGCGGCTGTCGAGTGCGCTCAATGCATCGGAGGTCTCCGACGAGCTGGAAGACAGCCGGGACAGTTTAGCCAGCCACCGATGCGACTCGTTTGCCCGCTGCGCGATAAAAAGGACCCTTAAGATCCCCCGTCTCGTCAACCGATCGCTCGATCGCTGAAACGATCGTACGCGTGACGTGTCGCGTTTCCTCGGGAAGTCAGCACTAGACGCGGCAATGATCTCTCGACCCGCCACGCGGTCAGTTTACAAAGCGCCGCACTGAGTCCAGAGAGTGATAGAAAATGATAGCCAGGCGGCGCGAAAGGTCGTCGAGGGGTCGCTTGCTTCGCGGGGCAGCCGGAACGCCGCGTGCACGCTTGCGTAAGACGTTTCCTTAATTAAACCCATCGGTTCACCGGCAACTGATTAGACTGCGGCGCTAAGTACAGGCCGCGCGACGCCCTCCCCCCTCCCACCCCTTGGTGCTCTTTGAAGGACTTTGCGGATGTCTCCTCGTCGAGTTCTACTCAACGCATTCGAGAATCACGGCGCAAAATCATTTGCGAAAAGTGCGGATGCACGTTCTTTCTGATTCCCGCGAGATTTCAGAGGCAAAAGGTCTCGGCAAAGGCTACCCCCGCGAAGGCTATTCCCTTCCTTCTCGCCGTTAATTCGCCGTTATCTATTTTTCTCTGAATGCATTGGGAGACGCGTTAAGGGTTCCCTGCCGCAGGAATCTGGTGTGGAACGCCCTCGCGGACGTCTAATGCTCGAGTATTACTTCATAAAGTAGATACGAGCGAGGCAACAGCTCTCGACAGTCGCTAAGGTCACAAGCTGACGAGGTCGTGAGATAAAAGTTGCCCGTTCCCTCGCCGCGGTATTGAAAGTACGCAGCAAGCCGGAACGAGAGTTAATGTCACGTTGACGGAACGAGTAATTGCCGTCTGCCGGCTGTCGGGGAGGGGGGAGGGGGGTGGGTGGGTAGTAATTAATGCCGAAAACTGCAATAACCGGCCCCGGCCCAGGTCGAAATCTCTTAATGAGTCTGCCGGGACGAGCTTTCTTGGTGCGTCCGAGCAAAGTTCCGCGCTGGTCGCTTGTTCAAGTTCAACGGAATATTCGGACGTCCCGGGAAAATGGGACGGGGAAGGGGTGAAACGTTCCTCATCGGGGTTCCGGTTATTCCGCGTCTCGCTGCGTCTCGTGCACGTCCGCCGTCCGGCGAGATCGCTCCTCGATCAGTCATCCCGTTGGATATCGAGAAGCGGCGATCGATCGGACACTCCACGTGTCGCGGTTTTTGTCATCGATCACCCCTAGATTCTCCCGCATTCGTCCGTCATTCGATCGCACGTGGAAAACTCAGATTGCGTGCGCGGAAAACTTAATAAGCTCCTGTGTATTAAACAAACATTGTCGGGTAACAATATTGACCGATGTAGAGACCGCTAACATCGTCGCTCTATGAGTGCACCTGCTTTATCAGAATTGCAAATGCACCGCCGGTCCTGCCGAGGATGCGGAGGAGGGTGGGACAATAGCGAGGCGGCGGAAGAGAGAGGAAGGTTGGTATGTGCCTTATAGTTAGTCGAGTACTCGGGCCGGGTATGCCATTAAGCCAACTTGCCGAGCTAATAACCGCGACGTCGTCCTCTTCATGGCATTACATCGATTAATCTCATCGACGAGGCGGTTCGCCTTGGCGAACACGCGAGAGTCGCGGCAGCGTGCAGCTTGCGTCTTGACATCGGGGCTGCGTAGAGATCTGGACGGGGGCGAGGAGGACGGGGGAATTCGAAGCGACGAGCAGCGCGAATGAAGAGTATAATTTCCACGAGGCTTCGGACTAAATTCAAGCGTTGCGTGTTGAGAAGAAAAGGGAACAAGTGCGCAACCGTCCGTCGCCGTTTAAATTCTCGTCGACCCTTTGCCAGATCTCGAGTTTCCGAATGCTTAACTCTGCCTCGCCGAGAGAACGACACGCGCCCCACGCGTGTCGCAGTAACCACTTTCTCAAGAGAAGTGAGGGAGAGAGAGGGAGAAGAAGAAGGGAGGGAACAAGGAAGGAAAGGGCGCATATCCTTTCCATCTCCGCGCTATTTCCGCGTGTTCCGCGCGCGTTGCCTCGACCGCGCTCTCTTTGCAGGCGCATTTTTCGCGCGTGCGGGACGCGAAAGCCAGGCAGCGTTTCGCGTTCCTGAAGAAACGCGCGGCGAGACGCGAGAACGACGGCGCGCCCTTCGGAAGCTGCGCGAGCTGCCGAAATGAGAGGATAGAGAGAGAGAGAGGGAGGAGTCAAGGTTGCATCAGTAACGAAAGGGACAGCACTGACCGAGCTTTTACCGCAGCCTCCAGCGCGCGCGCTGGACCAGATATATCCCGGGCAATGGATCGGGACGTGTCCCGGGATTTGCGGATTAGGTCGACCGCCGGCCGGCCGAGGAACGACGTTACATTCGCATCCGGCTTAACCGCGGAATAGATAACGCTGCCGAACAGGACGCGCGAGCGAGCCCGATCGTTATGGCTGCACATATTTTATCTCGCCGACTGAGGGCTACCGCCCGCTCCCCGCGGACGATCTGTCGGCTGGACCGAATGCAGTCCAGCAGCGAGCGAGTGACGGCTTTCGCGAGAATTGGAATCCTCGTCGGCGTTCAGACCGGATGAATCCCGCTCCGTCACGTGGACAGATGTTGTCTCAACGCGCGGGGATATCGCTTCAACTCAAACGCGGATCGCACGCAATGCGTGCGAGAGTGGTTGTTTGGATTTTCGTCACACTTCGGGGCCGAGTTTAGGGATCGAAGCCTCTTGCTGACCTCGACAGTGCCGAGTGACTCAAGGTTCGAGATTGTGATCGCACGTAAACAGTTTGAGCAACATCAACGGCGCGAGTCGAAGACTGCCTGCTTGTTTCTCAGCCTTTAGCGACCTTGATTGTTGTCCATCATCAGTTGGAATTAGAAGCTAGAAGGAGATCGATCTCGACGCTCTGTATCGCGGATCTCGAGCAGGGTGGACTAAAGTCCACTCTTTCGTATGTGGTGTGTAAATATTGCGCATGTTAAACCGAGCGAGGGTCGACTCGAGGATATCCTTCATCCCCAAATCCATATCCAGCCGCGTAGCGCAAGATTGGCAGACTCCAACCGGCGAAGATCGATCGGCGAGTTCCCCAACCAGTGGTGGATGAAGAGAGATCAGTTTTAGCCAGGTCGATCGTATCGCGACAGAACTCCTTTGCTGTTCGAGTAAGATTTTCCAATTATCCGATAACAAGCGGCTGCTGCTGCTCTGCCGGACCGCCTGAATGATATATGCGGCTCCGTAATGAGTGGAAATATTTTTCTGATACTTTGCTCCGCCGTGATGAAGCTTGGCACGGCACGCGCGCGCCCGGCGCGTTGAGAATTGAATAAGAGAAATTAAATATAACATCATGGAAAAATAGCGCGCCGCCACACCGCGTGAAAACGCGTCGGCGGTCCCGCGCGCGGATGAGCAGCTGAAAGAAAGAGAGAGAACCCAGTGGAAACGCATATCCGTTCGCGGGAATAGCCAGCGATAACAAGCGCCGGCTGAAATGAATTTGACGTTTCAATTTGCCGGTAAGTTCATTCTGTCGGTTTCCGGAAGCGCCGCGCCGCGCCGCGGACGGCCAGCTCCGCTCTCTCTCTCTCTCTCTCTCGCTCTGCGCCAGCCGTTCTTATTCCTTATGCACGTATGCGCGCGTGTATGCAAGGCTTCCTTACGATATCACGGAATCCCGGCGACAGGTAACGAACCAAGCGCGGGTCCTGGTAAGTGAATCAGTGTAACAAGCCGTCCTATCCCCGCCGATCGAGCGGAAACTCGCGGGCGGGCTCCGGCTTTGAGCCGGAAGGCAGAACCCGGAACTTGCCCCGTTCACGCTCGAGCTGGTTCCTTCGGTCTGGCTTAAGGCTCTCCCTTCTCCCTCTCAGCGATCTCTTTCCCGGCTGGCCGGCAGATTTTTCCCCTCAGCTCCAATACACGCGGAGAATATTACCAAACTCTCTCTCTCTCTCTCTCTCTCTCTCTCTTTGTCTTCATCTCTTTATTACTCTCTCGGTCGATTCTCGCTCCTCGGTCGCTCCGCTTCGCTGCCGTCTTGACGTGCGCGTTAACGCACATTCCGGTGTAATTGACAACAATATCGCGTTGGCAGTCCCGCCGATGGCCGATCGCAGAATTTATCTCGCTTTATCTCGCGGACGAGCCGGCAGCCGCCGTCTCGCGGCGTCGCGCTCGCGAGCGGATATTACCCGGACATAAATCTGGCGGCGGGCATCGGCGAATGGACCTGGCGCGCGGCCAGGACGCTTCTTGCAAGACGGAGGAGCCGACGCGGCTTTTACGCGGCGCGTGTGCGCTCAGTCAACGGTTAACGACGTGTCAAAACTATTTTCGTTTCCACTTTTCACGATACATTTATGACGTGCTTTACGAGGTAGGTGGGTGGGGGGGGGGGGAGGGCGCGGGCGGAGAGGGAGCGCGCCGAGGCTCGTGACATCGCGGGAGGACTGCGGATTCGTGCGCGATTCGTGGACAGGATATGGCTATTTACGGCGGACGGACGAGGCGAAACGGAAGCGGGAACGGCGATGAATAATCCTGAATCGAATCGAACGTCGAATCCCCCGCGGGAGCGATCTCTGCGTGGTCTTGCGTCACATTTTCAATCTCGCGAGCAATTAAGAAGGGCATTACAAGGGCACTCTGCAAGGAAGAAGATAAAGATTGCAACTGAATGGAGAAGTCGAAGGGCGCGTCGGGGTAACTCCGCTTCTTCGAGCGGAGCTGAGGTCGCGAGATGCCATCGCGCGAGGAAAAGTCCAGGAGAACCGGCGAAAGGAGTCGCCCGAGGAGGGGTCGGGGAGAGGGTGGAGGGTAATCGGATTACGATAGCGGGGGTTAACTGCATTTCGCCGTGGTTACATCGAGATTCCGTTTGTTCCGCGGACTGCGAAACGAGCATCGTTATTATTTCACGACAACGGCGCAGCGGACGAGCAGAGAGGGGGAGGAGGGGAGTGGGGGGAGGGGGAGGGGCGGGAAGGGAACGGGATCGCGATTCTTGGCAGAGGGGGGACGAGAGCGAAGAGAGGAGGGAGTCAGAATCGCGCGTCAGAGTGGTCGCACGAGCGTCTCGGCGGTACTTAATTCACGTCAAAGCGCGCCCGATGGCGGGGGGGGGRGGGGGGRGGGAGAGAGAGGAGCGAAGGAGCAACGGACAGAAGCGGGTCGCTGGACGAACGTGTCCGGCGTGCATCCTCCTGGTTATCGTCGCGCACGTGACGCGTCTCGCGCGTCGTGCGCATGCGTTTCGCGGCTCGATCGCGCGGGTTAATCGCGCCCCCTATCAATCGCATCCGCGGGAGCTTGGATTCTGAGAGGAGAAGAATCCCCACGATTCCGCAGGGGTGAGAGGAGAGCGCGCCTTACCGTTATCCTCGTTTTATTTCGTTCTCGGCCGATAATGCTCAGTCAGGATAACGGCACCGACGTCGACGAGGCGTTGGCTGGTCATTGTAAACGTCCGAGTAGAACTCGCAAGCGGATAAATCCAGCGGATAAATGAGGATACCGAAGCTGACCCCGGGTCAACGGGTTAATCGCTGTACAGTGTACAGTCTGCCCGAACGTGTGCAGCCAACTTTACGTTCTACGACCCAATCGGGTGCCATGCGCCGCTCTCTCTCTCTCTCTCTCTCTCTCTCTCTCGCTGTCCATAAACCGGAGAAACGGTAATGATGCCCGTGACGGTTAGCGGTAGCTCCCAGTTACTTAGCCGGAGCGATTTTCCCTCGGCCGAGTTCGCGACCGCTTCTTGCGCGACGCTCTCGCGCGCCTTGTTGTCGAATTAGCGGACCGTTGGCGGCAGCTGCCGAGTATCGATGAGGCTAGTCATCCCTTGGGAGAGTAAACTCACGCGAGATCAGTCCGGCGAACGTCGATCGCACAGGCGATTGGTGATTATCCCAGCGAAGCGTCGCGATCACGCTTAAATTCCTCGTTCTGGGGATTTTCATTCGGCGAGGATATCTGAAAGGGTATACCAGAGTGCATCGTGAAAGCGCGGCAGCGATACGCCGACAGGCGGAAAGAGGAATCTCTTCTCTCTCTCTCTCTCTCTCTCTCTCTCTCTCTCTCTCTCTCCCTCTCTCTCTCTCTCTTTCCTGCCTTCGGAGCGATAGCGGCGACAGGAATGGATTCTCGCCGGCTCGACGTAGCGAAAGAGTTCTCTCCGGAGGACGAAACGTCCGTTCCGCGCTTGCCAAACCCTCGTCGGCGCCAGCGAGGGGGGTTCCTCCCCCGAGAAGGGGAGGCGAAAGGTAGGCGGCGCAAGTTCGAGGCTCTCTGAAAGACGGAAATGTCTCGGGCAGCTGCCGGTCTCTAGTCGCCGGTTAGCCCCGCGTATCGCGCCTCGATATCGCGCGCGATAGGCGATTTCTATTTAGGGCTGTTTACCGTACGCGAAATGGGAAACGTGCGCGAGCGGGGGCGCACGTTTCCGATAAACCGAGGCGGAGAACGCCGCACCCCGCTCTCCCACCTGGACGCCTGAATGCCGATTTCAGCTGGGACTCCCATCCGGCGGGATAAGGATTATCCTTGCGCGCGATTGCGCCGGCAGATTTCCGGATATCCCCGATGCGCGGCGCGCATTCCCATTTTCCTGTCGCTTTCCCGCTGCGATCGCCGAGTATCAAGCGCTGCCTTGATCAATCCTCGCGCCCGGAGCCTCCCGAGTACTCGGGAAGGTCGTTATTAAATTCCAGGCCACTTCTAGCCTGCAGAATAATTACTGAAAATCCATAACGATCGAGGGGCTGACTGGGCTCCCCCGAGCGAAGCAGAATTCGCTCGATTCCCTCGCGCCCTCCGGTGACCTCGTTATCGCGCACGCCGAATTCCGAAGGCCTCCACGCTCTGCGCTGAGAACTGCCGTTCTCCTGCCTGCCTCACGCTCGTCCAAGCCTCTCTAATGGAAGCCGCGACCATTACAGCGGGCGACGCCGAAACACCGCAAAGATCCGCGAGCGCGGACGGGATGCGGCTCCCGGCGGAGCTTGCAGCTTCGCCCGAGGACGTGTAATCTTGGTAGGATAATAAAAGGCGGAACTTCCGCAACCGTCTCGCAATTTGGACGCATTATTATCGCGCGGCGCATTCGTAAGTTCGATCGTTCGGCCGAGATTACCCGCCGCGGGTTTCGGTTACCGCCGGGAAATGGAAAAGTAAAGTTTTACACGGKGGTACTTCCCCCCCCCCCCCGCCCCCGCCCCTACCTCTCCCGCTGCGCCGGCTGTTCCGTGGCAATTTTTACGACGCTCCCGCGTGCACGAGCGGTTTTAACGCCGGCTCGGAACTTGCGTCTCCCGAGAACGGCGGGCGAGGCGGAAACGGCGCCAAGTTGCGGCGCTCGAATTCCGCGGAAGGGCGGCGAGAGGGAGAGGCAGCGGGAGAGGGAGGCGGCGGCCCGCCGCGGTTTGCCCTGCTAATATTTATTCTGCGGCGCCCCGCGCGGTGGGAGCTTCGATAATTAATTACCGCCGTGCGATATCTCGCGCGAAACCGGCCCCGGAATGCCGAATAAAGCGAATAATTAAAACCGCCTCGACATGCCTCTCGCGTGTTGCGATTGTTCGGCTGGCGGGGCCTCCGCTCGAGCTAGCTAGATCCCGTTTGGGGTGAATTAATAAAACGGTGATCCCCGGAATCTGCCGTCGTCGTGAGCCTCCGCGGGCTCATGTCGTCATGATTTAATTCCCCGGAAATCCCGTTGTCGCATCCATTCCGCTCCGCTCGCGAGGGGGGCGCGAGGAGCCCGCGTTGAATCGAAGAAGTTGCCAGCAGGAGTCGCCTTTCTTCGTCGCTATCGACGTGAGAGCTCATATCGGAGCAAAGTTCCGGCCATCATCCGACGGTCTCTTCAGCTTGCGCTCATCAGGCTATCAGCGGAGCCGTCATCTCGCGAGCAGAAGCGAGTTCTGTGTCAGCGATGCGATTGTCGAGCCACCATTAAGGACTGGCCTACTTGTTGGAAAGCTCGTCGAGACTAATATCGTAGAGGCCTTCTTGCGAGAATGAGAATTCTAGCCGATTGCTCGAGATTCGGAAAACTGTCGGATTCGTTGCTTGCTTTAGGAGAGCTGCCGAATACGCAAACTTGGCCGAGTACAAGGAACGAGTACGTCGTTACGGATTTCGGACGCGACAATCGCGATTATCGCTGGAACTTGTAAGAATGTATCGATTAAAAAGGGAGCATTCGATCATTGAAACAAGTTGCGCGAGAAAGCGCAAGCGCTGGGAGATGAATCTCTTCCTTGTACTCGGAATTTCTTTCCTTTTCCTTCTCGCCGCTCTTCTCAAATTCATCATCCGACGAAACCCCCGCGATCGGAATTCTCCGTACTCGTTCTCGTGCCACCTCTTACCAGCTCATCTTCTCTCGTTACGAAACTACGGTTCTCGGGCCGGAAATCGGATGATGCGAGATTTCGGGAGGTGCTCGGAATCGAGATTACGATTCTTGGAATCTCTCTCTCTCTCTCTCTCTCTCTCTCTCTCTCGCGTGAACTCGTTCCTCTTCGCGATTCTCGGAACGTTAGTCATCCAATACACTCCTTTTAACTGGCTGGCTCGTCGAACCGTCCGCGATGGATTCCTGATATCTCGACAATGAGATCGCGAGAGGGCGGATCTGTTACTGCGATCTTTCAGGTTTGAAAGATTTGGACTCGATTCCAAGTGCGGGGAGCTTGAAAAAATCTCGAGAAGCGATTCCCGCGGCCGCTGATGAAATTCTCGGGATCGGAGCGATTCCTGCAAGCGCAGTTTTGGCGAACTTGAAATCTGCTCGTTGGATCCGTCGCTCTGGCTTCTCTTTCTCCTCGCTTGCGCTGCGTCTAAGCGAAAGCATTTCTAACTGGAACGTTTCGTGAAATGTTTCTGAACGTTACCGCTCTCATACCCCCCGAAGATACGCCTCGGCATGATTCTCCCTGCGAAATTAACCCCCGCGCCCTAATCGTCTCAGAGAGGCTCCGATCTTTTCCCACGCACGCCTTCAGCTATTCAGCTTGTGCAGTTTTCGTTGAAGAAACAGCATATTCGCGCGAGTGCGAAGCGCGCGATGAATGAAACGAATATATCACAAACTAAAAATTTTTATTTTCGATTTAGACGATGAAACAGGAGCGCAAATAACCTACACGCCTACAAGAGAAATGAGCACTTTGAGCCGCAGGAAGACGGAGACATCCGCAGCATCTGCGAGATTCAGGATGTCGTGAGACAGAATCAGAAAACGAGCATAAAGAGATCGCGTAAGCGGGATGGATGATCGGTTTGCAAAAATCGCAAAAAAATGGGAAACCAAACCACTCTGAGGCAGACTGGATGAAATACATGGTCCCACAAGGACTCGAAGAAGAAGAAGAGGAAAATTTGGACGAGTAAGCGCGCGTTAGGCTCTTCGTCGATCCGCAGTGCGAGTGCCAAGGCAGCAAACGCGGCCTTCTATTTCGCAGTCCTCTTAGCTGATGAAGATCGATTTCATCTGATAACGAATACACGTGCCCGGCAATTTCCGTTCGTGTTTCCGCGCAGTTAATGCCGCACAATGCGCCGTTCTTATTCTTCATTCGGTCGTTCGTGAGTGAATTCTTCTCCGCGATTGTGTTATTGTATCGTGCTCCGCAATATAAGAGATTCAATGCGTGGCATACGTGCGCGCGACGTTGATGAATGCTGGCATCACTCGGGAAGCTCCGACTCGCGTCGAGGCTGGAACTTACCTGAAAAAGAGGAAACATCGTTCTCAGCGTTACTCGATACGTGATGATACTTGCGTTGTCATTTTCACGCAGCGATTAAGAAATACGCGCGGTTATCGATAAGATCGCCAACGATGATTCGAAGAGATTCGCATGTTCGCATTCGCACATCGATCCGCTGACGTAATTATGTAGCAGTCGCTTAGCAGCCGCATTGACCGTCGCTCGAGCGATCCTGGCTTTATTACTAAAAGAGAGAGAGAGAGAGAGAGAGAGAGAGAGAGAGAGAGAGAGAGAGAGAGAGCCGCGATAAACCTTTCGCGGCAAACATTCGATTAGATTGGTAATCCCTCCGAACGCTCGTTTCCCCGGAAGTCCCCCCCCGTCCCCCTCCCCACCCCGTGCGAACGGGGGCAGTAGGAATCGCCGTATACACTCCGCTCGAGGAAGTCGCCGGCAATAAAGCTCGCCGTTTCATTATCGCCCCGACCCACCGCCTGACACACGTCCCCCTGACAGGAATCCCCTCCCCCCTCTCGCTCACTCACTCACTCACTCACTCTCTCTGTCTCTCTCCCTCGCTCGCTTTTTCCGGGGCGATAAATCGACACGATATGTTCGAGGCGCGGCGCGCAATTATCGACAGCGGTCGCGTGTGTCCGCACGGGAAATGGGGGCCCGCCGGTCCCCTCCCCCAGCTCCCCGATTCCCCTCCTTCCCCCCCCCCCGGTTCATTACTCTCGAGTGGATCGCCGGACCCGTCTGGCGCGGGCCCGCGCGCTGAGTAACGTATTGCCGACGACGGGCGGCGCGCTCTAATAATTCAATCTTGTCAAATCCATTAACGGGCGCGGTTGGTTCTCATCGCGCGGGCGCGAGGCACCCTCTGACTCACGAGAGAGCATTCCGCCCTCGTGACCCGCGTGACCCGCGCGAACGCCGTCCGCAGACGCGATCGCAGGATCGTGCGCCCTCGTCTCGGCTCGCGATCATTGTAGCGACTCTGCGGTCGCGAAAGCGCGGGGGGGGAGAGGCGGGGGGAGCGGCGGGGAGGGGGAGGGGGCGCGGACCTCTTTCGCGTTCCGTGAAAGAACGCTTGAGGGCGCGTTATCCGAACTCGGCCGCAAAATCCGCGCGCGCAATTAAGAACTCTCTCTCTCTCTCTTTCCCCTCCGGGAGTTCCGTTTCGTCGCGCTCCGATAGGCGGAGCGATGTGATGCGGAGCGGGCTTTTTCGCAACGCGTTCCGGGCAAAAAAGAAGCGGCAGCGCAGCGGATCTTCCGACCATCTTTCTCTCTCACTCTCTCTAGTTCTCTTCCCTCGCTCCGTCGAGCTCTCGTTCTTTTGGTGGCGAGTCGCGAGTCGGCCCAGCTGAAGAAACAGTCGCGCGCGATTCCCTCGCGTAATTACACTCGCAAACGAGTGGCCGGGCCACGCGAACTCTCGTCACGATGTTCCCTTTTTAGCGAGCTATAATCGTCCCTAGGACACGCGTGTTTAGCGCTCGGGCGCTCCGTTCCGGCGAGCTTCAGGCGAGGCCTGAATGGTCCCGAATTCTCCAATTTTCTGCCGCAGCAGCGCAGCTCCCGCGATGCAGAATCGCCGTAAGAGGGCTCCGGTTATTCGCCATTGAGATGCGAGCTCTGTCGCGCGCCACGATGCCGCAATGATCGCGGGCGTAAAATGTGGCTCGCCGGGCGAGCGCGGAGTTAATTTCACGGATCCACCACGAAGAAGCGGCTGGAGCAAGCCCGCTCACGGGCGGCTAGCAATGAGCACGCCGCGACGGGGCGAACAAATGGCGAACACGGGCGGAAATAATTAGCGGCCGCGTTTTTATCCGCCAGACAGACGATCGCGATGCCGCGCCACGCGGGTAACACAATTCCGCTCGCTCGCTCGCTCGTAAATCTGATTTATCGCTCGCACGCTAACCAACAACGTCGGCAAGGCCGCCTCCTCCCGTTTAATAAATTCGGTGGCGTCCGCATCGCGGGATTAATAGCGAGCGAGCGGGCGGGCGTGGAAAAAGCAATGCCGGATCGTCAGCCGTGACATAATTAAACCCGACGAGCCTCATAACCCTCGAGGGTTGCGCGGAGCTTCCGGGTCTCCCACCCTCGCGGAACGTGCCCGTCCCGGGATCCGCTTGGCGGATCTCTCCAATTTCAGCGAATGCCCGATCCGATCCAAAAACGTGAACCCTCCTGGTTGCCAATTAAAATTACAGCCGCGTCGACTCCGCGGCGCACTCGCCGGCACTCGCGAGTCCCGAGACTGGAGATCCCTCGATCCTAAATCAGACCGCGTGCTCTGATCGCGCGCCGCCCGGACAATTCCGAGCCCGCGCGGAACCGAAAAAGAGTGCCGCGGCGGTAGGACGGTGGGGGGGGGGGGCGACGGGGGGGGGGGGGGRGGCTTGCGGCGCAAAAGGCGCACACAGAGGCGTGTAATTACCGGAGCCGCGCCGACGGACAATCAGCGCGCGGTCTTCCCGCCGGCAGTAATCTCGCGTTAAGATTAATTATTCGCGCAAAGTGCCGGTGCGCGACGCGCGCGCGGGCTTTAATTGAATTAATCAAGTGGCGCACGGTTGCGCCCGGCCTAGTTCGCTCGCGCAACAATGCGCCCCGGTCGGCGGAGGATCTCTCTTTCTCTCTCTCTCTCTCTCTCTCTCTCTCGCTGCCTTTCCGGACTAACGCACTTAGAGCGATCCGCTTTGACAAAGTTCCGGCCAAAGTTTCGCGCAATTAGCACGCGGCACGCGCGACCTGACAGCAACTCGCGACGCGGCGTTCCTTTGACAGCTCGACGCGCCGATCGCGCGGGTCATTGGCTTCAGTGCTCTCGCTGCAAATCGCTTCCCGCGGAAGTCGGAAGCACTCCGACGAGGTTCGCGCACTTCGTCATCTTCCGATCGCCCTTCTTGTCGGTCGACGCATCAACAGCAGCAGCAGCAGCAGCAGCAGCAGCAGCAGCAGAGTTCGACGCGGGCCTCGACGTAACGGCGCGCTAACAATAGGGTAAACAGAAAGAATTACTGCTTGCCGACCAGGAGAAAGTGTCGAATGCAGCCGGACCGACCATGCGCCAACCCTTCCGCAGGCCGCGTGACGAGTCACTCCCGCGTACAATGCCCTTAATGAAACCCGATGCGGCTCCCGGGGATAACCGGTAACCCTCCGCTCTCCGGACAGACCGTCCTGAAAGCCACCCTCCTCCTCCTCTCCTCCCGCGTTGACCGACGTTTCGGGGACGGGCCGGGAAAAAGGGCAAATTAAATTCGCAAGTAAAATCGCGCGCGCCCGGACCGGCAGAGCGAACCGGGCTCCGAGAAGGAAGCGAAAGAAGGGAGAGGGGGACAGAGCAGCGACTAAAAAGAGGGGGAGGGGGGCGGCGGCGCCGGGGATAGGAAGCGCGCCTCGGCGCGACAATGGCCTTGTTAAGGCACCCACTAATTGCGCCCAGCGCCTTAATGGATCCTCGCGAAAATTGCATCGACCCAAGTCCGTCCAGAGCGACACGGCGGCGGTCCTCTCCCCCTCCCCCTCCCCTCCCACCCCCTATGTCTCGTCCCTGTCTGCTCGGTCGCGGTCTTTTCTTCCTCGTCTTCGCGGCTCGTCGTCTCGCGGTTGCACACTGTGGGCTTTGTCCCTTCGCTCGGCTATCTTTGTGGACGCCGACGAGGCGCGCGTGTCCGTGTGCGCGCGCGCGCGCGCGGCGGAAAGAAAGGCCCGGATAACCCTGTGGAAGCGGGCACTCCTCCTCGGGAGGAAAAAATTGGATTTTGATTGAGCGGTCCGCCACTGACAGTCTCTTCGAATCGAGTTTCCTCCCGGCAGCGAGGGCGAACGAGAGGGCGCGCGAGGGGAGGAGTTTTCCAAGGCGGAATCGGCTTGCGCTTGCCAGGAGCGTCCAGCGTGCGCCACGGAAATCTCATCTCTCGTCCGGCCTGACAGGTGGGAATCAGAGATGTCATTGATGCAGAAGATTCCGCCGCCGATCGTCCGAAATCCGATGTTTCGGCTCGCGATAATCGACGCCGATTGCGGGAAAAATTTCGTTTCGCATTGTTGACGTAACGAGACGAGGGTCGTTAGTGCTTCCGTTTGCCTCTTCAATTCACTCATCTTCTCCTCCCCCTCCCCCCGCTCTTCGGGGGGAGAGGACTCTCGACATCCAAATCGAGCGAGACGTCGTTCGATATTACCGCGGGCCAAATAATTACAAACGGAATATCGAAGTTCTTTAATAACCGTCTAGACGCTCGTCAAGCCCGTGCGCGCGCGAGCTTTCCCCTTCTCTCTCTCTCTCTCTCTTTCTCTTTTTTCTCAAGTGTCTCTGCTTTATAGCATCTTGTTATCGTTCGAAGACTTTCCGGTCTTCTTATCGTTACTTATTTCATCGCGGCGGCGGCGGCGGCGGCGGCGGCGTCATCGTTGTTTCTTACATTACGCGTTACATATACTTCTTAGTAGGGAAGAGAGAGAGAGAGAGAGAGAGAGAGAGAGAGAGAGAGAGAGAGAAATACTCTTGCCTTTCACTTTGCAGCCCTGCCGTGGAACTTGCAAATCCGTCCTGCGAGAAGCCCCCGACGGACTTTTTCCAGATTACAAATAAGCCCTCCCTGTTTCAGTCCATTCCGCCCTCCCCCTTTCCCCATTCCCATTCCCATTCGTCTCTCTGTCTCTCTCAGAGCGCTCCCCTGCCTCATTCTTTTCGCTCCTCGTCCCGTTCCTTTTTCCGGCACGGATTTAATCGGCCGGATCCTCCTCGACCTCACGGGTCCCTCGCCGGCGACAGCGCGCGGCTATTTTGGCAGATCAAAGACAACGCTCGGAGAGAGATTGATACCGGCGGCACGCCGCTGCATCCCCGCGAGCAGAGGGGGGGGGGGKGGAGGGGCTCTCCCGATAAATAAGTCGCAACCGGAGGGATTGTTCGGTCGCGGAGCCCTCGTGGCGCTTGTTAACGTGACCCGCATTCCCCGGATTCTCCCCCCTCCCCCCCGGGGGCTCTATCTCCACAGGGATTAACGCTCGCGCCCTTTTTCCACGTCGGCGGACGATTATTCTCCGACTTGAATTAACCCGCCGCGCGGGGACCGCGACTCGTTCGTCCGCCATTGACCTTTGGAGGACGCCCTTGCGCGCGGGGATGATATCCGACACTGGCAGTCCTCTTCCGAGTCCGGTCATAGTTCTCCTTCTGCAAAGGCCCTTCTGCGACGGCGAGAGCGGGGAGGAAGCTGAGGAGAGCTCGCTGCTTAGAATTCCACCGCTTGTTACGGCGACGCGGCGAGTTCATTCCGGCATTTACACCCCGGCATGCCTTCCGCATGGAGGATAACGACGACTCTTGCGAGAGGGTTGAAAGAGGAGGAGAGAGAGATGAGACTGGGACCTTGAAGAATCCGAGGTAACGCGAGATTATTTTCCTTCGCGAGAATTATCTGCCTTATCAGTCTTCTACTTTCAGCCTTCTACGAGTCGGAGGTCAAGCCCGCTCGCGCGGCTCGTTAAGGCGCATCGAGCGCGAGCCGGCGACGGAATCTCTCGGCGATGGCATCTCAACGACGTGCCGAGTGATTCCGGCGTGGACGCGTGGCGTCGCGGATCTCCTCTCGGCGTTGTCGACTCGAAAATATATGCCTCGTCGAGATCACAGGCCGCCATTGGTCGTTTGCGCCCGTCGCGGTTAAAATTAAACGACACCGCCGACTCCGCGCCGGCAAGAAATCGCCTGGCGAGAAGGGAGAAAGAGCAGGGCGATCTCGCGTTTGATTGAGGACCGCTTGGGATGCTGCGTTCCCGAGGACGAGCGTAAATCGAGGGCTCGAACGGTTTAAGCGCTAACGAGAGATCCGCTCGTTCTCGGCAAACAATCGGCGAAGGAATCGGTGTCTGGCGATTCCGGGGCCGAGGCGGAGGACAAACGAGATTGCGTCGGGGGAGTGAGGGGGACGGGCGGATGAGGGGACAGTGAACGAGGGGGAGAGGCGGCGGTCTCTCGGGAGTCGCGCGAGATTGTGACGACGGGAAATAACCGGAATTTAACGGACTCTTTGAAGACCGAGATTGGAAACGTCTCTTTCACGGCTCGCTCTCCACTCCTCCCCCTCCCCCTCCCCCTCCCCCCGACCGCAGAGCTCGGCGCTGTGTCGCGATGTAGCCGGTGGAGAATAAAGAAGGCGCAACAGCTCCCGCGCGCCGGACGTTAATGAAACGTTGACGATCGACGACAGATCGTAAAGATCGTCCCGCCTGCCTCCCCCTCGACGGGGAACACGGCGGTAAATGGCGTCGACGGAGGCGAGGAAACCGCCTCGGCCGCTATCTCGTCACGTGCACCAGGAAGTCGCAGCTTCTCCCCTTCAACGAAGAGACAAAGAGACGGAGAGAAAGAGAGAGAAGCGCATTCGGCAATGGGAGGACCCGCCCGTTCCGAGCGCTCCGACGTATCGCGGATCTCTAAATTCCAGCTCCCGCTGGAATGCCGCGGGGAGCCGCGCTAAATTCCCTAAATTCGCAGGCGCCTTATCGGTCGCACCGCTAATCAATTGGCGCGAGATTAAACGGCCAGCGCGAAGCTCGGAGGAGCAGATCACCTCGCGATCAATCGCGAGCGAGAGCGACGCGCGCGGAAAATCCGAACGACGTTTCACGCCGTTGGGCGGGGGGCGGGCAGGAAGCCAGGCCGCAGGAGGAATGAAGCCGCTTCTCTCTCGGTGTCGGGCGGGAGTCTATAATTCTGCGGCGCTTCGACGGAATCCCCCGAAAGGAAGAGCGCGCCGGACGACTTGAGCCTGATGTACGGGTTCTCGTTACACCGCGCCGTCTTCGCGGCCCCCGGGGAAACCGGGCGGGGGGGGGGGGRGGAGAGGAATAAAGCGAACCAGAGAGAGAGAGAGAGAGCTGCGCTCGCGCTCCGGAGCCCGTTGCATAACGAGCGAGATGGGATCTCGCGCGCGTGTGCGACGCGCGCGAGCCGAGAGGGATCTTTGTTCCATCCTCGTCGCGCGCCGCTTTGAACGCTGTCACGTGCCAGCGTTTAAACCTCGTCGAGTCGGCTCTCGCCCCTCCCCTCCCCCCGCCCCCTCCCCGGCCTTCCGGCGCGGAGGTCCGCGGGTAAATCTCTCCCTCGCGGGAGAGAAGAAGTCGCGCTTACTTCGTCGATTTTGGCGATCGTCCGCGCGAGATTGGACGACGAGAGAGACAGAGCGGGAGAGAGAGAGAGAGAGAGAGAGAGAGAGAGAGAGAGAGAGAGAGAGAGAGAGAGAGAGAGAGAGAGAGAGATGGGGCGAGGGAAGCCGCGCCGAAAGCTGGAATCCTCTGCCCGTTTTTTTCATCTCGCTTCATCGCCGCGTCGGCGCATCGAGCGAGGCGTCACGCCGCCTGATCGTTGAGCGGTCATCTCGCGACCTCTTCGGGATCAGTCGGGGTCAGAGGGCTGAGAGGGTCCCGCGGGCGCTCTGTTTCTCGGCGATTCATCGGCCGTTCCAGAGTCATCGCGCCGCTCATTATCGCCGCTATTGAGCGGGAAGGCAGGTCGCGACCGGGGTCCGAGCGTTTCCCGAATGCCCGTTGAGCGAATTTCGGAATTCGCGCGTTTACGGGGGAGAGCGGCCCCCTTGCTCCTCGCCCCTTTCGCCACCTTCCTCCCCGTGGACGAATGTAAATGGTTTTAAACTGCGCGATCGGCGATTCAGCCGCCGCCGGCTCCCGGCGGGCGACTCGGGCGAAAAAGTGCTCGGCGAAAATTGAATAATCGAGTCACTCGTCAACGGGGCGCGGTTGTGTCAATGAATTTTGCATGCGCGGTCCCTTTTGAAAGTATAATGTTATTGTGTAATCCAATATCGCGGCGGGGCCGGCGTGTGTGCTCTCGCGAGCACACGCAAATGCCTCGTTAACAAGCGATAGTCACTGCCGGCCGCCGCGATGCTCCCCGCGAAAGCTGCCACAAGCGCGCTTAATTTCGCAGAGGGCGAAAAAGCGAGAGGGAAGGAAAAGGAGGGAAAGAGAGCCGGGCCATTCCAGTTCGCGAGTCCAGGCTCGCGTGTGACGACAGGAACTCCCGCCGCGAGTCGCATCGATTCCAGGCCCGAGGGTCGATCGACGATTCTGCGCTCATGGCCGCTCTCCGTTCTCAAGGATCGCTCCATCGTTAGCCATCATTAGCGGTGACAATCGCGTAAACACATCGACACGGTGTTTTCGGCCGCGTTGCGCCACGCTAAATTGCCTCGGCATTAACGTGACGGATCCCCCATTCTTCCGCGATCCCGATCATCACCGCGGGCTTTCGCCGCGATCTCGTTCATCACTGTCTCGGCGAGCGGGAGGGGGGCGAAAATCCTGATGATCCAGCTGCAAGTCGAGCGGCGCCAGCAGACACCGAGGGAAAGAGAGAGAGAGAGAGAGAGAGAGAGAGAGAGAGAGAGAGAGAGAGAGAGAGAGAGAGAGAGTAATGCTGCACTCGCGCCATTACTCTCGAGTACTTTGCGACAGCCGATAATTGGACGTGTCCTTTGATCCCCCGACCTCTCGCGAGCGGTGCGGCACCCTCATCCGGCGGGATTTCCAGATTCCGCGACAGATTCCGCTGATGGATCGCCGGCACGCGACATGTTTCGTCCAATATGTTTTTTGCGCGTTATCCCGATCCTTCTCCAGTCGCGGTGATTTTTATCCGACGTGGAACGGATGGTCCTTTTCACTTGGCGCGAGAGGTCAAACGGCGACTCGAGGCGAGGACTTCCGGCTAAGCTAGCTTTGAACGTCGCCCGGCGACGACTCCGAACCGTTTCGCAGATCCTCGCCCCTCCTGGCGTCTCTCCCAAAGCGCGACCGCCCTCCGACTCGCGCGCGGCGCACTCGCGACCTCGCCGCGTCCTTGGATGATTCGAGTTCAACGGGAACTCGAAAATACCGTCGAACGACCGCGACTAGGACCGCGGTGGAGACGGGGGTGGACTTTCCCTTCCTCTCCCGGCGCCGATCGCCTCGCGCGAATGAAAAGTTAATTCTCGCTCTAATTGGAAATATGATCTCGGGCGGGAAGGCGGGCGGGAAGGCCGCCGAAGGAAAGAGAAAAGAACGAGGCAAGAGGGAGAAAGGGGTCGTTAAGGAGCCGATAACGAAGTGATCCGCGAATATTGACCCGCCAACCCGCGCGCGCGGAGGGGGCGCCCCCCTACGCTCCCTCTCCGCCYCCCCCCCCCCCCCCCCCCCCGCCCCGAGTCGCCGCGGCTTTTAATCTGCCGGACGTTCATGACGACGGACGAGAGAGTCCGCGTCTCCCCTTTCATCGAGTGGAGATTAAAGATCTACCCGATCCAGGCAGAGATTAAGCTCTCCGATCGTCGCGCGACCCCGAGGGAGCCCCCGGCTGCCGGCGGGGAAGGCGGAGGGGGGAGGGTGGGTGACAGGTCGCGCGGAAATTCCCCGATAATCTTCGTCGGATCCTCGACGAATCCTGAATGGCCCGCGTGGTCCGCGCCGCTCCCGGATTTCCGAGTCCCCCGGGGGGAGGGTGGCAGGGGGGCACGGGGGGGCAGGGGCTAGGGGGAGGCGTCCCTCGTCGCTCTTGCGCGAGGATCGAGAGAGGATCGAGGGAGAATCGGGCGAGACGACGGAGGCGGCCCCGAACGCCTCGCCATTGTCACACGGATTTCCAATTAAAGAAAGCCGGAGAGCGTGGCTCCCCCGGCCCTCGCGGGGGTGACGAGGATCCCCGGGATCCGAGACGTTGTCGGCCGCTGGCCGTCATTGGTCGAGCCGGCAGCCGGGGAACGCGCTGGTCCCGCGGGGCGAGTCCGAGGGTTTATAATTGAATCCGCTTGTTGCCGCTGATGGCCGGCCGATTGCTTTCGTTTAGCAAACACTAACTTTTAATTATTTCCTCCCACGTGCACGCGCGAGCGAGCGGGCGAGCCTGCGCGTCCCACGTGCGGTCGAGAGATTGATTCGGCTAAACAGCTCGCAACAGCGGATTCGACGCGCAGGACAAAAAAGCGCGCAGGCCGACGTACAGGCCGCTGCGAAAGCCGGCGAACGAGCATCTCTCTCTCTCTCTCTCTCTCTCTCTCTCTATCTCTAGATCCTGAAGACGTCATCAGGGCTGACGGATGGGAAATGGCGGGAAAGGGGGGAATGCCTTCCGATCTCGATCAAGTCGACGCGGCACGCTTCGATTCGCTGTCCGCTGTGCGTGCAGATATCGCCAAGGTGTACATATCGTATCCAACGTGAGAACTCGACGGGATTCTCCGGGCAGGAAGCGCGGCAAGGTGCAACTTTTGGCAGGGCCTGTGCGAGAGAGCCGACGTGCGGGCGACGGAGAGGACCGGCAGAGAATGGGGAGAAAATACAGGCAGGAGGGACGCGCCGCAACACAACGCGCGAGGATTGTTGTTGAACCTAACTGCGCAAACATCGCCACCCGCTGATTGCTTCGATTCGCGCGGGTTTTGCATTCGGAATTGGCGACGGGCTCCGCACGGGCTCCGCGGTAAAAGAATTGTGTACGGAGGGCGAATTAATGCGGGAGTCAAACCCGGGATTGGAAAAACAGAGCGGCCGCCTGCGGTCGGTGGTCGCGCGCGTGCACGAAACGAGCGTTTTTCCCAGCGTTTTCACCCCCCCGCCCTCCAACGACAGAGAGAGAGAGAGAGAGAGAGAGAGAGAGAGAGAGAGAGAGAGAGAGAGAGGGGTGGAGCACTTTGGAGCGGATTTTGAGGGGATAATCCCTCCGAGAGCGGGCTCGTTTTCCAGAAACGAGCCAAGTCTTGGAGAAATCGGCGCGCGCGCGTTTAGCCCCTCGCTAAAGGGAGAAGGAAGGGAGACAGAGAGGACAGAGGGAAGCGTGCGCGCACGCAGCGAGAGAGGCGCGATTGACAGAATTGCAATCTGCATATTTTTAATAAACGCGATCCATTAAAAACGCATAAAGGGAACCGCGCGCGCGCGCGCGCGTCAATTAAGGGCTCTCCCAGTTTTCGATTCTCGTCCGGTTTGCTAGCGCCGCGTCGACGAGCCGCGATGGTCTTTGTGTAATCGGGACCGTTTGCCTCTCATTGAGGCATTATACAATTAGCGTCGCGCGTTTTAACGAGCTGACCGATTGTTTTGCGCCGCGCCGTTGCGAAATCGCGCGGACGATCTCGGCGAATCAGCGCGCGCATGTGGGCGGCGTGCAATTTTGTCGCTTACTTCTGCGACCGTCCGGCCGGCTAATTAAACGAGCGACGAATTAGCGACGATTACTGTAATTCTCGCGACAGCGACAGSGGSGGCGGSGGCGGCGGGGGGGGGGGAGAGCATAATCGCGCCCCTATTTTGCGGGGTGTTCCATAATTTTCCTTCGCGCTCGCCGCCATTTAAACGCGAGTGCCGCAAAGAACGTCCCTTTTGCGAATTTCGGCCAATTAAGCGCGCCCGATCGGATCCTGATTCAATCGCCAACCGTCGCGATTCTCCATCTCGCTCTCACGTTAACTTGCGAACGAAAGCTTCGCTGGATGATCGTTTGGAAGTGCTCGAAGCCAGATGAAACTCGATCAAACCCGAGCAGGGGTTTCAACAGTTGCGAGCTAAGCAAACGGATAAGATAACTTATTGCAAGAGTTGACACGTCTCTCCCCGCCAATCTCCTCCATCTCATCGTTTCTCAGTGTCTCCCGGACACTGTCCGGGGGCCGCTGTATGCTGAAGACAGGGCGAATTGGTCGTTTACGATCGCGTGTTGCCGGACGAGACGACAAGAGGCCGTCCAGTTGGCGCTCGCCGCTATTTCTCTCCCGGAAAAAAGAAGCAAGTACGTGAGAGGAGAGGAGGAGAAGAAGAGAGAGAGAGCAAGAGAGAGAGAACTGCAAAACATGTCACCGTAACCGCATGATGCAGGTTCGACTGCGGGTGGACGCGCAATTAACGAGACGAGCGTTTAGCATAGATAATCACTCGCGGGAGAGTCGGCGAATGCCCCTCTCTCTCTCTCTCTCCCTCTCTCTCTCTCTCGCTCTCTCTCTCTCTCTCTCTCTGTCTCTCTCTGTCCGGCTGTATTCGCGAGCCCCGATGCAATTATCAATCGAGAGAGCCCGCTGTGCATTAACATAATCAGATCAGCCCGCCGCCGCTGTTCGGCGAGCCCTTTCGAGCAGCCGCTCGCTCGCCCCTCCGCCCTTTCGCTTTCCGTCTCGCCGCCGCGTTTGCGATGGCGCAACGCGCAATTAATCCCAAGCGCGGCCCGATGACGTAGCCGAAAGCGACGGCGGGCCCTGAACGGCGCCGCGACGTCCCGCCGGGCGGCGATCATCGCGAGCAATCCAATCCGCGCCCTTATCGCCGCGGTCCGATGAAAGGGGGCGCGATAGCGGCCCCGTTCCGTCATTAGGAGGAGGGCGGAGGGGGATCTACGGAGGGCCCTGCGGGGGCCCCTCTGGGCGATGGCGATCCGCGCGGCAAGGCCAAAGGAAAGAGAGAGAGGAGGGGGGGGGGGCGGACGGCTCGCTCGTAGCGCAATTAATTAAACGCCAACAGCCTGCAGTCGCGGGTAGATTGAGGCCGATCGATTGAATCGCACGCGGCGGAAAATCAACATTCGCATCATCCGTGGAAAAATCCTGACCATCATCGCGCGCGGGTCCGCGCAGCGTTCGTCGAAAAAACAATCCGTGCGCGTAATGTGAGCCTGATTCTCTCTCCCTCTCTTTCTCTCTTTCCGGGGCGCGCGATCGACAGGCGGTTCTCCAGGGCGCCGGGCACGCGAGATTCCGCCAAATCCAACGGTCGAGCCGCGATCGAGCTGAGAATTGAAGACCGGCGCGCCTTAACGCGAGCTCTAATAATGACTCGCGAGGGTCATTCGATCCAAGGTCAACGCGAGGAATAATGTACTTTTATCGGCGATGACCCAAGTGCCGGCCCGTGTAATTTACAACGCGAGCCATTAGCCCCGAACGAGAGGATCGATTGGGGTAGCAATAGCCGCCGCAGCCCACCCCGCAATAATGGCGGATGGATTAACGAATGCCGCGAGTGGAGCGGAGGGGACTGCGGGTTAAGCGGGATTTATTAATGAGAGATCGAAGGACCGGCCATCGGCGCGAACGCGCGCCCGAGTGTAAATTTTAACGCTACATGGAGAGAGAGAGAGAGAGAGAGAGAGAGAGAGAGGCGCTGCCATTAATTGCCGGCGACGCGGAGCATCGCGATCGAGGCGGGGGGGGGGGGGGGGCGGCGGGATGGGGGATGAGGAGGCCGCAGCTACTTGGCGAAGTAAATTTAGAGACGGTCGTATCTGCGCGAGGGATCTCCGCGGGCCGAAACTCCGACGCCGCGTCTAATGATCCGACTAATTAGGCTTCGTTAGGCGAAGAATTTCCCGAAGAAGCGAGCGCTCGCGCTCGCGCTCGCGTTAACGTTCTCCGGCTCTCCTCCTCTCGCGACTAATTAGTATTACGTAAACCGGCGGCGTACGCTACTTTAGTTCGACGTGGCGAACGCTCTCGGATATATTTCCAGCGAGTCACCGTCGCCGCTTCTCAACGAAAGTTGCGGGGAAAATGTGGGCCCAAAGAAGTAAGGCTGCTTTACCAGAAGGTAGAGAGAGAGAGAGAGAGAGAGAGAGCGCGCGAGATAGTCGAGTCATCTTGGCACCGTATATCACACGGTAGTTTCCGGTTGCCCCGATGGTGTGATTAAAGCGATATGCAAGTGCGTACAGGTTTTGTCCATCGATCCCGGAATCCCCTGGCGTGGTGGTGGGGGGGGGAGAGGGGAAATGTCGGCGCGTGTCTCAAAAGGGGCCCGGCGTTCTTCTCTGTGAGCATGTTGGAATAAATTCGGGATTAATCTCAATCACTGATTATCCCTCGTTCGAGTCGGCAGGAGAATTATTAAAGGACGCGGCAAAGGGAGCACAAAGGGCGCCGCTCTCTCTCTCTCTCTCTCTCTCTCTCTCTCTCTCTCTTGCGCATTGCGAATTTTCCCGAGGAAGAGGAGATACGTCAGGAACACGAGTGCGAATCACTCGGGATCCGCCGAATTACCACTCGCAGGCAAGAAGAGTCGCCCCGGGGAGGGGCGGAGGGAAGGCGGAGGCTTCCGCGCGACGCGACGCGGGGGGAAACTCGATTCCCCCGAATTCGAGAGCGCGAGCGGATCCGCGCGACGAAAACGCACGTTTCTTCCTTCCTCCTCTCTTTCCTCTTCTTCTTCTCTTTCTTCTTCTTCTTCTCCTCCTCCTCCTCCTCCTCCTCCTCCTCCTCCTCCTCGTCGTGGTCGCAACGGCGCGATACATATTCTTATTTGTTGGCGCGCAATATTTCCTGCCGCGAAGATGTATACGCGAGAACCGCGCCGCCGGATTCCCGGCGGAATTGCGTTCCCCTCCGCGAGGGGAGATTCCGCCGGCGTCGCCGGCGAGACAGTTTCCAGTTTCCAGCTTTGACGCTGGCCCTTTCTCTCCGCTCCCCCCCCCCTCTCCTCTTCTCTCTCTTCTCTTTCCTTTCTCCCGACCGCCACTTTCCGTCACGAGCCCATCTTCAGAATTCCGGGAAGAAACCGGGGAGCGGAGGGATCGGCAGCGGCTCTCCCAGCGGAATCTCGCGGCGCTCCTCCTCCTCCTCCTCCAGCCCGCGCCCCCCCCCCCCCCCCCCCCCCCCCCGCCCCCGCCGTCGCCTCCGCCGCCGGAAACCTCGAGCGAAAGGCGATTTTTCAGCGGAAAGCCCGGCGGGACGCGCAGGCGAATCGAGGCGTTTCGGTGGCTGCGCGAAGGGAAAGACCAAAGGGCCGTCTGCCCTCGGATAACGGCACGCTAATCAGCCATGCGAGATTCCCCGCACCCCGGTGCAAATCATCAAGCCGATTCCTCGACGAGCGAGGCCTCCCGATGGGGAATAAACAACGCTTCCGCGATCATTGACGTCAGCCGCAGCTCTGCGCTCTCGTTAAGCGAGAGCGTCCGCGAGGACGAAGGTCGCGCTCCGCGACATCGCAACGGCGGTCCACGTGGGAGACGAGAGTGCAGTCTCGCATTCCGCCGACGTAGCCGGCCACGAGGGGAGGCGTTAATGCTACATTCTGGATGTCGCACGTCGCGTACACGACGAGCGGAGCTCTCCGAGCGGGAGCGAGTATCCTTGTCCGGGCGCGTTAACGCGCCAGCTCGCCGACACATCTCGCCTCGCTCTACAAGTGCGCTGAAGACTAGCAAGCGCGTGAAATTCGCGAAACGTCCGTCCACTTACTCGGACTCGGACTCTTCCGGCTTTATGGCAGACGGATAATTAGGGTGACTCGTCGCGCGGACCGAGGTCGCGAACTCGCTCCTCGGCGGAGATTCTTCTCGCGCTCGCGCGCGCAGCGGCATATAAAAAGTCCACTCGGTGTTAATTTCTTTCTGATTTTGTGTTAATTTCACTCTGATATTCCATTCCAGCTAACCTTTCGACGGAGGCTCTACGCGCCCGGCAGCCTTCCTCCTCTCCCCTCTTTCCCCTTTTTCCTTTTTCCCAACAAGAGCGAGAGAGAGAGAGAGAGAGAGATGGAGGACCTCCTTGTCTCGCGGGAACAGGTGGGCGGGCGGGAGGGCGCGCGAAACGGTATTACCCGCTTTTTACGACATCGACGGTGCACGTCGATGCGCACGCGGTCGAATGAACTCTCACCCTCCCCGCCCTTCCCTGCGCCGTTGCGGTCGATGAAGCGGGCCCCGCGAGAGGCGCGAGAGCGCGTCCGGACGGATCGCGCGCGTCGATTTCTACTCGCGTCACTTGCCCCGGCAATCTCCCGCTCTCTTCGTTAACGTCGTCCGGCAGCGATCTCTCGTCCGCGTCATTAACCGATGACGTACGTCACGTCCGGTAATAATACCGCAGCGGTAACCGAAGCGGCGCTTCTCTCCGTTCGCGCCCGCCCTTCCGGCCCGTCGCGATCGATTGTGACGAAGGACGGGACCCGCTCGCGTCTACCTGCGGCAGGTAGACGGTTCTTCGAGGAGGAAGGTAGCCGGTTCGCAGCGATTAGTCCGGTACGCTGAAAGCCGGCCGGGCGGCACGCGGGGAGGGGGGCGGGAGGGATCGTAAAGCCGATAGTCGCCGGCTTAACGAGCCAGCAGCCGTTGAAGCAGTCGCGTGTCGCGAGGCTGACGAGGGACATCCGCGCGATGGTCGAGGGACAGGGGGAGGCGGAGGGCGATCACTCGCCGCGGGAGTGAATCCCTGATATACGCACGTAATGGAGTAGTTTGTAAGTTTGATAAAAGCGGTGGGTAAAAGACGCGAATTTAATGAAACGTTAGCGGCGGCGAGTTGTCACGTCGCGTGCTCTCTCTCTCTCTCTCTCTCTCTGTCTCTCTCCCTCCCTCTCTGTCTCTCCTTCGCTCTCTGTCTCATCTCGCTTTACGTTTCGACGACAACCAGAGTGCGTGCAATTAAGGAACCGTCGTTCTTATCCGCCAAGCGTTAAGGATTTTTATGTGCGTCATCTTTGGAATGTTTTCGACGTAAACCGACAACACGACGATTCCCCCCTCGCGAGGGTGTCCAGATTATCCCCTACTAGCGGTAATTAATTAACAGGACCGCGTTGCGGGACAGGAAAGAGAGGGGGAACGCAGCGCTGGCGCGAGAGGAGAGATTCCTCAGCGCGCGGCGTGCTCTTCAATGCCGCTTATTGTAATATCTCTGAGCGGCACGTACTCGCCGCGCATTATTGCGATAAGTGGGGGGGGGGAGAGGAGGGTCATGAATGACATTTAGAGGGTCGCTGCGCCCTCCGAAGAGCCGTTTCTGAGATGGGAGCGCTCTCAAACGCCAGCGCACGCGACGCGGATTTTAATTTTAATTTTAATCTCAGCGCGCGCGACATTGATGCACGCCGCACTCGCCGCGCTGTACCGGACATCCGTCAGTCGTCGAGATCCTGAAACGCGGCATTAACGCCCGAAATTTTTGCGAAACTCCCGCATTCCCCGCGGCTTTCAAAACCCGCACTCCCGCAATCTCGCGGCAATAAAATTCACTGAGGAATCAACTCGATCATCTCGATGCAAGAAATTCGAAGCAGCGAATCAGGAATCTCTGAAAAAATTGTATCAACGTAACGTAACACGGCTCGCGTCCATTACTCGCGAGTACCGGCGAGGAGGAGGGCGAAGAAAGGGGTCCGCGGGAAACGAGCGAGATTATCCGCGGCGTGACGGGGGGATTATGTCCGCCTGTCTGCTAAACCGTCTGCTTCCGCCTGCGTGCGCCCTGTGCTGCTCAACGTTTCCGCGTTTCCGTGAGCGCAAATGCGAGAGAAACACACTGGCGAGCAGCCCGACGAAAATTCGGATCGCAGTTCCCTCCGCGAGGCGCAGCGAGCGAGAGAGAGAGAGGGAGAGAGAGAGAGAGAGAGAGAGAGAGAGAGAGAGAGAGACAATGTATGCGTGTGTTCCCGAAACCTGAGACTCTTCCGCGCCGGGGAAGTAATCGAGAGATGATTAAGCTCCTTGCCTCCCCGCACCCTCCGCCAAGCTACGAGGAAAGGAAAGAAAGAGGAACAATACAATCGCGCGCACGGGGTGGGGTGGCGGTGGAGAGGGCGAGCGGTGGGGAGGGGGGAGGGGGCGTGTTGGAGGAGGGTTGCGGGGAAGCGGGTACACGTTCGGGAAAAGCATTCGGCTGCGTCGTTTTCTCTTTCTCACCGTACCGCCTCACCGCCGTAAACTGGCTCCCACGCGATCACCCTATGCGACGGGGTTGTGGGGGAGTAGGGAAGGGGGCGGGGTAGGGGGCGCGAAATTATCGCGAGTAACCGTTTTACGAGCGTCTATTACCCGCCCCTCCGCTCCTGCACCGTGGTGGTGCATAGCGGGGCAATAAAAATTATATGCAGGGAGAAGCGCGGGGGACGGAGCGGGGCGGACGCGGGAATCGGCGTCGTTGACTTTTTGAGAGGCATTCCTGCTCATGAATGTTGCAACGCGAGCGGCCGCCGCAAACCCCCGCGGCTGCAAAACCGGAATGCTTCTTACCGCCGAGATTTTAATATTTGATCTCGCGACGCGCAACCAGAGAGAGAGAGAGAGAGAGAGAGAGAGAGAGAAAGAGGAAACCCGAGGTACGCTCGTTTCGCGAGAGGCCGCGAACGTGAAAAAGATGGAGAACAGAGGAATGGCATTTGGAATCGCGAGGCTCGGCTCGCTTAAATATTCATTCGCGCGCGGTTGCTTAAAGACGGCATCGCAGTAAACCGACGAGTCTGTTTAGCCGAGGAAATCCAGCGCCCCTTTCAGCAGCCAACATTTGCGGGCTCTTTAATCCTCTCTCCCTCTCTCTCTCGCTCGCTCGCTCTCTCGCTCTCTAAGGAGATCGATGAACGGTCCGGCCGCGGATGCGAATTAATGAAACGTTACCGGCGAGTCGTCACGTCGTGTGCTCTCTCTCTCTCTCTCTCTCTCTCTCTCTCTCTCTCCCTCTCCTTCTCTCTCTTTCTCATCTCGCTTTACGTTTCGACGACATTGCGCGCGTGCGTGCAATTAAGGAACCCTCGTTTCTGTCCGCCTAAGGAAAGCGTTAAGGATCTTTATGTGCGTCATCTTTGGTTTTCCGAATGTTTTCGACGTAAACAGCTTATATCGAAGCTTATCCCGGGAGTACGGGTCACAAAGGGATATTAAGTCGCAACCGTTGCCGAAACAAAGAAAGATCGTTATCGTTCGCTTGTAACAAGCGAGAAAGGATCAGTGTCTTCAGTGTCTTGCGAGAAGCCAGGAGCAACGGTCGCGCGTTTGTTACCGCAATTAGCGCAACAATATCCAGATATCGTAAGCGTGAAGACATTTGATGATCGGAGAAGGTTGCATCGCTCTCTGATCTTTACTAAACGCACTCTCTCGGACCGGCGAACATTTATAGATAAATGTATGAACGGTGTTGCGCAATAAACATCGAAGGCGCGTTAGCAGAAGGAAGGTCCGCAATCCGGATGGTCGAACTCGGCCGAACTCGATCTCTCGAACGCTACACGAGAGCCGGCATTTTTCAAGCATCGCGTCTCGATCGTCAAGGATCGCGCGCGCAAAGGTGGCTTTGGGACGCCATTAGGAGGCAAATCGGCGATCGCTGCTGCGCTCCTCATGCTGCAGCCTCCGCTGGTCTCGGCTAATACCGGCACGAATTCGATTTTCGCCCCAGATGGGCCGATAATGCGGACGCGCGGCTGTTAAACCAGAAGTGTTCGCATTCCATAAACGCGAGCCTGGCGGCGGCGACCCGAGCAGCCTACCGAAGGCAGCTTAACGCGATTAAAGGGTGCATTACCGGGCGCATTCGATGTATTATGTGCAGCCCCGAACACTCGTACGTCACCGCATTGCTACGCGCGCGATGCGAAAATTCGAGCCCCGCCGCCAAAGTCGCCATCGAACGATTTCGAGGATCGATTCGGGGGTCCGCCGCCGCGCTCGGAGCCGGATCGCGCGCGACTACCGGAATATTCCCGCTTCCGCGCTGATAAAGGGAATCCCCCCGGCAATTAGCTTGGAGGGGGCGGCGCGCGCGCGCGCGCGCGGTTAATAATCCATTAATGTCGCTCGCAGCCTCGCGGCTGGCTCCTGCCGGCCTATCTTATCGCGCTCGTTTCGGCCTTCCCGTTCCGCCCCTCTTCCGTGACGTAATCGCGCCCGCATTCGAGGCCGATCAACAACGACGTCGGCGAGGGGTTGCCGTAACCTTTCGAATTGGCGGAAGGCCGATACGAGGAGGCTAATTAGGCAGCAGCTAATCGACATGCGTCGATAGCCCCTGCAAAAGAGATCGACCGGCTGCGTGCACGCGCGCGTGCCTTATCGGCGCACTCTCCGAGAGAGAGAGAGAGAGAGAGAGAGAGAGGGGAGGGGGGCTTCTGGCAGCGGAACTCGCGAGTCGCGAGCCGCGTCAAAGCGAGGACGCGCTTAATGTCTCGTGTGAAAGGGCGCGTTAATTAAGAGCGCTCCAAGAGTTCCGCTCGGCGAACCGGATTCTACCACGGTCCCCCCGTGCGTCTCCCCTGCTCATCAAAATGCAGATTGCGGCGTTTAACGCCCCCGCGTGATTTACGTTCACGCCGCGGCGTTTCTTTCTTAAATGACAGAGCTGACGCGAGCGTCGAGGAGGAAATTATCGCCATCGGCGACAATCAGAGGATATCGAGCAAACGAACCTTATTGCGTGGCCTGCGAGGATCCTTCGCTCGAGAAATGACTCGACGCGTCATCCGCGAATCGTCCTCGCCGGGCGATTCGGTGGTTTCATTTTCGCGCGACGAAAGTGAGAATTTTCCCGGGAAAACGCAGCATCCGACCTCCCGATGCGGATTACGAGAATATCGAGTGGCAAATTGCAGAGCATCTCGACTCGTGTACATCGACATCGCCGTGCCGATCGCATCGGGCGAGCGGCGAAGCGGACTTTTTAATCAGCCAGGCGGGATCCAGTTCTGCGAAGCTCGTGCTCCAGCGGACGGAATTTCGGCGGTTCGAGAGGCTTGAAAGCCACTTTAACCGGCAACTTTCTTCAACGTCGGTGACTCGCGAGGAATTCCGCCGCGATGGCGACTCCGAATCGATCGGAGATGCGAGAAAGCACCGAGAGGAAGGAGCACGGCCGGTCTTCTGGGGATTTCCTCGGAGATTTTCCAACCGGGCGGCGAGCCCCGCGTTTTATCATTTCACTCTCCTCTCCGTCGAGGATTCCCCCCTCCCCCCTCCCTCCCTCCCTCCACCCCCTGTCTTTCATCGAGGCGCGGTCGAGTCGGCGGAGGAAAGCCGCGATTAATTTAGACGATCAACGTCGAGCGCGCTCGCGCCTGCCTTCGTTCCCTTCTCGATCTTCGTCGTTAATAAATATCTCTCGGCGTTCTTCCGATCTCTGAAGGTGCCTTCGTCCTCCCTTCGTGCAACCTGTCTCGCAGACAGTTCGATGAAACGCCGATAAAGATCGCTACGAGGGATCGGGCGAGCGCCGATCACGTTCCCGAATCCGACTCGCGAATCTGATTTCCTGCAAACGGAACGTTCGCCGATCGACCATGTTCGCAATCTGTTTCGGCGGACTTTGAGCGGAATAACGGAGGATATTCGAATAATAGGGCGGGGCGGGGGCGGGGGCCGGGGGAACCCGATACGCTTATAACGGTGCTTAAAGTTTCGGCTCGTTTCTTTGCGGAGAGCGCCGCTTTCGTATTGATCTCGCAAATTGCAATGTCCTTCTTTCCAACGGCCGCCACCTCCCAACCCCAACCCCTCCGCCTTTCCAGCGTCCTAGGGTATTTTCCGGGCGCGTTTATCCGCGCGAGATTACAAGCGTAGGAAGATCAAGGGCGAGGCGGGCGTGACTGCACTCTTGTCACTGCGCTTCCGTTCCTCCGCTCTGCTCTCCCCCGCCCCCCCCCAGCAAGTTTTTAAGTCAAGTTTGCCGTCGTTTGCCGTCTTCCCCTCCCCCCCCCTCCGTAGTTCCCCCCGGGCGGATCCTGCACGCGTCCCGAGAATCCGGCGCGGCTCGAAAGTTCGGGCGGATCGCGTTCCAGCCGGCACGCATCTACATTTCCGGCTTCGCGCTTCGTCCGTTCTTCGTCTATGCTTTGTCCTCAAGGTCCACAAGGTCCCGTCTCCTCTTGATTAATGTCCGGCTCGGGCCGTTCACGCGGGCCGGCATAAACGCGGATTTTCAGAGAGCTCGCGTTAAAGGGCGCCCCGCACGGGGCGCTCCCAAGCTCCAACAGCGGAACGGAGGAAGGCAGGAAGGGGATGGGSGGCGGGGGGGGGGAGGGGACACCCGGAACTTCGTTCTTTCCTGAGCGCTGCCGCTTCCTGGAAATTCCATTCTCGGCGACGCGGAGAACGGAGAACGGAGAGCGGAACGAGATGTTTTCATTTAAAGGATCGCATTAACCCCGCCCCCCCCCCCCCTGCCCCCTCCCCTCCCACCCCGATCCCCTCGTGCCCGTTTGCGCGGAGGATTTGCTCGCCATCTCGTAATAGCTGGCAGTTACGCGCGCACGCGTTCGTCAGCGGCGAAAGGGGAAGGAGGGCGGGGGCGGGGGCGGGGATGGAGGGGTGTCGGAATACCTTACACGTCCCGGGCGCGGATGCAAATCCGGCGGAATGAGAGGAGGGAGGAGGGAGCCGCTCCTGGGTAATGCGCTCGCAAGCCCGCAAATGGCCGGCCCGCTGGCGCGTGGACTTCTTTTCAGGCGCCCGCCCCCCCCCCCGGAATTTGGTGATAAATGCTAATAGAATGTTGCGCGGAGCGCGAGCACTCGCGTAATCTTCTGGGATAATTCTGGACTGACTGAAGGAGAGCGAGAGAGAGAGAGAGGGAGGGAGGGAAGTACTTGAGTAGCAGTTTTAACCACTTCGGAGGCGAAAACTTCGCCGTTAACCAGCTCCTACGAAGTGGAGGACCGGGGCGGAGAGGAGTTTGACGCGGAATTCCGCCAGGTTCGACGGAAATTTGAAATTGAAATTAGATTCCCGTGCCGCGCGACGAGACACGTCAAAACGGCGGGATTAATTCCACGTTCGACCTGCTGTCTCGCTTCAGACCAGCGCTCGCGTTCAAGCTACGTGCTTCGGGATCGTCAACAGGTTCGGTAAAACACGAAATCAAACGCAAGGGACTTCTCTAGCTTCTTCGGGGAGGGAGTAGTCGCCGAGTTTGCGGAAAAGGCCGCAAACTAATTAATAACGCGAATCAATAACGCGTTCGCGCGTCGCAGATATGCCCGCAGCAGCGATGCGCTCCGCGGAATAATTGGAGAACGGAAATCGCGAGATTCGAAAGCTATGCCCAGTTTATGGTTCAACTACATATCATCTCTCTCTCTCTCTCTCTCTCTCTCGCACGCCGACCGCACGCGCGTGCACGCGCGTCGATCCTCTCCTTGGAGGGGTTTGACGTCAGCGCTCGTTCCGGCGACGTTTTCGCCAGCATCTAACGGCACTTTAAGTACCTCCTTACCCTCCCCTGCCCCGGCGCGGGAGAGAGAAAGTTTCGCGGTGGATTTTTCGAGTAACGTCACCCACGCGGGAAGTAAACCCGCGCCCCGCGTCGCGTCGAAGGATCAATGGAGAGTCGGATTCCCTTCAGGATGGATCGCGAAGGAGCGACGCGACTTCTTCTTGCCGCGTTTCTTCCGCGACTTCTTGCCTTTTCAATCTTCTCGATCGCGAGGCTCGAGCCGGGATCGAATCTCGCTCCTCTCGTCAAAGCGGATCGGAGACTGTCGAGTGGCGATTACGCGATCTCGCGGATGGCAATGGCAATCTGGAGAGATGATCATTGATCTCGCGCGAGATCATCGTCCGAACAGCGACGTAAGCCTCGGCGGAATTAATATCCTCTCACGAGCCGCTCTCGCGAGACTGGGAAACTGCTCTCGGAAAACTCGGCCTCCCCGAAGCCCTCGAAGCTTCGGCCGCCGCTTCATCATTTATTGTTAGCAAACTACTGTCGTGGTCGCCCTTTCGGACCTACTCGGGTCACTCGGGACCGTCACGGGACTCGTTCCGCATCATCCGCATGCACGCGTCCAATGCGGCCGAGGCTGAACTCCGCCGCATAATCCAGCCTCGCAGTTACTACCCCCGTGTGTCCCGCATTCCTCCCTCTCCCTCCCTCTTCCTCATGCGCATTTCGCTCTTCACTTATGCACATATTGCATGTACCCGCGATCGTTTGCGGAAGCGAGCGCGCGTGTACGTAACGCTGCGGCCCGTCGAGACGAAATAGCGGGCGTTACTTGATTTCCAGCGCTCAACTCCGCGGAACAGCTCTCAGAAACTTGCTCTCCCCTGCCCTCCGCCCTCTGCCCTCTGCCCTCTGCCGTGCGAGGGGAGGAGGAACGTTTACGAGGACCAAAGTCGCGTCGCGTCGGACTTTGCTCTCGCGGGGAGGCGTCCACGGCTCCCCGTTCGATTCTCGGATTCGAGGAATCGAGCTCAGGTCGAAGGTGCGACGCAAAGGGGAAAAAATATGCGCGTGCGCGCGGCATCCATTTTTATTGCTACGCGCGCGTAATCGCCGAATCTAGTTCCGAGGTTTCGCCAAGTTCCGCGTGCCGCGCTTTCGGGATTAAACGAGGAATGACGTTCCGCTGCAGTTGAATTTTACATTAATTTGCCATGAATAATGGCGTTAGCAATTTCCGCGTGGCGTAAAGCGGCTGTTTATCCGAGGAAACGTTTGCATCATGCAAACTCCGCGTTTGCGTACGGCCGAACGTTTCACGCGCGAATGTGGAGCCATAAATTATGCCAGCACCCAAAGGGGGATGATGCATTTTGCTTGATAAATTAAATAACGCCGTCCGCGTTCTTAGCGGGCATTCAAGCCTGCCGGCGCTGGTCCTCCGGCGCTTCGTGCTTCTCATTCTCACGAATTTCGGCATTTCCGTCACCATTTCCAATCGAGCGTCATCGAGCTCGTTCGATCTCTTCCGTTTCGCTTCGCATCGATCTTTGATTCAACCGCGCGCGTATCGCTGCTTAATTATCGCTCTTTCATACCGGCCGGTTTTTTTCTTGTGCTCGCCGGTAAGCGTCAACGAATGCATTCCTCCCTTCCTCCCCCCGCCTCTGACGAATTCCTACTTATTCCCCGCCGCTTCGCGTCCCCGGAGGCGGCGGGCACGCGAGAATTTAGAGCCGAGAGAAAGAGAGAGGGCTGAGAGCGAGAGGGACAGGGGGACAAACATCCGGCGAGAGGTACGAGCCTCGCGAGGGGCGGGGGGTGGGGGTGTAGCGCTGGTGCACCGGCGAGCGGTGGAGGCGTGAGGATTGAAAATCCATTATCTCTGTTTTTGCGCCCCTTCGCGGGGGCGAATATTTACGCGGCCATCGACGCGGGGAGGGCGGCGGCGAAGCGGCTTTCCTCGTCTCTCTTCTGTGCCTGTTCTTCCCGCGATGCTGAATCGAGATGGAGACGTCGGTTGATTGTATCAGAAATCAGCGGTGTTGATTGAGGAATCGCAGCTCGAGGTGGAGGATTAAAGATCGAGGGACGGGCGGGGGGGGGGRGGGGGGGGGGRGGGAAGAAGCGAGCGCGCTTCAGATTCAGACTGCTTCAGCGATACTATCGCTTGCTCGCGATTCCAGCCGCGGTTCAGCGATTATTTGATTAGCGCGATCGTTCTCTTTGGCGAATGCGATATTCGATAATTGGAGCGATATTTGATCGGATGCGCGACGCTTCGCGGTCTCTGCACCATGCAAATGAAACGACGAGTTCATCGGGATCATTTCGAGTCGATATTCATTCGTCGCGAAGACGTCGAGACGTCGATCGCTCGCGGTGGCGGCCGGATTATTATTCGGCGAGTCGGGAGATCAACAGATCCGCGCGGCAGCGCGGGGGAGGGTAAAAGGGCGAGTCGCAGTATTGAAAAGCATCGATTGACGTGCGCCCGGGGGGGGGGGGGRGGAAGGGGGCCAAATCTAATAATCCGC
Organism: Eciton burchellii; assembly: GCA_020341155.1. Lineage (NCBI taxonomy): Eukaryota > Metazoa > Arthropoda > Insecta > Hymenoptera > Formicidae > Eciton > Eciton burchellii. The sequence goes on from JAHMML010000030.1 coordinate 1,772,678, forward strand.
GCGCCTGGACCGCAGCCAGGCCGGAGTCTGCGGCTCGTCGTCGTCGTCGTCGCCGCCGAGAAGTTGCAATCGCAATCTGCCGGCTGGCGCGCATGCGCGCGCGGAGCACTGGACCATCGCGCATCTCCGATTGCCAAGTTTCGCGGTGGTCCTTTTGGCCGTGTCCGGTAGCGAGCAAGTGCATTACAGCTGCGACTGGAAATTACAAATCCACGTCCCACACGTGCGCGCGTGTTTGCCGGAGCAGCTGTCACGTTCTCTCGTCTTATCTCTCGTTATCATGACGTCACGACGTCGAATGATCCGAGATGATCGCTGCCGCTCGGCATGACCGTTGGAGGATTCCGCGGCTCGCCGCAGCGAGGTCGGAGTGCAACTGCCAGGGATTGCTCGGCCCGATCCGCCCGCCTTCCCGTTTCTTCGTGGCGGTATGGGGGTGGCGACGCGTCATGACAGCCGGCCACATAAGCGATATAAATGACGGGAACGCGGGAACGTGCTCGAGCCAGGCTCGAGGATATTGCCTCGAAGTCGATAGGTCGGCCGCGACACTCGAGGGAAGAAAGACAGGAGATGGGCAGTCGGCAGTCGCGTGGACGGGGGTGTTTCTTAGCGCGGAAATGCCGAGGCCGCCTAAAGGGCGGCAACAGGACAACAGGAAATCGCGCCACCCGCGTTTTGGGGCCAGACGGACCAGACGCGCTTCGCGCGACCTTCAGCGACGACCCGCTCCCAACTGGTGCGCCGATGTGGAGGCGTTATTGTCTTCTTCTAGTTTTATATTCCGGCCGCGGGCCGGATTGATGGATCACTCGAGTCATCAAACGCGCGAGCCCTGCCACTTTGCGGCTGATGAGAAAATAGGCGGGCAGCCACGTCGCGCTCCGCCAGCCCGACCAGATTCAAACGCGAGAGAGAGAGAGAGAGAGAGAGAGAGAGAGAGAGAGAGAGATAAAACAGAAATGCAGGAATACGGGGGACGCTTAGGCGTCTCTCAGCGCAAACAACGGAGAGCGGTTAGGCCGAAGGTGCTGCGTCCCACCAGGGAGGGTGGTTCCGCGAGCGGCGGCGTGTGAACGCGCGAGGGCGGGAAGAAAGACGGAGGGTCCACAGGGATCCCCGCGTCCGCGGGTTGAGGGAGGGAGGAAGGAAGGAAGGAAGGAAGGAAGAGCGCGGGCCTAGCGAGGCACGAGACAATTTATGGCCGTTGGAAACAATGCTGCCGTCGGCCGACAAAGGGCGCCGCCCATCCCTCGCCACCCTCGCCGGTCCCCGGCGACACTCCCTCTCCCCCTCTCCCCCTCCCCCTCCCCCTCCCCCTCTCGCCCCGGCGCTCGTGTCAGCGCCGAGCCTCCGCGAGATGATTTTCCGGCGGGCGCGACAACGTCCGACCGCTTGTCTACCTCCTCGCGCTCGTCTCGCCGACAAGGCCGGGTGGGGRGGGGKKGGGGGKGGGGKGGGGTGGAGATAGGATGGCAAAAAATACGGGCCTCCGGGGGTGGCCGGCCGGCCGGCCGGCGATCGGGATTTATCGCGTCTGCGATACTGCGGGGACACGGATGAATCGCGAGCGAGACTTGGTCGCGTCTGCTGCAGCCGTCGAGAAGTAGGAAGCATGTTTCCGATAATAATTTTCCGCCAATGCCGTTCCCGGCGATACCGAACTTCCAAACTCGGCGGAGAACTCGATCCCGGAGCAGGTCGGAGCAAGAATTCGAGAGGGCAATCGCCCCCGTGTCGCAGGGATCACGCGAGTGCGCGCAAGTCTTGAAAGTTACGCGTCCGCTAGTCTTTCGATCTTGATAAATTCCGGCGAACAAAGCGCCACCGCCAGCGAAGATTCGGTCTCGAAGATTCCGAGCAAGCCTCAACGCTCGGGGACCGCCTCTTTCTCATCCGAGACGAGGAATGCCCGCGCTCGCGTCTTCAATCACGACGCTCGCGGAAGTCGCGGGGGCGCAAATCCGAGGCTTAAACGGCGTTGCGAGCATCGCTCAGCGTGCTTAAACCGATACTTTCAATCAACGGGACACGGCGTTCCATCCGATCCGATAGAGCGAAATGGACCCCGAAGCGGCGCGAACGGCATCCCTCTTCGTTCGGCGCTCGTTTGGAGCCCGTCCAAAGAAAACGCTGAAACTGAGACACGGGAAGGAGCTTTGCGGAAACGAACTCGCGCGCCCAACTCGGCACGGAAGACTCGACCTAAATCCGGCTCCCCCGCGGGACGAGATTGAATAACGCTTTAACGTCCGTCCTAATCGCACGCGAGACCTTCCCTGCCGCCCCTCAACGCCGCGCTCCTCGCCTCTCTATCCGTATTCTCGATAATAACGATGCATTCGCGTGCTGGATTAATCCGAGCGAGTCCGAATCCCTCTCGCTATGGAGAAGGATATCATTCGCGCGAGCGATACTTGGAGGATACTTGGAGATACTCGATGGACCACTTGCGCCGATCGGGCGCCGAGATCGTTTGAAGGCGCGACCGAGCGGGACTTTGGCTCTCTGTCGTCTCGCTCCAGCCGCCATCACGGAATCGAATCGCACATACAGACGCACACAGAGCGCGGCGAGTTTTTCAACGTATCAAAGGACAGGATATTAAAGTCTCTCGCAGGGACGAGAAGCGGCAAGCACAGCCGTGGACGTCGAGCATCGTTACGCCGCGGCTTCCGGCAAAGCCCGGAAGAATCTCCCGCCACCCTCGTCACCCCCTTCTTGTAGTCTCGCCGGGTTTTTTATCAGGGAATCCCTGCCGCGCGGTGAATCCGCGATCAATTAGCGCCAACACCGCGACGATCGCTCGATCGCGCGAGTCGCCGCTCAATGGAATTCGTAATTATTGAAATCTCCGAGGGATCATCTCCCCCTCTCGTTATCTTCAACTCGCGACTCCGCTCCGTCACTCCCCGTCCCGTTCCCCCTGCCGAAGGCACTAATCGAGGATCACCGAGTGAAATGGGGATTGAAGATAAAACCGGGACATGTGCCAGCGATAGGATGATAGCGGCGGGGAAGAGGGTAATTACGATCTCTTAATACTTTCAGGGGCGGGGGAGGAGCCTCGTGATGACTCGATGCGAGCGGAAGAGAAGAACTCGGTCCCGTATTCGACAAACGACGACGATTCGCGTAAATACGAATCATCCGAACGCCAGGGTCAGGGCCTTTCCCGACCTCGAGACTGTCGCCGAGTGACAATCGCGCGCAATGTAAACGGTGACATTGTTCGAACAACAACAAAACAAGCTGTCTGCTCGTTTCTTCAGCGAGCGTTGCCAACGAGGACCTCGATCATCAGTTGGAATTAGAAGCTAGAAGAAAACGGACGATCGACCTCGTCGCTCTCGTATCTCAAATACGGCGGACTAAAGTCCACTCTTTCGTACACGGTGTAAATATCGCGCATGTTAAACCGAGCGAGGGTCGACTCGAGGGTATTCTTCATCATCCAGATCCATATCCGATCATCCAGCCGCGTAGCGCAAGGCTCCAACCGGCCAAGATCGACCGGCGAGTTGCCCAACGCACATAAAACATCATAAGACGGATGTACAGCGTCCAAACTCCACGCGTATTCTCCGAGATACGCCAAATATTATATTGACACCGGAAATGCGCGTTTATCGGCGCGAGGATCGCTAAACGTCCAGCGAGGCAGCGAGATCCAGTTGACGATAAACGGCTCGCCGGTTATCTAACGACATCGCAGAAATCACGGAGGCAATCCCGCGCTCGTTCTCGAGTCGGGATCGCGCTGCCGCTTAACAACCGCTCACGAGTGCCGTTTTGAGCCGGAAATGGAACATTTGCCAGACACGAGAGAGCGGTTCCCATCGCTCGCCGGACGGCGGATCGTGGGCGGATCGAGCGAGCGAGCGAGCGAGCGAGCGAAGCTCGATACCGGACGACGCGTTTATCTACCGTTCGAGGCAAACCCTTGACGATCGTCGGAGCCTAAATCGTCGAAACTCGCGCGGGATTCCACGAGAGAGACTCTTGAGGGTCGAGAGCGAAGACGCTGCGATCGATTCCCGGAAGCTGATTCCTCGGATTCCTCCGGGAGACGAGCCGCGCGTGTGGCCACCGAATCGGGCAATTACGCATCGAGCGTGTCAACGGCTCGACGAGGAGGAGCCTCGCCAAGTCTTGGCAGTCCCGAGTCATTAGGAAGCCTCGCAGAAACGCGCGGCACAACAATGCGACCGCACAATGCGCTCGCGGCTTCCCCCAATAATGGATGCTTTCAATCTTTTCTTAGCCGCGACTTGATCCGCTGCCAGATATCCCGCGCTGGCTGTTCGGCACTTGAGCGTCGCGTTAATTAACATTCCGAGACCGCCAGGCTTCGTTGCGCCGAATTCATTCATCGAGCCATCTCGAGCCCCGATCGATAGAATTCGCGCTATATCGATATAGATATCGCAGAGAAGGCACGTTCCGATTCCTCGTCTCCGATTCCTTGATCGCTGCGATTTCGATTCGGGAATCATCCCTCGATATCGAGCCTCCGCGAGGTCGTTCAGCTTGCAGAAGCTGCATGCAGAAGCACCCGGCAACGATAAGAGGAAGAGGTCCCTCCTCTACCCGCTCCGCGTGCCTCGACGTGGCAGGCGGAATTTGTCGACACGTCGCGCTATCAATTAACGTTTAATGCGACACGAGTGATACCGCTCGCGACGCAGCAGCACTTTATTCGTCCGATCGCGTTAGCCCGAGCGGCAGGAAGCCGCTCATCCTATTCTTCTTCATCGCTCTTCTTTTGAAAGCGAGAAACTTGATCGTAACTCGACGGGAACGCCGTGAAGGGATCCTCGTTATTGTCGAGCATCTTCGGCCTGATCGAATGAGAGTAACGTCACCGGCGCGGCGAGGAGCTCGCTGCCGAGAATGGCAGCCCCATTTCGGCGACACGAATCGCTCATAAGGATCTCCGGGACGAACCCCCGCAGGGCCGCGCGGCTCACCCCGTGCCACTTAAGGGCGAACACGGCCCGGGGCCTGCGGGGGGTCGCCCTGAAAGCTCGCCGCGCGAAAGCCCCTGCGAGGGTGAGAGCGCGAGGAAACAGAAGCAAGAGAGGGACAGAGAAAGCGGGCGGGAGGGAGGGAGGGAGGGAACTCCGCTCCGGAGAAGATTGCATTTAAGATACTCGGGTCGGTATTTATAGACTTCTAAGGAGTCAACAAGGGGGCCCGCCCCCTTTCGGGCTGGCCGACCGGGATCGATCACCGTCATTACGCGAACACATCGCGGAGCCCTCGCCCCATTMCCCGCCCCTCCCCTCCCCTCCCCTCCCCCCTCCCCCTCTGAAAATCGCGCGACTCTCTCGGAGCAAATGGATCGCGCGGAAAAATCCCGGAGGATGCGTGTACCATTCGACGAGGCGCGCTCCAGTCAAAGAGGACCCCTCTTTGCGTGTGATCTGTAAGCGACGTCGCCTCCTCTCATCCTCTCTCTCTCTCTCTCTCTCTCTCCCTCTCTCTCTCTCTCTCTCCTCGAGACTCTCGGAAGGGAACTCGCGACTAATAAGGGACGTTTGCCGAGGCGTAGGCACGTTTTGGCTGGAGATGATGTGGGAGTTTCAGGCGAAATAAGGACAAGGAGAACGATTGAGAATTAATTGGCAGTTAATTGGATTAGTTCGCGAGGCGTCGGATCGGACTCCTGTCGAATCTGCCGAATCGCGTAACTATGTTCCAGCCGCGCGTGATCGAGCCGACGCCGGCCCGCAAACAATACCGGCGCGTCTCTCATTTGCGTCACGCGCGATAACGCACGGAGCGCGCGCGGGGATAACGTACCGTTAGCATAATCGAAACGACGCGCCGTTAACGCCGTCTCGACGGCGATAAGAAGCCCGGCTGGCGACTCGTCGACGCGCCAGCGAGCTGCAACTGGGCTGGCGTCGTCGGAAGCACGACAGGAAACTGACTTGCCGCGCGGGACTCTCCGCGGTAAAGCGACTTCCGCGGCGCGCAATTGCGCATCCGGCCGCGGAACGGAAGGAGGGATTAATCTCGCGAGGGGGGCCCGACTCCCGCGTTCCCGCTAACAAGCATTTTTAGCCCGGGGCTTGCGGGCTCGCGCGGATTTGCGCCGAGATAAATCCGCGAGGCGCGCGCGTTGTTTGCGATTAGTTAGCGCGAGTGAGAAGAGAGCAAAATGAGAGGAGCGCGGATAGGAAACGCGGATCGCGGGCACCTTCGCGCCGACGACTCGACCTCCCCGCGGCCCGGGGGTCACGGGATGCCCCGGGGGTTGGGGGAACCGGCGACGACTCCCCCAGGAAGCACAACAGCTAAATTAACTGCGGAATCCCGGCACGCCGCGGCAGCTCGCTCGGGGCGTCGCGTCCCCGCGTCCCCCGCTTGCAAATTGGGGAATCTCAACTCCCCGGTCCGACTCCCGGTCTCTCTCGCCTCTCCACCCCACGGATGAGGGTTGCGGAGGCGGAGTGTCGTTCGCGCCGGAAGCTGAGGGCGCGCTCGCGCCGCGCGAGATCCAGCGCCGTTCCGCTGGACGGCGAGCAAACAGCACGATTAATGCCCTGCGACGTGAACTGCACGAGCGGCGGAGAACACGGACGAACAGCGGACGGAATTCAATTCTCTCTTGCGAGAGAGAAAGATGTCAATCGTCGGATAATTAACAATGGTCGACCAGCTGAAGCAATCGCTCGCAATTAGGAGAAGTTGAAGGCACGGCCGCCCCACGTGTAACAATCTCATCGTAATAATAATTCACACGTCGATCTCTCTCTTTGCCCTTTCCCTTTCTCCTTTTTCTCTTTTCTTTTTGTTTTTTCCTTTTTTTTCGTCAGGAATCTCTTCGGCAAACAGCTGATGAGGTTCGCGCAAAGAATAACAAACGGGAGATCGAATGCAGCGCGCGGTGCTTGATTGAATACCGCGCGCAATAGCGGTAATAACGTATCGGGATGAATGGGGGCTTCCTCGCGGGGATGAAAATGGGGCGACGCGCACACGTGCACACGTGCACACGAGCGGCACAAAAGGGAGGCGAGGCGTGGCGAAGGAGAGGCGCGGCGGATCTTTCGATTCGCAGAGTGGTCTTCTCTCAATTTGGAGAAACGGGAATCCAATTTCCCAGGCTCTCTCGGGAGGACGCGAAGGACGAGCCGGGGGACGCTAAACACCCCGTTGTCGGGGCGGTACTTAAATCCGCCGCCGGACACCCCTACGCGACCAGACACGCGTCTCCACCTCGATCCTCCGTGCACTTGTTTGCGCATTTCCGGGCGGCGAGGGGGAAAGAGAAAGATCAGAGGCGATCCAACGGCGCGTTGGATATAATAATCAGAGCCTAGAAGACAAGGAGGGGGAGGGGCAGGAGGGGGAGAGGGGATCGCGGAATCGCGCGGACGCCGCCGCCGCCGCCGCCGCGCAATATCGCGGCGTAAAAAGAACGGCAGCGAGCAGGGAACTTTACGCCGCGAGGGGATTTCACTCCCTCTCCCCCCCCCCCACCTCCCATCCTCCCACACTCCCCCCCACCTCCCATCCTCCCACACTCCCCCCCACCCCTTTCTCCCGAGACTGCTTGGACTCGTGAAGAAAAATTGGATGATACGACGACGAGCCGGCGAGCGACTTTGCGCTCTCGCTCGAGGACGGCGCGCTGATTTCGAGGACCGATGACCGAGGCGTGATGACGTTTCGACGTAAACGCGTCGTTCACTGTTCAATTATCGTTAACCGGGATTGTTTCCTCCTTGGAATCGAGAATCATCCACGAGTCTCGTCGAAAACGCGATGATGTCCGCGATGATAGAACGACAGACGTTCCTCTGTGCGATCAGCGCTCAGGATTTAAGCAGCCCGGATCCGTCCTGGATTCTGTGGCTCTCTCAAGGATCATTTTTCTCAAGGATCCGAGATTCTCTTAAACTCGGGTTTACGGATTATTTAACCTTGAATTGAGGGAGGCCGAGCGCGCTCTGCCGGGGATGCGTGAAGCGGAGCGATTGATTCACCAGCGGCCGGTCGAAGTTTAATCTGAACAAATGGAGGAGAGAGCGCATTCAACCGGAAGTGGTCGGAGAATCGCCGATGGTCGAGATAATCCGGAAGCTCCGTGGCGAAGCGAGGGAAAATAACGAATCGCCACGGAACTCGCCAACTTCCGCGCGAGACGAAATCGCGAATTCGCGACAACATCCACACGCGAACGCGCTTGATCCGCGCGATCAATGCGCGCGAAATCGCGAGCGGCCTTTGAACCGGGCGGGTCAGCGCGGGTTCGCGCTGGCGAACGTATTAGCGGACTAATTTCGTTATTCCGCGCGTTGGGAGATCGAGAATTGACCGGCGGACACGTCCGGCCCTCGGCAGTTGCACTTTTTATTGATTGACTTTACGTCGACTGATTGCTCGCCGCTTCTCCGGCGAGCTTAACTTCGTTGGCGATCGCTCGATTCAAGGAATCGAGACTGTTTGAATTTTTGCCGCGCATCGAGTCGGCAGGAATCATTGCGATGCGACGACCCTCTGCCTGACCTCGAAAGTACCGAGTGACTCAAGATTCGAGAGAGATCCTAGATTGCGATCGCAACGTAAACAGTGACATTGCTCGGGCAACATCAGCGGCGCAGAAGGCTGCCTGCTTGTTTATCGGTCTTCAGCGATCGTCGCCAACGACGACCTCGACTATTGTCGATCATCAGTTGGAATTAGAAGCTAGAAGGAGACGTTCGATCTCGTCGCTCTGAATCGCGAATCTCGAGCACGGCGGACTAAAGTCCACTCTTTCGTACATGGTGTGTAAATATCGCGCATGTTAAACCGAGCGAGGGTCAAAGGCTATTCGAGGGTGTTCTTCATTACCCAAATCCCTATGCGAGCATATCCGTTGAATAGAGTTGAGTGCAGCCTCCGACTGGCGAGTTCTCCGTTACATTCCGCGCTAATAACGGATGGTCGTTTCGACCATCGTTTGAAGAAGAGAAAGGGGCGACCTTCCCTCGATGACAGGACACAATTAATCGCGCGCGAGAAGCGGCACCGCTTCGGCCAAGCTTCTCTCTCCCTCCGCCGATCCCCGACCGCGAGCGGAATCCTGGTCGGGTATGTCAAAGCGGCGCGGATCGCGCGGATAAATCGCCGCCGCCGCGCGTTTATATCGGGACGCGAGGCCCGGGAATTTCCGGGACCGGGATTTCGACACTCGTCACTTCAATTACAAACAGTTTAAGCCACGCGCGTACGTCACGTTGTAGCCAGCGGAAATATCGAAACGATATTTCTGTTTATCGTAAACAAGCAGCCCGCGCCGGGCTGCTCCGCCATTTGTTCCGCGCGATCGCGAAACGCTCAAATCGCGTAATCCGCCCGCGTTAAATTTCCCGAATGACGAGGGCGCGGGAACGACGGGGCGGGGGGGAGAGAAAAAAGAAAAAACAGCCAGAGAGAGAGAGAGAGAGAGAGAGGACGAGGGCGCATCCGCCGATGGATTGTATCGCATCCCGTGTTTGCTCACAGACAACACTCGCGCGCGCGCGCGCGCGCGTTTGTTCGGCCGCGTGCGGCGCAGCGTTCGATCGCGCGAGTGCGCGCGAGTGCGCGCCCGTTCGCGCACTCGGCTGTGCGCTCGGATTGTCCAGAGCGGTCCTTTTGCCCGTGGATTCCTCGACAAATTCGGAATCGACGGCAACTCGATACACGGCGGGCTTTCGGCCGTATCGGCCAACCTGTCGCTCGTGTTACGTATCGTCGGCATTACCGCGTGTAATGCACCGTCGCGCACTTGATCGCGGACGGAATAATATCGAGTTTCGGGGAAAATCGAGGGGAATCCCCGCTGGCGCGAGATAAGCGCGACAATTACGTCGCGATCTCGGAAGAGCGGGACGCGCGCGCGAGAAAGATGGACAAAGATGGGGAGAGAAGAAAGCAAGCGGACAAGCATTCGTCCAGCTCTCGTTTCGGCACCACTGAGCGCCGATTCCACTCTCTCTCTCTCTCTCCCTCTCTCTCTCTCTGCGCGTGTGTGTATGCACAAAATGCATTTCTCGGTCGAAGCCGCCTCTATGGCGGATCCGCAACGCCGGCGGGCTAATCGACGCGCATTGGCGAACGCCAACATGGTTTTCACGTGCGACTGCAGTTCGATGCGCCTCGGCATCGCGCTCGCGGCGGCTCGCAAGCGCGAGAGGCTGCAATCGAGTTTCCGCAAGCCCTCTATCTCTCTCGCTCTCTCTCGCTCTCTCTTCCCTGCGCTCCCTCCGACCCTTCCCCCCCCCCCCGGTCTCGACGTATCTTCCGAGTCGTACCGCGGCCTTTCGCCACGGTTCTGTTTCCGCCAATTTTTCCCTTCCTGTCCTCTCTCTCTCTCTCTCTCTCTCTCTCTCTCTCTCTCTCTCTCTCTCTCTCTCTCTCGCTCGACGTCGCGTAAAGAAACTATCGGACGGAGTGCGGTTTTTATCTCGACCACTCGTTCGCGCTCGAACACGGCTTTCCCCTCGCGCTTTATTATTTATTTGCGGAGCACTTTGCACTGCATTTATCGCTCCTCGGTTAAATGAATTTAACCTTTTTCTTCCCGACATGCTCGCGATCGCCCCCTTTGACGGCGATCACGATGGACTCTCGATGTTTCACGATGAGAAGTTAATTAACGCGTTACCCGCGTCGATACGTACTTACGTATGCGCCGGGTCGAGCGGCGAGACTCTCGATCGAGAGCCTCGATCGAGCGCGGCTCGCGCGGGGATTTAACAAGGGATTAATAATCGTTACGTTCTCAAAACGCCCCGGACGTTTGCGCACGTTGCTCGTGGTCAAATGAGGGGAAAAAAAACGCTGGTAACCCAGAGCGACTCCATCACTGCGAGCACGCTGCGTCCCGATCGCTCAAAGGTTTCAGTTATCCCGCCATCACTCCACACACTCGTTGATTGCGCTTTTCATTGTAAAGGGCTTTTTATTCGCTCGATTGGATCGGGCACAGTCGCGCGGGCACGCATAAAAATGCATCGGCTTGCTGAATTTTTCCGCCGTAATAAAAGCGCGATTAATAGAGCCGGAAGGCCGGCCGAACGAACGGAGCTCCACTCGCCCCGCCCTCCCCCCCGGGGGCGATGGAGTGAGCGGAAGGGACGGTGGGGGGAGGGGGGGAGGGGGGCAGGGCAGGGCAGGGAGGACCGGTTCCCTTTTTTGCAGTCGTTGCACTTGACAAAAATCAAGCCCGCCGCAAGTCCGGGGCGGATCGATCGGATCCGCGCCCGAGGCCTCGCGCTCTCGAAACTCGGTCAATTTTCCATATCCCCGCGTCCACGTAACGCAAAAAGGAAATTTATATATATATGTGTGTGTGTGCGTGTGTGTGCGTGTGCGTACACGTGTATCTGGATTAAATCCGCCGCGACGCGCCAAAAAAGAGAAGGAACGAGACAAACGGAGGGAACGAAACGTGCGCTCGCGGCCGACCGGGAGGCTTAGGCGTGTAGAAGCGGTGCGCGCGAATTCGGCGGCGCGTGACGAATGGATGCGGAATTTCCGCGGCGATTTGTCCGTATCCAGCGGCTCGTGAGAGACGGAATCCGATGAAGGATGAAGGAAACGCGGCCGGACACCATGGACCGGTCGCCCGCGACGTTAATCGTCGCAGCTCACTCGCAGATGAAAAGTAAACGCCGGCCAGTCGGATCGATCGCAATTCATCCCGGGTGGATCCCGAGGGGTCATAGGGGGCACGATAATGCAGGCGCGCGGGCAAGATGAGAATCGCTTCTCGCGGCCTGGCGAGCGATTAAAACGCGAACATTTTCGAGCGGTGATCAATCGCGCCGCGCGCGCCGAGCGAGATGGCCGATAAACGCTTGTAATCATCGAGCGTAATCATCGGCTCGATCGCGGACGCGCGGACGTGTAAACGCGGAATTGCTCTCGTAAAAGCGGCCGAATGCAAACGCGCTTCCATCCGTATCGTTCCGTCGTCGATCATTCGATCGGTATGCGAGCAGCGATTGGTTGCTTAATCGCGCGGACCGCTCGTTACTGACGATTCAATCGGTCCAAGTCCGAGTCCACGGATCGATACCTGCAATCGATTCGTCCTCGCGGGTCGCAACGGAGAGAAAGGAAAGGGGAAGGGGAACGGCGGGAACCCGCGAAAAAGCGCGACCGCGTCCGCGGATAATATTTATCGCGGACCCTGGCGCATATCGAGTGGGGGGGRGGGGGRGGGGGGGRGGGGGTCGAATGGCCGGGCTGCAAAATGGACGAAAGAGCGACCGCTCGCTCGCTCGCAGATGCGCGCCACTCTGTAAATCAGTTTCTTGCAGCGGAGGCGCGGCGCGCAGCTGCGCGCCGCGCCCGCGTTAACGGCGCGACCAACGGGTTTCCCATCGGCCGCGTTTTTATATTAATTACTTCGCCATCCGATTTTACGGCAGTTCGCCGGCGATCGTTCGCCCGCTCCCCCGCTACCCCGCTTGGGAAACATTTTCGGGCGCGGAGGCGGCTGCGGCCGCACTCGCGCGCGACTCGGCTCGCCGGAATTGCCGGGAATGGACGTGTTTCGGCCGTACCGTCCGTCCGCCCCCTCCGCCCCTCGTCGGACTTTCACGCTCTTCCTGTCGTGCGACGAGAACGCTCGGCTGACCGCGGCGCTCGCGCTGTCCGACGAGCGCTCTCTCTCTCTCTCTCTCTCTCTCTCTCTCTCTCTTCCTCGCGTGGGAAATTTTTCGCTTCGATTCCTGCCCCGCTGTACCTATATCCGGACGTATCCAGCCGGCTACCTGCGTCTGACACGCGTGTGAAATCCGGGATGTTCCGCTTTCCGGTGCATCGACCCGCTCGCGGATTCTTTGCGAGTCCGCGCGACCGCGACGCGAGCGTCGATCGCGTTCAAAATCGCTCGCGGCGACGACGCTGGCGATCATTTCCTCGGGAGACGCGAGATTAAAATCCTCCAGAGAGGGGCGGGAGGAAAGTTTGGACTCTGCCGAGCGGGGCCCGGCGAAATTTAAAGTCCCCGAAGGTCCCCCCGCCCTTGCAGCTTGGCGCTGCAAAGCCGGAATTAAATTCGAACAAAGAGGATTCCGCGCCGGCTTCGCCAACTTTGCCGGACCGTGCGAAAAACTTGGCGGAGCAAACGATCCGGCGAACGCGTCTTCCTTCCTTCCTATCCCGGAAAATCGCGCGCCGCGGCTCTGGAATTTTTCGAGACAGAGAAGCAGAGAGATAGATAAATAGATAGATAGATAGATAGAGAGAGAGAGAGAGAGAGAGAGAGAGAGAGAGAGAGAGAGAGAGAGAGAGAGAGAGAAAGACATTTCACGTCCCAATCATTTTCTTTCGCGACCTCAGGTCAAAGCTTATCTTTGATTCGGCTCCGCCGAATTGATATGTTTTCAAGCAGTCATCGACGTTCTCCAAGCGCAATAACAAATATCGGGAGCAGATTTCTTCCAGAAGCTTTCTACTTTTATTCCGATATTCGAGTTATTCGCGTTATTCGCGAGACGCAGATCTTGATCGTCGCGAGATTTCCCAGAGACGTTAAAATTTCAGGCGCATCCAATGAGACCTCGTTTTCCCGAGGTTTTCTTCTCCCCCCCGCCCCTTCTTCTCTGTCTTAAGACAGAGTTCAGTCGGAGAGCTCCTTGGAGAATTCCCCGCGAACTTTCGCGAGAAGGACGTCAGCTGCGGATGATACCCGCGTCGATCGGGAAGTCGATATCGATTCGCGATCCCGATACAGCAGCGATCTGCGCGGTTTCCGTCGATTCGGTTCCTTCCTTCTCTCCGAGTGAGTATTAATTTTCCCGGGATTTTCCGCGAGCTGTCCCGCGTAACTTCGAGCCCCCTCGACGTGAAAGCGGATCGAGTTCGGCCGCTGCGATCGGCGATCGGCGTACCCGCGAGCCTAAAATCAAGACCCTCGGATCTCATTTCCCCGCGCGGGGAAATTCATTTTTCACACAAAGAAAAAAACCGAGAGGGAGCAAGCAGGAAAAGCGGTCCTCCTGCGCCCGAGCGGGAAGAGTTACGAGCGCTTAAACGCTCATCCGAGACTCGCGCGCGCCACCGCTCGCGGGCCGGGGGGGGGGGGGGGGGGGGGGGGGGGGGGGGGGGGGGGGGGGGGGGGGGGGGGGGGGGGGGGGGGGGGGGGGGGGGGGGAGAGAGAGAGAGAGAGAGAGAGAGAGAGGAAGGGGGAAGAAAGGATACGAAATTCGCGGGAAGGAAACGGAAGAGGAAACCCACTACTCACGTAAGGAAGAGAAAGAGAGGAGGTCGACGACTGGGGGGGGGGGGGGGGGGACGAAAGCAGGGGGACGTAAGGGTCACCGGCGCGTAAATCATTGACGAGCACATCCGAGGCATCCAGCCCGGAAGACCGAAGCGGCGAGAGCCAGACGAGCGATGTGTCCGTATCCGCTGAAATGTCGGCGCTCGCGGGACGATCGCGATCTTAATCCGCGGGAGGGGAAGGAGGAGCTGATCTCCGATTAAGGCGAGGAATGCGCGCGATCTTGAGGGAACATGGAGGCTTCCTTGTTTCCTTCCTTCGCGACAGCAATAATGCGTGACGCGACGGAATGAAGGAACGTGATTCAGCGCGGGATCGCGAAATTAGATCCGTGTTTTTTAATTAACCTGCTCCGGTATTTTTGAGAGCGCGCCCCCCTCGCAGCGAGGACGATTCCTTCCTCTCTCCCCCCAGGGAAATCTTCGGGATCTTATTCCGCTGCCCGCCGCGGCGAGGAGTTCGCTTTGCGCATCGCGTTAAATCCGCTCGTGTCCGATTACGCGTCATCGTCAGCCTGATGATGTCAGTCGATGATGGTCCTCGAAGCTTGTCGTCGTCATCGGCGACGATTCATCGAGCGCGATTGGCGCGCGCTCGCAACTCGCCCATCGGCGAGACAATTATTCGATCGCTCGGGACATCAAAGGGACGCGCGTCGTGCCGACGTTCGCCTCGACCCGACTGGGCCGGATGAGAGGGGAGGGGTGGGATGGAGGTCGAGACCCCTGCCGGCGCGCTGGAAATAGAGCGCGCCGACGGTGGAATTATTGCCCGTCGTGATTCCGCGATTCCGCGACACCGGCCACGTCCACGACTAAATATATCAGGCCGCGCGGGCATAAATATTTATAAAATAGCGCCGGCAGATGTGCCCGCCAACTTTAGTTACAACGCGGCGACACGGATTCCCCGCGCGACACCCGCGACAGCCGCCCGGGAACAACGCGGGGCGAGGGGCAGGCTGCGGAGGCGAGGGGAGAGAGCGCCCGCTTTACACGTGTTTTATTGAGCTGCAATGTGCAACTTGGCACATCCAGCGTGTCGCTCAATATGCAAACGCGCGGACGGGTGGGGGAGGGGAGGGAAAAAAAAGAAAAAGGGAGGAAGAAGGGAAGTCGCGAACTGTTGCCATGCGTGCGGCAAAGGGAGACAGAGAGGAAAGAAAAGAAGGGAGAAGAGGCGATGCAGGATTTGCATTTTTAATTACATTCAGATACTCTCTCTCTCTCTCTCTCTCTCTCTCTCTCTCTCTCTCTCTCTCTCTCTCGCTCTCTCTCGCTCACTCCTGCGAGGAATTCGCTTATCCTGAAGGAATTATGAATAAGTGTCGAATGAGCGTCCGACTGCGTGTCGCAGAATCATGCGAGATCAGGCGACGCAGGGCGCGTGAGAACTCGCGAGGGATGATGGAATTCGCGAAGGGGAGACAAGAGTGAGTGCCAAGCCTGTCGAGGTACGCGCTAAAGAGCGGAAACGCGATCGAGCGGCTTGCTGCTTCATCCACTTGAGCGCCGCTCCTTATCCGATCGGATCCCTCCCTCCCTCTCTCTCTCTCTCTCTCTCTCTCTCTCTCTCTCTTTCAGGAAGGCGACTGGGGTCTGGGAGGCCGTTAGGAAGTTTTCGATCGATTAAATTTCACGACCGCGAGCGCGGCGAGCCGACGAGATGCTTAAATCAGCTCCGACGCGCGGACGGCGATTAGGATCGCTGTCGGTTTCAACAGCTTTCCGACAGGAAAAACACCGCTGCGTCGACGCGAAGAAAACGAGAGAGAGAGAGAGAGATTGTTACGCGGTCTGATTTCCCTTCCGCAAAGGGAGCCCGAAACTCGCGATCGCGTGGCCTAATTAAGGTAATTTACCTGTCGCGGACCTCGCGCTAAAAGCGCTCTCGATTAATAGATCGCGCGGGCCGATTAATCGAGCGTCGAGTCAGGAACGGCTGCTGCAAATTGCAGCGAATCGGCCAACGGCTAATAAAGCGCGCGCGCAGAGAGAGAGAGAGAGAGAGAGAGAGGGTCGGGAGGGTAGCGCTCGCCGTAAAAGCCTCGTGAAAATTAAACTACACCTGTCGGAGCCGCGGACGCGAGGGAAGGCTGTATCCGTAACGGGAGCGCCGGCAAGAGGCGAGCGGAAATGACATTAATAACTGTCGATAACAGGAAGCTTCCGGTCCGCTCGGGCGCCGATTACGGGGACAAAGGTAATTCCCGCTCGCGACGGCCCCGGCTTAATAGAAGCGGCGCGCTGAGAAAGCGCCCGGCCGTTTGTAACTTCGTTGTGTAACGTATTACGTACGAGCGGCCGCGGCCGGGGTTTTTCCTCGTTTTTCTCCCGCTTCATTAACCGATAAGTCTCCGTCGCTGGTCTAATCGCGGATCGGCCCGTTTGCGCCGGACGGCCGAACCCCGCGAGCGGGGGAGAGAGACAGAGAGAAGAGTGAGAAATGGAGCAGGTCCATCTCGCGCGCGCGCACCGCCAGCCCCTTTCGTGACGCTTTCATTCGGCGCTCTCCGTTCCCCGCAACCGCGAGTCAGTAAAATTACTCCCACTCTGGCTACGAGAGACCCTTCGACGCGGCAATCCCTTGCCTCCCGCAAGTTACAAGTTACGGTCGCTTGATTGGCCGTCGATCGCCCCGAACTCCCCGTCGAGCTCGACGCTGCAGCTTCACCTTTGCCGGCGCGCCGGTATGCCCCCCMCCGGGGGGAGGGAGGGAGGGAGGGGGGAGGAGGGGACGAAAGGCGAGGGGCGAGCGGTGTGAATGAGCTTGATTAATTGCTGGGCTGAGTCACGAATCAGCGTCCGAATCCGACGAGACGGAGACGCGCCGCTCGAGAGAGAGAGAGAGAGAGAGAGAGAGAGAGAGAGCCAGCGGGCCGGATCTGGCGAGAGTCGAGTGGGCCCAGCGGAAACTCTCGAGTCCAGTCGGACGCTTCAATCGGCCGGCCAATAAAAAATCGCGTCCTCTACTTCGCGAGATTCGCCCGACTTTCCCCTAGTTTAATCCCCCCCCCCCCCCCCCGCGGCCCGGTCCGTTCGCGCCGGCGAGCTCGAATGCTCGAATGCCTCGCGTGTATATCGCCGGCACACGATATTCTCTTGTGTTTTTTCCACACGGGGGAGAGGGGGTGGAGGGGAGGGGGGAGGGGGGGGAGAGTTAGAAAGCACCGCCGGCGGTGCTCCCTGCCGCCTCGAGCACGAGGAGGAAGAGAGAGAAGCGAGAGAGAGAGAGAGAGGGGCTTCCAGAACGGTGCCGTCTGGTCCGGAGCGCATTTTAATCACTCGGAGGGCATTAAACCTCGTTAGAGACGCACCGTTCGCACGGCGGGCGTGTAGCAGGGGCTGCGTACCGGAAAGCGCCACGTTAATGATATTTGCGCAGCGGCGTGAGCGAGGAAGCGTGGAGGGCGCGGAACTGACGGAAACACAGCGGGAGGCAGGCGGGGAGAGCGGTGCAACGTTCGCGGAGTCGCCGTGATCTTAGCTTCCCGCTTCCCGATGACGGACTCTCTCTCTCTCTCTCTCTCTCTCTCTCTCTCTCTCTCTCTCTCGCGAGAGCTCGCGTGGCAGATCGGAGGCGAGAGAGGGAAGGGAATACCGACGCGAGGCGTCGTCCTCCGCCCTTCGTCGAGCCGACCAACGCGCGTCAGTTACATCGGGAAGACGTGACCCGGTTCCCGCATGGCGCATGGCGCGTTCGCGACCTTTCCAAGGGTCGAAGGGCGGCATCGGTCGGATCGATCGCATCGAATTAATCATGCACGATTGGAGAGAGTTTACAAACCGGTCGGTTTGCGCGATGCAGCAACGATGACTCGCGCGAGCGCGCGCGAGTACGTTTAAACGATGTTAAAGGGCACGGTGTGTGCCTAAGCGATTTGCAGCGGTCATTAATCCGCGCCGGATGCGCCCGCTTACAAAGACGCGGCTTCGTTTCCGCATAGGTGAGGGGGGTGGGGGGTGGGGGAAGGACACGCGGAACGTGCCACGGTCGGCTAATCGCACCCTTTGTGCGATTCCATGCGCAGCGCGCGCTGTTCCGCGAAACGGGAAATGGCGGGGAAATCGAAAACTTCGATCTTGAGGATACGCGACGAAACATCTTCAACGTCGCCTTGAACGTCGCACGATTCCCCGAGATCCGCGGATCCGCCAGTGATAAACCGCGCGGGCGAGATCGCGGCGTTTTATCGCGGCTTTCACGCCTCGCACCCGGCTCGTCGCTTAGCGGCCACCGCTATTGATATTTGCATTCCATTTTTGCTCCCCGTCCAATTTCCAACCCTGGAAAATCCCGCGGCTTCAGCCGCCCCACCAAGCGGGCCCCCTTGGTTACCCCGCGTTACCCCGCGCGACCCGCGAAGGTTATTGCAGCCGCGCGCCGGATCGCGCTTCGATCTAGAGTCGGCGAACGGGAGGACAATGGAAAGCGCCGGTGGCCGCTAACATTTTTAAGGTCGAGATTAAAACGCGGCGGGCTCCGCCGGGAACGGAGCGGGCCGGGGTGGGCGGGCGGGACGGGGGAGGACCAAACGGATCCTATCTTTCCGAGGCGAGGCGGGCGATATTATCGCCCGGAACTATTTTTTATCCCCGTCTCTGCTCCCGGTCGCGGGGTAACGGGAAGGTCGCGGGAGGAGGGGGGGATGGAGAGAAATCGCCTCTCTCGCCTCGCGTTGATTAGTTCTGTTGCGATATCTCCCGCCCCCCCTCCCCACACCTCGCCACGGGGTCCCCCGAGGAAACGGAGGCGAGAACGACGAGGGTCTCCCTCATCCGCGATTTTCCTTTCTCCCCTTTCCGTCTCTTTCTCTCTTTGTCTTTTGCTTTCTCTCTCTCTCTCTCTCTCTCTCTCTCTCTCTCTCTCTCTCTCTCTCTCGGAGATTATTCTCCGTTGTTACGACCAAGGGGAATTAGATGAAAGTTGCGCGCGCGTGCGCGCGGGAAGGGGGACGGCGACGCGAGGCGAGATTTGAGTATCACCATCTCGCTTCTGCGGATAACGGGTAACGCTGCATACGTTAATATGAGATGAGTCGGAATCGGAGTCGGAATCATCGACATCATCGAGCGAGCGTGAGCGTGCCTCTTGGATGCCGCATCGCTCCCCGTAGAGGCTTTGGATCCCAATGATCGCTCCTCTGCGGGAACTCTTCACTATTAGAAGAAGAAGAAGATGGAGAGAGAGAGAAAGAGAGAGGCGAAACATGGGAAAGTCGCATCAGAATCCGAGAAATCGGGAGACCATCGCTCGAGTTCGGCTCCAATGATCTTTCTCTCTCTCTCTCTCTCTTAGGGTTGTTATTCTCCTATTCATCCCCCGTGATTCCGACTTACTTACGGTAAATAAGCTCAGGCGGGTTACGCCGGCCGTTACAGGCCGTTTCCAAAAGAATCACGTGCCGGCGATAAAGCGAGCGGGATACGCGCGTTAGCGGCGATCTACCGACGGTTTTACGGAGTGCCGGATGAAAAATCCCCTCGGCCACGCCATCGTCGTCGTCGTCGTCGTCGTCGTCGTCGTCGCGCGCGCTGGACGTGATTTACTCTACTTCCCTCTCGCGCTGCTTCTCGCCGGGAGGGTGCGAACCCGCCGCGGCCGCGCGGCCGCGCGAGAACCACCCTCCGTATATAAGCGCGATCTTGTTGCGGCGGCGTTTCAACGCTGGCACGCGCGCGGTAATGCTTCGTTTGTTTGGCTTAACGCTAAGACTCTCCTCCTCCCCTCCCCTCCCCCCTCCTCCACCGCCACCGCCACCGGCAACGATCCCTTTTACGGCGGCCGCGGCGGACGCAAATGCGCCCCGGAGAACCGGATTACACTCCAGCCGCGTCGTTAATTTATCGTTCGATTATTTCGTCCGCGACCGATAAGCCTCGATTAAAAAACGAAGAAGGGGAAGAAGCAGGCAACGGGGGATGATCTCGTGGGATTAGCGCGGCGCTAAGAGTGCCCCGCGTCAGGTTTCACAAATAAGACGGAATGGAAACGGAATTTAGCTAGAAAGCGAGAGACAGAGAGAGAGAGAGAGAGAGAGAGAGAGAGAGAGAGAGAGAGGGGGGGGGGATGTACATACATTCCGTAAAGTTAACGAGAGGACGGCACGACGTGAAAGAATAAAGCCGCTCGTGAATAAGACGTTCGTGATAATCGCCCGGAAGTCACCCTGCAATCTCGCGCTCTCTGCGTGCGGAGCACGCACTCTCTCTCTCTCTCTCTCTCGTCGATTATTTCGCGGCCGCCGTTTGAGCGGACCTGTAAGCGCAATCGTGAGCGAACGGCGCGGAACTCGGGGTGATAGATAACGGGGTGGTCTCGCCCTCGCTCGTTCTCTCGGCAACTCCGGTCCGGCGTCGATAAATTATTCGACGCGTTTTCCGCCTCGCGGAAGATCCGGCTCGCTGCCGCAACGCTGGACGCGGAAATCGGGGGTGCGGAAAGAAGCCCGGGGCGGGAGGGTTGACCGCGCGGATGCCCGACACGCCGACATTACGCTGCTCGATATCGCGCAATTCCTTCTTTACGGGGAGGGAGGGCAGGGTGGAATCGCCGGAAGCGGGGGAAGTTCTCAACGGCAAGAAAAACGGCTCTTCCGCTCGCGGCGGAAACCACTCGAGGCCACTTGAAATTAATTGCGGAATAAGATTTTGTTATATATTTGCATTCTTGGAGTTTTGATAAAGAGAGAAAGAGAGAGCGAGGGGGAGGGAGGGAGAGAGGGAGAGGCTCTAGGAGCCGGCGAGCGAGTCTTTAATTTACAGTTCTATACAACTTTGTAATTATAATTCGGTTAAGATTTTCGACCAAGTCTCGGCGGCATTCTCCGAGTTTTCCGCAAACGCTACAAGAGAGAGAGAGAGAGAGAGAGAGAGAGAGAAAGAGAGAGAGACAGAGGCACCTCGCATTATCTTCAATTGCCGCTTACGCCGACCTTTACATCAAACGCTTCGGATATTATCGAGCCATTTTTCCGGGTCGCTTCCGCCGCTGCGTCGAAGAGGATCAGGGGGAAAGAGGGGAGGAAGAGTGGACACATCCGTTACAACCTTCCCTTCCCCTCCGCGACGATCCTTCGCGATTCTCGTGGAGCGGGCGGGCGGGAGTGAGATGGTCTGACTGGATGCACGCGCGGCATAAGGGTGAGATTCGCGGAGCGGGCGGGGGAGGGGCTCGGAGCGAAAAAGCGGGGCCCGCCCGTCATTTAGTAGCCAGATGCGCATACATCAGATCCAATCACGGGCGTTTATTCAGGCTGTTTGCCCGACGAGGCGAGGGCGAGCACCGAGTGTACCCGTAATAAGGAATACGCCAAGTGCAGCAAGAATATCTCGCTCTTTCATCCATGGAAATTCCCGAGCCGCCTACCCACCCCCTTGTCCGATGCAAATTTCATTAAACGGCGAACCCGGTCGCGCACGCACGCGATAAACGCGATGATTATTAGCGAAATCCTCGTAACGGAGGATATAGTCGGCAGATCGAGGTCGATGCAGGTGCGAATCGCAGATTTCAAGGGACGACGCGAAGCGCCTGGGGGGAAAAAAGAGGGAAAGAAAGGGAAAGGGATCGCTGGTAGAGAGGCAAAGAGGTGGCTTCTGGATGTCTGGAGCGACTAATCGCTCACGAAAGCGCGATGCGAAAGCCACGTAGGGTCGAAACGAAGTTAGCGCACAGAACACGCCGATAGATAGAGAGAGAGAGAGAGAGAGAGAGATACTTCTCTAGGGCCCGGGATTTGCTATTCCTAAGGTTAATCTCGTTTCGCGTCGAGTATGTTGTAGGGCGTCTGCGAAGAGCCCGTTGTCTCGACGCGGGCGACAGCGTCATCGCGACTCCGGGTCGGATTCGATTGCGCGAAAGTAATTTCGGTGAGTGGCAGCTCGCGAAAGCGGCCCCCTCCCCGGGGGGTGCTCAGCCGGCTTTATTATATTCGGGTAATCCGTGGAGAAGTTGTTTAGAGAGAACGGGATTCCCATTTGTCGCGAGCGAAGGCAATTATCCTCCCGGCAGGCGCGAGATCTCGATTCCGCTCGCCGGCAAGCGGATCAGTAATCGAAACCGAGGGATCGACTGCCCGCGGGCAGTCTCGGCCCTCCTCACACCCTTGCGTAATTCATCCCCAACGTTTTATTACCGTTTGTCACTTCCTCTCCTCGAGATCGGTGGCCCAGCTTCCCAAGCAGGGCTTCAGCATCCATCCGCGCGTTCCGATGGCGATGCCGAGATCGCCGGATCCGACACTCGCAATCGACACCCTGTGCGTGCGCCACGTCAGGATCGCGCGCGCGCGCGCGCGCGCGCGATCGGCGTATCGCATCACACGCGTTTGCGCCGCGATAACGACCGCGCGTTCATGCGAGAGCGCTGATAAACCGTTTGACTACCGGGAACAAACGGCGGTTGTTGTGCAACCGGAACCGACACTCCACGTGTGCGGCACGATAATACGGCGCGCCGCGGGCTAGGGGAGCCGGGGAGCCGGGGAGCCGGGGGGAGGGGAAGGGGGCGGATAACAATCGGTCTCAGAAAAATCGATGTTTGCGCGACGCGTACGGGGAAAGTCGCGCGATCGCGCGACAAGGCGGGGATGCGGCCCGGCCGCGGCCGGACAGAGATAAACGCCGCCGACGAGGACGGCTAGTATCGAGTATCGACGAGATAAATCGATCGCTCGAAGGGGTCCTTGTGCGCGTATCACCGAGAGATTTGTTCGATCATGACGCATCATGCCTGTTTCTGGATTTCATGTGCGTTGTCTTTCGTTCGGAATGTTCTCGATGCAAACAAGCTTATCTCGATTATGAGTCGCAAAGCCGATGGATTCAAGCGTTGCCGAAACAAAGAAAGATCGTTATCGCTAGTAACAAGTGTCGAAAGATTAGTGTCTAGTGTCTCGCGAGAAGCCAGAAGCAACGGTCGCACATTCGTTACCGAATTAGTATATTGCAACCGATAGGTCATTTGCCGATTAGACAAGGTTGCTTCGCTTTCTAATCTTTACCCTCATCTTTACTGAAGGATGACTGATGAGTGTATGAAACACACTCTTGTTCGCCGAACCTTGTTCGAACATTTATAAATAAATGTACGAACGGTGTCGCGCGAAACATCGAAGGCGCGTGAACAATGCCGTTCCAGCGTGCGTTGTGATGACAAGCGATAACGATATCGCAGCGACGCGTTGCGCCCGTGAGTCGCGCATTTATCGCGAAATTGCATAATGACGATGTAATGACACTCTTAGCGCAACGAGAAGCGTCCGGAGACTCGGCCGCGGAATTCCGCTCTCCCGCTTCGATATTCACCGCGCTCGCACTCGCCCGGTGGTATTCGGTATAAATCGCGACGCGCGGGGCGGAGGAGAGTGTTAACGACTGATTAATAACAGCGACAATCGCAGCTTGGACAATAACCGCCGGATAATTCCGCGAATGCCTACACCGGCATGCCGATCGTATTGAATTGCGACACGACTGCGTTGTATCCAGCAGCCCGCTCGGCCTCGTGTCTTTTATTTGCGTGTTGAATCTGCAAAACATCCGCAGGAAACGATGACGTACCACTCGCAAAAATCGCGCCGCCACGGATCGGGCGAGCGGATCAGAGCGTTCGCTTTGAGATTCAATTGCCAAAATCGCTAATATTCTCCTCTCTGGACCGGGTCTCGCGAATCGCTCGCTTAAAGTCGAGCGACGCGCGTTTTCCGCCGCTTCCGCCTCTTACGCATAGAGACCGACGAATGATTTGCATGCATATCGCTTTCACCTCGCGAACGCGCGAGTCGCGCATCTCCCCCCTCCGTGAAACTGGCACCCAAAGTGGCAGATGAAGCTGACACGCGGCGTTGTTACGATTATAATTCCAGCCATTTCAGATTTCAGCCGCGATGCGGCACGCTTGCCGCGGCGAGTGCAGCATCGGCGAATCGCCGAGCCGCGAGGTCTTGATGATTTCCGGAAGCCGGGCGCTTCCTCGCGAACGGAACGGTCTCCTCTCAAAGACGGGCACGATATTTGATCCGTAACCGCGCAAGAGGCGGGAACGGCCTATCGATAATCGATGTCGCGGCGGAGTTTCAGGTGGGAAGATGGGCGATCGACAAGGCGTCCCGCGGCGCGAGCGGACGCCTCCGCGCTTTTAATCGACGAGCGTAAAATAAATAACGCGGACCGCGTCTTATCCGCTGCGGCGTTTCGAAAGTTCCCGCCCGCAACGTTCCCACTCGAGCACGTTCCTACGTTCGAGAGAGAGAGAGAGAGAGAGAGAGAGAGAGAGAGAGAGAGAGAGAGAGAGAGAGAGAGAGAAAGAGAGGGAGAGTGTCGGCGAGAAATCCGGTTTCCGGCCGTTTTATGCCGGCTTAATAGTTACACGTCGAGGCGGAACAGCGGGCGCCCATGAATAAAGAAGGATTCCAGGGAGAGAGCGGAGAACGAGCCCGCCTTTTGAGGTAGAACGGACTTCTTGTGGGAAACGATACCACCGGCCACCTCTGAATGATGAAGCGCGACAGTCCGAAATGGACTGTTTCCTCGGACGCGTCTGAATGCTGCGCCTTCGGGTGGACATTGTGAGACTTTCACGGATCGTCCTTTCGATTCTAATCTTCCGATCTATTCGAGTCGCGCGTGCAGCTCCGTCGTTCGCGCGAGCGCGAGGTAAACCTCTCAAGAGAGAGAGAGAGAGAGAGAGAGAGAGAAATCTCGTTCGGGAATCCGAGTGCTGGCAAGGAGCGTGAAAGCGGCCGCGCTTCGAGCTACGCGATTAAGATAGAGCTCGCGGAGCGGGGCATCTCCCGCTTTATTAATTTCTCCAAGGCGCGTCTGGACGTAGGAACACGACCGGCTGAATAAACTCCGCTTATCCGGCTGGAGGCGCGGCGGGACCGGCCGAATTTTCCGCGGATCATCTTGCGCGGCTCGCGGCTCGATCCGTTGAAATAACGGCGGCGAAGTAACCGGCTCTGAAACAGCCCGGAATCCTATCATCGAGCACAATGGACTCGGGATGACGACGGTACTCTCTCCTCCCCCCCCCCTCTCTCTCTCTCTCTCTCTCTCAATCTCTAGCCTGCGGGGCGCGGTCGAGAGTGCGATTGGTTCCTTAATGATCGCGTCGCGGGATTTCGGGATTTCGATAATGCAAATCGCGCAAACACGAGCGGCAGTCGCGGTAATTACTCGCGAGGGCGAGAGAAGGGGAGGGGGAGGGGGAGGGGGAGGCAACACCGCGACGCGGGATGCGATAGGGGCTGGGAAGGGGCTGCCACTCGCAGCTGTTTCAGCCCCACGCACGACCCCGCTCGCCGCGGACCCCGCGAAACGAATCGAGGAGCAACAACAGTCACTCGGTCATTAAGGGGGGGGGGGGGGCGCAGATCGCTGTTTGATTGCGGAGGCTGTGCCTGACTCTCCTCTTTTTCYCCCCCCCCCCCGCTCCCCCCTTCCTTCGCAGGGACGGACGGCGACACGCCGGCTCTGGAAAAGCAAGCAGCGAGCCTGCTCGTGAAACTCGGAGCGAATCGTCGTGACCCGTGAGCGCAGATGACTCGCGATTGACCTCTCGGATGAGGATTCCTCCTTGCGTCTTGCGACCATGCTCTCAAAGCGCCGCTCGCGGAATAAAGCAACGATGTCGCGCGCGCGTTGGACGCGGAGGCCCCGAGCCTGCGCTCGATCTTGTTCTTCCCGGCGAGAACGCTGTGAGGGGGCCCCCCTCGGTGGTCCGTTCCCCCTCCGAGAGCCGTTGGCGTTGCGCAAACAAAACGGGGGGTCGAACCGGAAGGGAGACGCACTCTGGCCGCGGCGCGAGGAAATCCTCGTCGACTCAATCGCGAGAATTCGCGCGATGTCGCGCGGTGTGCGAGGGRGGGGRGGGGGSGSGGGGGKGRGGGGGGGAGGGGAGAGGATGAGCGAGGCGGATGAGAGGGGTGACAGGTGCCGAGGAGGCCACGTGACAGTGTCGTAATTGCCGAGCTGCGGACGAGTCCGCGATCGCGAATCCGCGACAGCGGCGCGCGTCTCAACGAACGCGAGCAATTACTTGTGCCGTTTACCGCGTAACGCGCGTTATTATAAACGCAACAGCGCTTTGGTCGGGGAGCTAATTACGCGCGAGTGCGCGCGCGAGTGCTCGCGCCGTTAACGAGCGATAAATATGTAATAATCGTTACTCAGCCGCCGCAGTTTTCCCCGAAAATCCCGGCCATTCTGGCGCCGTCCCAGGCCGCCGGTCGATGATCTCGTCCGCCTAATTACCGCGAAAGAGAGAGAAAGAGAGAGAGAGGGGCGTCGATCCGCCTCGGCATTTTATTCTAGAAGCCCTACACGAGAGCAGAGAGGCGTCGCGGACGATATTAACTCGCGCTCGCGCGAGTCGATGCATAAATTCGTCGGTCGAATTGCGATACGCGGCGCGTCCCGCGCGGATGACGCATCGCTGCAGGTTCCGCCGTTTTTGAAATTTTTTACACGCCGCTCGCGCGCTGAAATTTTCCGCGCCGCCGCGACGTCGACTCGTTGAAATTTATTGTCACGCGATAAGGACGCGCGCACACGCGCGAGCGCTCACCTTTTCGGGGTACCAGGTCAACGGCGAACCTTGACATTTCAGCTCGAGCA
Organism: Eciton burchellii; assembly: GCA_020341155.1. Taxonomy (NCBI): domain Eukaryota; kingdom Metazoa; phylum Arthropoda; class Insecta; order Hymenoptera; family Formicidae; genus Eciton; species Eciton burchellii. Next base: position 1,799,573 of record JAHMML010000030.1, read on the forward strand.
CGATCCGGCATTCCGGCGGAGCGTCTGGAGCGTCTTCAGCTTCCGCAAGAAGCAACGCGCGGGCGTAATCCTCCGCGACCGCGTCCGCTGCGTAAATCAGATCGGCCCACGTAACAACGCGGCACAATGCCGGCGATTTCTTTAACCGCTCGCGGATTTCGTCACGTCACGCTGCGCCGAGAACGAGCTCGCCTGACGCGGAGAGTTCATTTGAGGGCATCGGGCGAGGTGCGAGGTCGCGCGGAGAGTTCGGAACCTTCTCCTCCTGCCTTCCCGAATTCTTTCGTTTCCAGGCAAGGCGCTGGGTGGGCGCAGTAAGAGGAATGTAGTCGGAGGAACGCGGGGGGTCCCAGCCAGCTCGACGGAGGCGCGGGGAATTCGATCGTCGCGTAAAGAGCTTGTAAACAGGCCCGCCGTTCCCGGAGACTTATTGTTTCCTGCCGCCGACGTCCGGGATTGCGACAGCGATGGGGTTTCGGGGTCACGGGCCGACACGGCGGCGCATTTATTCCCGACGCCGGCGGCCGACCGGCGTATCGATTATGGCTGGCGTTAATGAGGCATCGCTCGCATCGATATTCTCACGCTTATCTGACCGTTGATAAACGGAAACGCGTCGCCCTCGCAGCGGAACGATCGATCTGGATCCCGGCGCGAGCTCCGCTCGTCAACGCGGACCGGTGTTCGATTAATCGAACGTCCTCCAGTCTCCACGATCGGCGGGGTCGTCCGGGGGTCGACTGGCTCATTCAAGCATGATTCTCTAACGGAGCCCTTCCGCTCCTCGGGAAACGCCGCTTCCGCCGGGCGATATAATTGGCCATTTATTTCTGTCCTTACCTCGTATTATTATTAAATTAAAAAGCAGTAACGATCCCACCGTCCTCGATTGGCTCGAGCGATGAAATAACTCGGGGATAACAAGATCGCGTCGTTACGTAATAAGAACTTTCGCCGGGGCTGCAGAGATCTCTTCGAGAGAGACAGAGAGGGAGCGAAAATCGGTAACAATAAAGGATCTAATGCCGGAGTTGGTTCATTTCGCTAATGACGGATGTGGAATTTCATTCGCGGCGCGATGGACGTCCGTCAGCAACGGCGGAACGTGATTCAACGGCCGTTACTATGAAAATTTCACGCAACGAATATCGAGGCGTCGTTCGCTGCGCCTCGGAATTCTCCAAGCGTTTGTGCGTCTCTGAACACTTGAATCTCGTGTATTTACGTAGAAATATATGCCCGCGCTTCTTGCTGCCATTATTAATTGGCCCGAAGCGAACAGATGGCGAATAAAATGGAGCGCGATCGGCGCGATCGGTCGTCAAAGACGAATCAATTTGCCGGGGCGGGGGCGATCGATCGCCGTAATCGTCCGCTCGTGAGCGCGAGCGGGAGATTCCGCTCGGGCGTCGGAGCGCGAAAGAGTCCTTAATCAGGAGGAATCCCCCCACTTTGTATCAGTCAATGATCAGGGGGGGGGTGGAGGGGCCGTCATTATGCCGGGCGGAATGAAGCGCGGTGGATCGTGGAGATGGACCGACTCGGCGAACTTGCCGCATAACTCACAACTTTGTCGCTGATCGGGCTCGTTAAAGCAGAAACGCTTTTTAGGACACCGCGCGCGTGTGTGTGCCGAGCAACTCCCCCCACCCCTCCCCTCCCCTCCCTCCCCGCGAGGGATTCGCGTCGCGAATCGAGCATTACGCTTGAAACCGAACGGCGCGGGCAATTACTCGCGAGCGATCCGTAATAAATCTAGAAGCGCGTCGTGAGCCTCGCGAGCCAAACGGTCTCAATTGTTGCAGATGTAACACGCGGAGAAAGAGAGAGCGAGAGAGAGAGAGAGAGAGAGAGAGAGAGAGAGGGGAAGGGAGATCCTCTGGGGATCCAGCAGGGCGATTACCGCTTTAACGAGGATGCTGTGTACACGTGCACGCGCTCGCGCTCGCTCGCAATTCCCGCTCGCGTAATGGAGATAAGCCGGAACGTACGATGCGGTTTTCTCAGGTGGCGTAATGAGCGAGGAGGACACGGTGCCCTTAATGTCGTTCCCGCCCGCTCCCACCGCCTCCCCCCTCCCCCCCTCCCTCCCCCCTCCCCCACCCGCAGAATGCGGCAGGTGCGGCGAAATTGCCGCAGAGAGTCCGTAGCTCTCGGCCTTGCTCGCGAGCGACAGCTCGCAGTTTGCGCGCTTTCGCGGCGAGGTGCTTTCGTCATCCTCGAGGGACAGTCGAGCTGCGAGCTGCCGCGGCATTATCATCCGGGGAATAATTAATCGCCGCTGCGTGCGAGATCGATAACCGCGCGCGTGCTACGCCGTCAACGCTCGTGTCGATCAGAGCAGAGGCGCGGAGGATTCACGCGGCGGTGTCATTCGTTTGTACTTTGTCGCGAGATCCTTTCTCCCGAAACTCACCGTGCGAACCTGGAGGGCAGCCCCGTTCGTCACGTGCGCCCTGCCGGCATTCTCCGTGCCTCCTGCCGCTCGCGACGTTTCTCCCTCGCTGCTTCCACTTGCTTCCAAAGTCTCTCCCAGCTTGGACTAGACCGCGAGCAGTCGCATCCTCCGCTCCGCGGTCGGAAACTCCGGAAACTGTGTCGGCGAATCGGTCCCTTGAACGATCACTATCGCGGAATCGCGCCGCGCACTCGTCGCGGACGCTCGCTCGGCTCGCGAATGGCGATAATCGACGCCGGTCGAGCAGCTGCTACGCCCATGGCATCCCCTCGGATATCCTTAACGAGCTCTCCCTCCTCCCCGCGTTGGCGTGAGGTTCACGTACTCCGCTCTGGAAAGTCGAGTAGAGCCGAGGAGAGAGCTGATCGGCTGCTTTATCGGGGGGTGGTCACGTGGAAAAGCGCTCCCGAGGAACCCTCGAGCACCTTCCAAGGCAACGACACGTTATCGACTCGGAGCGGCCTTTAATCGTCCCTCGTTAACGCCTTATCTCGATCCTCGTCCGCGACCAGCTCCGCCGCGAGCTCTCGTTTCCTTCCTCCGCTCCGTTCACCTGCAGCTTCCTCAGCCTCGCCGCGATTGCTTTTATTGTCTCGATTATCGGCGACGCGCGGATGCGCTGACTGGCGGCCGGCGGTCACCGCGTTCCAGCCGCCGGGTTAATTATTTCTAATCGGCGAGCCATTAATCGTGTCCTTGGTAACGGGCGCGCGGTGGAGAGACGGAGCGGGACCACCGCGCCGACGACGAACTACGGCGATCGCCACGTCCTGGACCGCTAACGATGCTGCCGAATTAATCCTGCGGGATCCCAGCAGCCGCGCGTGTCCCCGGCGAGCGATCGAGAGGGATTCGACGCGCTGATTCTCATTCAGCCGTGATTCTCTCCGACGAAAGGGTCTCGTTTGTCTCGACGACGTTCTCCCTCACGAGGCTCCTTACGCGCGCCTCGATGCCCTCTCCGGGGAGGATCGTGGACGTTCCGGAGGAGGCCGACCGTTGGCGAGGGTCGTCGTCCACTTTTCTCAGCGCCCTTTTTCCGCTAGGACAGGCGTGCTTCAGCCCGTCGCCTCTACGCAAAGCTCCCTTATTACGACGATCGATCGGTCACTCCTCTTCCCTCTTCGGTCTGCCGAAGGGCACGCGGGAATCGGCGAGTCGAACGCGCGATCGATCCTTTAGGCACTCTTCGTGGCGAAGTGAGGTAATTGCCGCCGTGGACGAGGAATCGTGTAGGTACCTCTCGAAGCAGATCGCGCGAGAAATGCAAGTCTCTTATCTCTACGCCGGCGAGTGCGAAGAAACGCCAGCCAAGTCACGTCGCTCGACTCCTCGTCATACATCCGCGTGCTTGTGCGATGTCGGAGTGCCTCTTCCGGAGGATTGCGAATCCTCGCACGTCTACGTGCACCTCCGAGTGATCGGCCGATTCTTCGTGGCGCCCAGCGAGTCTCGCTCCGCTTCCGCTCGCTGCAGCCGAGCTGTCCCCGAGCCCTAGGTGCACCCTTCGTAAATACAAACGTGCTCCATTCGTCTTCACCGACACCGACGAGCGAACTTTAATCAACTTTAATGAACCCGAGCCCCGGGGACGTCTCGGCGGATCGATTCCAAACTCTGTCGTTACGCGTGTGTCGGCGTCGCACGCAGGATCTCCCCGATGCAGCTTGGAGGAGCTTGAAGATTCTCGGACGAGGAAGAAGAGAGGTGAGCGGAAGCTCGTCGAGGAGAATCATGCAGGGTTCGTTCGTTTCTTCCGTCGTTGATGCCGTACAACCGTCGCGCGGACCAACTCTTCGTGCAACTCGCGGCCGTTCGCTCGCGCGAGCACTCGGCGGAGGACTCCGAGAGGAGAACCCGACGCGGAGGAGAACACCCTCGCCGAGGAGAGGAGAGAGGTCACTCCGCAGCGAAGCGGGCTCTCGGCGCGACTGAAAGCCTCAGGACCGCACCGACGAGAGCCACCCCCGCCGCTGCGCGGGAGGGTAACGGTCCCGGGTGGTGGTGTGTGGATGCGCGAAAGAGGAAGAGGGCGAGAGGGCGAGAGAGAGAGAGAGAGAGAGAGAGAGAGAGAGAGGGAGCGCCCGGTGCGCGCAGCCGCGAGTTTCGAAAGCCGGACCGACCGTATTAATTGCGCCCTTTCTCTCGTCGGATGATGACGCGCCGCGCGAGCACTCGCGGCCACTCGCGAGAACGTCGCCGACACCTATCGCCCGCGAGACGCTCCGCGAGTCCCCGCGCCCTCCGTCAGACAAACCGCCCCTGCGCTGCGGCTCGCGCTCGCCCTTCTATCCTGCCACTCTGCCGATCGTTTCCCTCCTCCTCCTCCTCCTCCTCCYCCGCGCCGCGCGCACCCTGAAATAATGGACGGATAATCTGTTCTGGCGCGGTCCCGCCGGGACTAAAAGGCTCCCGTACGAATTCATCGAGCATCATCCACCGCCAACCCGCACCTCCAGCTCTCACTCTCTGCTTGCTTTCCCAACTTCCTTCCCACCCTCGCAGCCACTCGCCCACGTTCCCTTTCGGGATCGCTGCCCTTCTCTCTCCCGCTTTCTTTCGAGATGCGGGCGAGGATGCCGAGGAATATATCGCGGCTTTTATCCGCGCGTGGCAACGGCTAGTCCGCAGCTTCGAGCAAGTTTGTTGTTTCAGGCAACAGCGCGAGGATCGTCGCCATGTTTGCTCGAGCGGGCGGAAACCGCGCCATTACGCGCGCAAAACGCGTTCGCGAACGTTCGTGGGAGAGGAGCCGCAGCCTCCGTTCCGATTTCGCCTTCGCTCCGGTGAACTCTGTCGCGGATTTGCGACATCGGAAGCGACATCGACCGTATCGCTCGCTCGGACGTTCCGTAGCGCGGGTCGATATCCCAGCCAATTTATGTCATCCATTTTTCGCGGACACGCCGGATTAGAATCCTCTCTCCGGCTTGGATAAATGGCGGACGAGGCCGGGCGAGCCTTTACTGCCGCGTTTGCATAGAAAGTACATTTTACGGGCCCGGAAACGGCGCCGTTCGTGGGTATTTCGGTAACGGCAAGCAGGCCCTATCGGTAGAGCGAGCTGCTTCGCAATTAGAAGCCCGGCAGACACGTTATGTACGTAAAACCCTCCAGCCGGGCTCCGCCTCGCGAGCCTTCGCTCGCGGCACGCGGAGGACGCAACCCCTTCGCTCGCCCCCGTGCGCCCCTCGGGGGAACGTGCACGCAGTCACGTCGCGGCCGAGCACGTGGACGAGCTTCCGCTAAATTGGAGAACCGCGCGCGAAGCATTCCCGTTTACGTATCGGGAGGGGAGACTCTCGCACCGAGTGCGAGAAAGATGCACGAGCGGGCATCCTTGTCGGCGCGGAACTCGGAACGCGGCGCACCCGCGCGCTGTGCGTTAACGTCGTCGGCAAATAACATTTGAGGGATGAAGAAAGACAAGCCCGTCTCATCCACTCGACCCGACCCGACCGCGAGAGGAGCACGAGGGGAGGACGGGGGGAGGGAGGGCGAGAGGACGCGAAATTCGCGGTAACTCCCGTAAATGAGAGGATTGCCGAGCGGTGGAGCAGGCGAGGGAGTCGCTCGAGGGTATACCACCCTATTTCGGCGACGGAAGTCTTGGCGAACCCGTCTCCGGCGAGACCGCGAGGGGCCCGCGGGGTAAAACTTGCGCCGCCGCTCTTGATAGGTCTTCTCGATCCACCTCTCGAGCCCATCTCCCCCCCCCCCCCCCCCCCCCCGCTCTCCCTTTCCCTCCTGCGGCCTCGTAAAGACTCGTCAACTCGATCGGGACTTTAAAACAATTTTGATAACTCATCTCTGGCGCGTCGTCGGGGCGCCGACCGCGCTGACTTTCTCAAAAACGATCGCCGACGTGGCCTTTAACCTCCCGAAGGAGGAACCGACCGCGCGCTCGAGCAGCCCAGCGGAACCGCGACGAATACGTGACGCACTTGCGCTCGCCTGGCGCGCATGATTCAAGAGGAAATCGATTTTGATCGATTCGCATTCGCGTCCTCGCGCGACGACCCGAACCGCATTCGTCCTTGTCTTTAGAGGGCAAACTGCCGAGCTCGATGCGAGCTCTCGCCAGGCGGAACTCGCGCGCGTAATCCCGCGCGTGATCGTCGACGTGTCCAGGAAAATTGCATTTCGCGTTGACGCGTTCGATTTATGCCCGATGCTAATCGCGTTCATTTGCACGTAATAACGCCGTGCGATGATGCGGCGCGTCATGTAATCCACGTTTATATTAATTGCGTCGCTTATTAATAATCGCTTATTAAGCCGCCCGGATCCGATTATGCCCGCGATCCGAAAAACCCGTGGAATAATTCACGACAAGATCCCGCGCTCGCCGGGAGTAAGAGAGAGAGAGAGAGAGAGAGAGAGAGAGAGAGAGAGAGAGAGAGAGAGAAAGGGCTTGGAGGAAGGATTTGGGCCTGATCGCGCGCAAGGATTCGTACCGTTGGATATGAACCCCACGATTGGCAGGACAACTCGCGCACAATGGACGCAAGTAGAGCGCCACGGTGGGGCCTTTTGTCTCCCGCGGAACTTTCACAATGTCGCGTTTTCCCATTCAGGCGACCCTTAGCCAGCCAGCTAGGCTATAAGCGACATAATTTCGCGCAACTGGCACTCGCGGATCGCCCGCCGAGGTCCGAATCCGGTTATCGCAGGTTGAGCGCGCGGGATTTCTTCGTCCCCCGGCGAGCTAATTGATTCCTCGGAGAGAAGGGGAGGGAGCCGGCTCCGGCCGGCCGATATTCGTGACGACGATGACGAATCAGGGGGATGATGAAGTAAAGCAGGCAGCGAGAGCACGCGCGACGTCCCGACACGGAATGGGAATTCCTTGTCGGCATTCGCAGGAATTACTCGCGGGAATTATATCTGCTTAAGGGCGGCGGGAAGCCGGGGTGGATCGCGACTCGACCCCTTCGCCCTGCGCGGCCCGCGTCTTATTGAAACCTTAGGTAAGACCGACGGAACATAATTTCGCGGAATTGGCGGAAGGATTATCCGCGGAAGCCGCTGCAACTAAGCGCCCGCACGGAAACTTTTCTCCGGTTGAGGCGGCGCGCGAGCAAGGGAGGAAAACACAACGCGAGAGGAGAGGGAGAGTAGAAACGCGAGAACGCGGAGAAAGGGGATGAAATCTGGAAGAGCGCTGTATCGATTTCCCGCGGCAACCCTTTGCCGTTTTACCTCCTCGTCTCAATCGTCTCGCCCTTTCCTTTCTCTCTTCCTTAAACTTTCCCTTCCCCTTTCCCTTTCTCCTCCCCCTCTCCCTCCGCTCTCTCTCTGTTCCTTTCACGGTTGCTCCCGCGACCAAATAAATTAGTTGTCACGAAAGAGCAGAAGCCGGCCAGCTGGCTGGCAGACGGACGATAAAATTAGCCGAACGAGCTTAGAGCCGGGGACAAAGTTGAGCCACGCCAAGAGCATTTGCGGAAAGGGTTTCAAGGCGACCGGGATCGCTATTCGTACCTAATTCCGCCTCGCGGAAAATAGAAGGTGGACGTTAACCCGGAGGGCGAACGAAAGTGCAGGGCGATACGATTGTCACGATCGCCCATTCTCCTAACTCGATTCACGAGCGTCCGGGATAGCGGGAGTAAGGAGAAGATATAAGAAGAGACGGAGAGAGAGAGAGAGAGCGAGAGAGAGAGAGAGAGAGAGAGAGAGAAAGGGGGAGGGAGAGGCAAACCGGGCAAACTGCCGCAATTCCACATATCTAAATGCACCCGTGATCTCCCGCGGAGGAATCCTCGACCGAGAAACGCGGGACCGTAACATTATTCGCTGACGAGGATCCTCCGAATCCCCCTCCCTCCCTCCCTCTCTTCCTCTCTTCCGCACATTCAACATTTTAATAAAAGATCCCCGAGGCGATGCGTGCGCGCATTCACGGGATCGTCCGCGTTTCACTGTCGACCTCGATCGCACGCCGATTACTCGCGAACGCTGAGATCCGCGTCAGGCCGCGAGGGGTAAAGGGAGAGAGGAGGGAAGAGAGAGAAAGAGAGAGAGAGAGAGGACGGCGACAAAGTTGGCGAGGTCATCGGACGACCGACGCGGATCTCGTTGGATCTCGGGCAGAATTCGTCGAGATCCCAATCATCGGGTTTTAATGCGATCTTTAATTCCGCGTCGCGGATCTCCTCGATCGTCAACCTCGTCGACCTCTCGAGTGTCCTTGGACCTCGGGGGTATCCATCGAGCGAGGGACCGTGGCGCATTTTTTCCATCTTTTCCTTTTTTCGTTTTACTTTCAGGCACGCTGCAAACTTGCACGGCGCAACGGAGATCGATTACGCGTTCGCTAAGGAGTTCACTGGATACCGGCACACACGTGCCGCTCGCACGTCCCTGCCCCGGGCTGTCCAAGCTGATATCGAGTCCTCGATCTGTATATCCGCCGCATCACAATGCTCTCGCCTTACTATAGTAATACCCGCCGCCGGTCTCCGTTCCGATGCATTTGCTATGCATTATACGGACGCGCCGTCGCAGCGGCGTAAACGACGTCGCATCGAATCAGATAAACGTCTGAGATCGCTCTCCTTCTCGCTCTCCGTCGCCCTCAGTAGTTTCTCATCGCGGGGGACGCCGCTCGTCCCTCGTCATCATTCGGCGAGCGAGAATCGAGATGATGCTCGCGCGAGGCGAAGGGTGGCTGAGTGAAATAACGCGCAGCGAGATAATCCGCTGCGAGGAAGCAGCCCCCTCGAGTGTCGTGAAGCCTGAGCGGGCTTCCCTCTCGTTCCTCGGACGCGGAAACGAAGAATCGAAGCTTCCCTCTGTCCTCCGCCTCCCCCTTTCTCCCCGGCGACCGATCCGCGCTCCTTTATTTTGCTCGCCGCGCGCCTCCGGACATGTCCCCGCGACTTCCTGCTCGCGGCATCCCCCGCCATCGGCGTCCCGACATTTCGATGGATCGAATGAGGGAAAGAGAGAGACAGAGTTTAGTACACCACGTAACGCTCGGCCCGTTCTGGCTTTACGATCGTATCGAATTATATCCTGCGTATTCTCCATGCAGAACACGCCACGTTTCGATATCTCGAGAGCGATCGAACGTCCGTGTGTACGAGAGAGAGAGAGAGAGAGAGAGAGAGAGAGAGAGAGAGAGAGAGAGAGAGAGAAAGAGCGCAGTTCTTTCGGTAAACGATTACGACCCTCGCTGAGAATAATCTGTTTCCCGTTGCTGTTCTAATGGCAGCTAATCGCTTGATCGATCGCTCCATCGATCAGTATCGCGAAGCCATCTCTGTCGATGCGACACGAAGCGCATCAGAATAGTTTCGTCTTCCCCCATTCTCCAGCTCTCCCTCTCTCTTCCTCTCTCTCTCTCTCTCTCTCAATTATGAGATCTGTCTCTCTCGCGCGTTCCGGAAATCATCCGGAGACGCGCGTCTTCGGCATCTGGCGGATCCTTCTTCGGATTTGCCTAGCGAAATCAACGTAACGAAGGACGCGGGACACCGCGACATTAATATCCATTATATTCTCGACGATCCGCGCTCAACTTTGACTCCTGCCGGTGGTCCCCTCCCCGCCGTCTTCTTCCGTTCATCCGTCCGAACATCCGCTCGTTCGCTCGCTCGCGAGGCAACGGCGCATCCGCGGACTGTTTCGTGATTTATGGCGAAAGTTCGGCCGCGCGATTATCCGACAAGGCCCGCGCGACAGTTGGAGGACTCATCCTGCGGTCTCCCGCATCCCGCCGTCCCCGCCTACCGAGGATCGTCCTTTCCGATTTCCGCAATCTCTCTTTCCGTCATCCGCCCGCATTAGCCGAATCGCCGTCCTCGCGGGCCAGCGCGCGATTATTGCTCAGAAGTCGCGACCTCGCCGCCCCGCTCGTGACAGCCGGGTAACCGCGGCAAGTATTCCGACCCAAGCGTTTTAATCGATTGCCTTTATGCACGCGTGGAATGGCGGCGGGAGTAATTCGGAGATCGATTCGCGGCAGAATCCGGAGGCAAGCGTACGCGAGACTCGAATCCGCGAGGGCGCGCACTCCCCTTGCTCCCCAAAATGTTTCTTCGTCAGACCCGTAGGTCGCGTCCGTGTGTCCCTTGTGGGAGTCTTCGGGGTCGAAGGGCTCAGTCGGGCTCAGTGATTCGCTGATAAACGCCGCAGTGCGAGATCAAAGTCTCCGCGCGATCAGTAATACAATCGATAACGAGGAGAGGTCGATGAATCGCAAACGCAGATGAATCGCAGAACTCGAGCTGAAATCACTCGCGCGACATTTAACGTCCCCGCGAGCGCGGCGGCCTGCCGAAAAACTGCACCCTCCGGCGCATCTCCCCTTTGCATTTCTCCCTCTTTCTCTTTCTCCTTGCCTTTCCCTGCCCGCTTTCCCTCAACCCTCGCTCATTCCGAGCAGATGTTGCGCCGCGACCGCCGGCGCAGCGACTACGCGATTTCCCTACGTTGCCCCCGCAGCGGAGTTTTCCCCCATCCTCTCTCTCTCTCTCTCTCTCTCTCTCTCTCTCTCTCTCTCTCTCTCTCTCTGTGCGCCAGCGTTCGCCAGATGTCACGTAAAAAATCTCCACGCGCGTATCCGCGCGTGTTTCCGAACGAGCGTCGATGAAGAAGGTCGGCCGTTGAATCGTCTTACGGCGAGAGCCGGGAAACGGAGTGTTCTTACCGCGGAGTTTACCGTAAACGCGCGCACGGCGAGCCAGCCAAACGAGGCGGCTTAAATGAATGCGCGCGCGCGCAGGTATCGCTGTTCGCTGCAGCGCGTCATCCTCGCGTTAATTTAATTCCAGATTCCGTTGCGCGAGCGAGCGTCGCGACGTTCCGTCCGCGACAAGAAACTATTCCCGCGGTATAGTCGCGGTAACGACGACAGTCGAGGAAGTCGGATGCGTTAACGAGGGATTTTCGGGAAAGGGGATTCCCCGGGAAGAACTTTTCTGCCGAGGAGATCGACGTTTTCGCGATCTCGCGCAGCAGGCGCGAGCGTTCATCAATCTCTTCGAGTCTTCGCGTGACGCGGACAGCAGCATAATTATACAAACAATTTATATAAAATGATTAATGGCCCCCTCGCGTGCGCTATGCACGGCTAATACAATGCTCACGCAGCGCAGCGTCCGCTAGGAGATGATCGGAACAGCGTTTCCCAAAACGGAGACGTTAATCGCGAAGATGAAAACGCTGCGTGCTATCGATCTCTATCGTCGCCTTAAACGCGACGCGCCGGTGAATCAGAGCTGAGCATGGAATTGTGCAAATTGTCAGATGGATACGGAAATGGGTTTTCCATAACACGGTTACATTCCGTAACGTTTCCTTAATGAGAATGCAACTTTAATGACTTTCGCCCGTTGCCTGGAAGAACTTTGTTATTAGATAACGTTAGTCTCGTCGCTGCTTTCGCAACGCCATCGCAGTCCTCGATTCGCGGTTTAATCGCTCGCTAACGCGTGCGCGCATGCGCTTTCGCCCCTCCGGAAAAATTATTCAAAACGCCTGCCCTCTCGCGGTTTCCAAGAATTAACAATTAAGGAAACTCATGCGTCACGACGATCGAATCGTTCTCCGCACGCGCGTACTAAATAAAGTCAACGATTTCACCGACAGGAGGAAATATGTGTTGAAGCCAGCTAGCTCACTTAACGAAAGCGCTTTCTCAAAGATTCTCTAAGATGAAAGTCAATAATAACGCGACCGAATCGTAAAGAGACGAGAGAACGGAGACGGCAACGCGATGGTTTCATCGGGCCGATCGACTCGCTAGAAGCGAGTTGAAGAATGCTCCTTACTTCGACGGCAGTCATTTCGACCAGCCTCGCAACTAAAGTGAAATTAGCCGCAAGTTAGCCGGGGGCTGGCCGAGCCCCAATTTTCAACGAGCGAGTTCTCCATTGAAGAACCCTCGTTTACACGCGCGTGATTAATGTCGTTAATGTCGCCCCCGATCTCGCAATTTCGGCTGCGATTTTAATAAGCGTCCCCCTGCGACGAGCGCGCGATATTGCGCGTCTATTTTACACGGGTCCGTTTAGCGTCAGCCCAAGAGGGGAAGGTCTCTTTGTCGCAGAGGCGCCCCGACTTTTATCTCGAAGTCGAAGACTTCGCAAGCGGAAGATCATTTCAAGCGTAGTCCCGCGCAATTGTCCGAGTTTTACAAGCTGCGTGAATTAAACGTGGAGCGTGGTCGGAAAGGAGTGTTACGGGAAATATGAAAGCTATGCCACGTGCAATTAACACCCCTTCCCATCCCAAAGAGGGCGAACGCAGGAGGGGGAGGGGGCAGGGAGAGAAACTGGACCGAGCCTAACGGTATGAATAGCAGCAATACCCTAGCGATATCCCGTGGCGATGCGTTAATGCAAGATGAAACGGGTAGAGGGAGAGTACGTATGTGCTCGTGAATGTACGCGCGCGTGTGTGTGTATGTGTGTGTGAATGCGTGTGAGCATGAAGGGAGAAAAGAGCGAAGGAGCATGGGAAATCAAAGAGAAAGGAAACGAGGGCGGAACGAGCTCCGTCGAAGAGCGAAGCTGCGCAGGCGATAGAAAACGCTTCCGCTGAATTTCTAATGCGCGATTGAACGATTTCGATATCCGCGAGTCGGTCCCACTCTCGAAAATCGGAGCGATCCCGCCTCGCATACGCGGCAAATGAGATCGAGAGGGATCTCCATCGGCGAGATCGAAGCGCCGGAACTTCCGGCAGCCTCCTCTTCGCTCGTAGATCAAGCACTCGCGCCACGTTCGCGAAGGTCCCGCGAGATTCGTGCGACAAGACGTGGCACTCGCGCTGCAATGTTCTCTCGCGGGAGTACCGTTAATTATGATGGCATTAATTAATTACTCCTTCTCTTCCGAATGACGCGCTCTTGCAGCGATTCTTCGATGGATTCTTCGCTCGAATCGCGGACGAAATCTGTAAGCCTACTTGGGAGACAGCTATGATGACCCGACAAGATTACTGTTCTCCGGTTCACTTGACTCGCGACGCGAAGTGAAGAGAGATTGCCAAGAGAGACGCAACGATGCAGCAAAATACCGACTTTCGCCGAGGGCGACGCGATTATTCCGCGAAATACCGAGTATCGTTTGGCGGACGAATCTGTGTTTACTCGCGGGAAAGAATTACGCCGTTCAACGAAACGCCAATAACGGACATCGCGTCGATGTGACGAATAAAACATCTCGCATCAATTTAAAGAGATATTAAATTCTTAATCATCTCCTCTTCCCCCTCGCAATTTCTCTCCCTCGGAAAAAAACAACGGTGGAAATGGAATGGCCGGGGCGATATTTTATTTACGCCTTTTATTTTATTTCTAATCTGGAAAGTCATTTTTAATCTGAAAAACCAAGGGCCAGAGAGAGAGAGAGAGAGAGAGAGAGAGAGAGAGAGAGAGAGAGAGAGATAGAAAGAGAATTCAACTCATGTTGAACACGGGGCGCATTCTTCGCTCGACGATCCGTGCGGGAATATACAAAATCCACATAAAAAAGGAAAGCGTTTGCTTCAAAGCAAACCGAATCGCGGTGATTTTGTAAGAAAACATCCGCTAGCTTAAACATTTCTTCAGTCATCGTTTACCGAAACAGTCCCGCGGCATTCTCGGAGCTCCGTTTCCATTCTGCTATCAGATCTGAAAGAAAAATCAACACGCACGCTGGTTAAACTCAGAAATCAAATTAATAACACGCGAGAGATTCTTGACGAATCGTACGTCTGTTTCCCGTTTCCTCCAAACTGGAAGAAAATTCGTGGGAAATAAAGGTAAGTCCTCGTCGTGAAAATGCGTATTAGCTGGCATGTAATTTGTTTATCCGACATTTCTAAGCTTCGAATTGATATTATGCTTTAATATTAAACACAGGGAAGACTCGTCCGCAAGCGGAACGCATACATGAATGCGTATATTAATCCTTTGCAATTTTGAATTCAGATATTTCACTTAATTCAACGAATACATGAATGCATGAATGCATGAGAAAATCGACCAGGAAGAAATCAAACGGGAAATTTGCGTATTTATTTCCGACTCGGTGCCCGAATGGGTCCTCCGATGCTATCCTGCATCCGCCACGCACATGCGCGTGTTCGTTCCAAAAACGCGCTCCATCTCGTCGCGATCGCTAATCGATAACAAGCCACGTGACATTAGCCGCGCTCTGGCGCGATCGTTGGAACGCGCGCTAATACTCGCGATGCGATATTATCTCGCATCAAAGTTCAACGCTCGCATTAAGCTCAACGCGATCGAATCCAAAACTTGTAGTTTCACGCGTGGTAAGCGATAAAGATCTACGATCGCGACGAGAACGGCTCGTCGAAGAACTCGCCATGGCGGTTAAGTCGATCGGCAGCAATTTCGCGATGCGCGTATGTTCGATTATTTCGCGTTAGTGTTAACGCGCCCTCGATGTTTCGCGCAACGCTGTTTATATATTTATTTATTGCCGGTTCGAGAGAGTGTGTTCAGTAAAGATGAGAGTCGTAGAAAACAAAATAATCTCCTTTAATCGTCAACCAACTTAACTAACTTACAATAATTATAGCCTCACAAAATATATTAAATCACAATATATCACAATATATTAAAACTGTTTATGAATAATATAAATCTTATAGTCACATTTAGTATCTATTTATAAATAATAATGACAACAAATTTAGATTAGATATTATAATAGTAAATATATAATTTCAAATATTTAAATATTAAAATACTACATAATATTATATAGTACTACATACTAATGTAATAACTATTATTTTTGAACACTTTACGCCATTTTCGAACAATTTATGTCAACAAAATAATATCTGGATACTCGCTCTGATTAAGTAACAAATGTACGACCGTTCTGGCTTCTCGCAGAGAAGAAAAAAAACACTGGAGACGCTGTTTTTCGCCGCTTACCGTTTAAGTGCCAAGCGATAGCGATCCTTTTTTGTTTCTTGTCCTTTCGGCAACGGTTGCGACTCTAATCCCTTGGCTTTGTGACTCATATTCGATATTATATACTTGTTTACATCGAGAACATTCCAAACCCAAGGCAACGCGTATGAAAATCCTTAACAGTTAGCGAAATAGCGTTCACGCGTTTCGTTATATTTAGAGGCTACGGACAAACGCGTGAATCCTGCGTATTACGCCGAAATAATCAAACTGCCGCCGATAGATTTAACTTTCATGGCGAGTATGCATGCGCGGCGATAAACGCATGGAAGAACGTCGAGGCTATCAATAAACTAGTAAGTCGCGACAGCGGCAAGCTAAGCGAAATGGAGATCAAGGCTGCAATTTATTGACAGCGAGACAGGACTGGTAAAATGGAGGAGATTAGTAAGAGATTAGAAAGAGAGACAGAGAGCGAGAGATACGAGAAAGAAGAAACGATGCACCGCACGGCGAGCGTGCAGCCCGTCTTCTCGCGCGAAGGATGAAAGTTTGATGAGATCCCAGCCACGTGACTACCCGACGAGATCGCGGCAGGTTGCACGTGTGTCACGGGGTCGCCCCCGGGTCGCCACGTGTCGCAGGAATGTTATTATGGCGGAGGGATATTATGAATTCGCCGACGGTGCAACCAACGCGAACACGCGTCGCGGCTTTCGCGACTTTCATTCCGGGATTAACGCGGGATTTTCGGCGCTCGGAATTAAACGCGCAACACCTCACCCCTCTCCTCATTTATTACGGGGAGGGAGGGAGTCTCGAGAACCTTAACCGCGCATTCGCGTCGCGATCCATCTCGCAACATCGTTGGCCGCTTTTCGTTTTGTCGCTCGTCCTCATTCGATCGCTCGCTTCTCGTACGTCGACCTGAGTTGTCGTCGTTCAAGAATGAATATTCTTGTCGCGGTACGGATTCTCGGTCAGTTTTTCAATTTCGGTTCGCGATAAATGCTACCCGACTCCGCGCGAATATTATTCCAGAACGCAGTCCGATACGCGATTCGAGAAAAGCAGAATAGCGGGCGCATCCGCGTTTATCTCGATTATTGGGCGCGCTATTAATAGCGCGAACTGATATCCGCGTCGGGCGAATTCGATGAATTCGATGAAGCGCAGAGGGATCGAAAGGCACTTTCGGTGCGGCGGTTGCGAGGAAAGAGGCAAAAAGGGGTTCAACCGGTATGAAAGAGAGTGAGGGAGGCGCGTTAGCTAACCCCCCTTCGTGGGGGAAGCTCGTCACCCGCGAAACCGAACGTGCACGCGCTTTCACGCGACTCATGCTTCCCGAAGTTCATGCACTTCGGCGCTGCCAGCCGATAAACTTCTCGACAAGAAACGCGACGCGGCCTTTTCTACCGATCCATCCCCCCTTCCCCGAGCCCTCCGCTTTTTTCGGCGAGGGTCTTGGAAGTCCTGCAAGTTGGTCGAAGTTGACCGGCGGCGATATTTTTATCCGATTGTCGAGCAATTAATCGGATATAAAAGCAAAGTCTGCTTGCCGAAATATTCCTATTCGATGTATCGATACTTGTATCCAAGCGATTTAGCTTAATAACAAGTTGACGCGCTAATTTTATATTAAAATCGAGCAAAGAGTTATTGCTCCGCGAAGGATTTTATCAATCGTTATAAATCACAAGGCAAGTGTTCACGTAACGCGTTGCATTAAATGTCGGCTCGGGAGTACGTATCTTTTTAATTTCTCCGCTGTCGAGAATAGATCATATCTATCCGTTCAGCAGACACGATTATTTCACTGCGTTAAAGCAAACGTGGGCGTATTAACACGGTCATGTATGTCCGGTAGCGGTATGTTGAGATAATCTTTCACGTTACGTCAACCAAGCGCAACTAGGAAATTATAATTTTAAATGAAAATTTGGTCCAACCAAGGCGCAAGCATACGTACATAAAGTACGTAGCGCAGATATCGCTTGAGCATCAATTCAACGCGGAAACATTACACGTCACCAAAGTGCGACAGAATGCAAAGTCGGATATCTTTTACGCTCGTGTTTCGAGAAAGGAAACCATCTCTTTGACAATGACGATTATCGCACGCTCGCACGTTCCTCCATCGGTCGGGGAAACGTATTTATTTTATACGGACTTATATTTCCATTAGATCCAATTAATCGCACGTTATCTTCTGCAAATACAAATGCGATTGTGGAAACTGTTTTTTCACTCGTAACTCCCGCCCGGTAAAAGAGAATCGATACGCTATCGCTACGGAATACGCGGCAATTCACTTCGCTTTTCCGAGGGGGACGTGGGGCCGCAAACTTTCCTGCCTCGCTAGCAGCGGAGCTCCGGTATAATTTCCTCAACAGCGCGCACTATGATTTCCCTCGCTCGACGGAGATGCTAGCCGTCCGAGCACGTCGGAGAACTTTTCGCTGGCGGAAAAAAACTGTGGCGGAAAAAGTATGCCTGCAATGTAAGCGAGCTCTCGCGCCGGCACCGCCTCGTGTAACGTCAAAATGCGCTGGTAAAGTTACCGTGTAATTTCGCGGAGTACGCGAAGAAGAGGTAGGTCGACATCGCCGAGCCGTCGTCGTCGTTGTCGTCATAGTTGTAGCCGTCGACATCAACGAGTCGCGATGTCGACGCTTATGACGTTCACAAGCAAACGCTCTCAATCTCTCTATCTCTCTTGAATTTTCAACGAGCCATGAACGCGGCGATAGCTGAAAATCTGCGTGTATCTTTTATAAAGACACTAGATACGCAATATAGCTGATATAAATGTCGTGATATCGTCTAATGTCGGATGGTACTTCAAGTATGCGACTACCATGAATCGAGGATGCGCCATGATGCGCGTGTGATAAACGCGCATGAATACTTTAATCTCGCGTCGTCGCTCGGCGCCATGCATACGTTGTATGCGCGGATTAGAAATTTATGCGATAGCTTGTGCGAGCTATCGTAATGACAGCTACGTGTGTTTCAGCAGCGAAACGTGCATGAAGTGAGAAAAAGACGGCTACATAAAAGCGCATCATACGGTCAACCGTTTTCGCGCATCATTTTGCAATTGAGAAAAGTATCTGACTGGCTTGACTTCGTTGTCGTTAGAAAGGGAGAAGTGTGTACTTTCCGGTGAACTTTATTTCATATCGTTGCGATCATCGCAAGGCGAGATACCATCATTCGAATACACAATGATTTCCACCAGCGGATCACAAATGATCCATGATCTGCGATTAAATTAATTTTGTTTCCACAATACATCGATGATATCTCGCCAATTAATCACGCGAAATAGACAATCGTGGACTCGATGGGAGCGCTGAGGCGTCAGCTTTCGAATGAGACTCGTTTCGTCCCGCTGCGATTTCTCCGTGCAGAGATATCGATAATTATGTCAATCCGCGATCGCGATCGAGCGGCCGAGCCGCCTATCGCAGGGTCACGTGACCGCTGCAAGCACGTGGTCGCCGCGAAAAACTATCGCTGCCTCTAATCAGCTGATCAGCTGAGCGCTGCGATTATGCAATAGTGACGTAATAGGTCACGTGGGCGCGAGCACGTGCTCGCCGCGCTCGTGCACAGGCGATTATTCGAAATGCCGTAACTCGGCGAAAAATCGACGTAGCGATGCGCGGTAAACGCTGTTCATCTTCTTCACGCGTCCCGCGTATGTTTATGCTCATCACGTACGCTCTTGTCATGGCATATAAATGACGGAGAATCGTTGATTAAAGATACAACAAGGCGTTGATCAGAACAATCGAAAACTTTTGCCACGATTTTTGCGCGCCATAGGAGATAACTGTTTCTCGTCGAGAAACACTGATATAAATGAACGATGCATGTGATTTGCATCGCGAATATGTGGTATTTATATATCACGTTTAATTGAAAACAGAAAGAACGTGAATGTTTTGGCACTGAGCGATCGTTTGCTCCGTTCTTTCGTGCATGCTCGACGGAAAGGCGCGACTTATGGCACATCTTACATACACGGTCGAGAGAGTTCAATGTATGACGTCCAAAGTGCACGTCGAAGAATGTTTCCTACGTGTAACATCAAAGTGCTAAACTCACCATGTAACTCTGGCAAGCGGGAAAAGGAGGCTATCTGCCGCGGTGCGAGTATTTCTCCTCGAACAAAGAGACCGTTTCACAAACTCGTCAACTCGATTTGCTTCGAGTCGCGGCGTGATCGCATTAGACACGCTACGATCGCATACTCGGCGGGAAGGAATTATTTCACTTGAAACTGCTCGCTACGATATGCGAATCTCTGAATTTATCAAATTTATCAAAAGGTGTGTTTTTTGAATAGATCAACCGAAATGTACGCAGTGCCTTAAGACGCCTCTCTCTCTCTCTCTCTCTCTCTCTCTCTCTCTCTCTCTCTCTCTATCTTTTACTGGATAATTTCGACGGCGACTTTACAATTCTCGCGAGACTCGAGTAAATCATCGCAGTTGCGTTCGAGAGGGTTAAGAGCGCAATCGAAAGAGTGCGATTCAGATTGAGCGATTCGGAACGGAGTTAAGATCCAGCCGATGGATGGCGGACGAGAACGCCAGACGAGAGGAAGCTGTCAACGTTCCTGCCGCACGGAGGATAGCGTTGGCGGTGATGTTCAGCCCCTTGAGCGAGCGCGGTAAACCCAGTTAGCGAAACACGTAGCGCACCGGCGCGAAGTTGCGAGCGCAGCCGAAATTCGCGGTAGACGCGACAAACGCGGCGGGATGAATGCAGGCTGCGGAGTTGCTGGGAGGACTCAGACCGCCGCCGGTGGGCGGCTGGGAAGTTTCGCGGCAAACAATAACTACAACAAGCAACACAACGGCGTCGGCGTCGGAGGCAACTACGTCGTGCACGCGCCGACGATAATTACAACAATAACCGTAACGACGTGAACGCCCGCGCGTGTGTGCGCGGGGGGTCGGCGGTTTAATTAGAACCGTGTCTGTCGCCGACTTAAACTCCCTCCCTCCTCCCCGTCCCGCGGCCCGCTTTGTGCGGCGGCGGGCGGCTCGCGGGATCTTCCCGATCCCGTGACGCGCGAGTGAAAAATCCGCCTAAACCCTCCTTCGCGCGCGCTTAATGGCTTGTACGTGTCGCGCGACGAGGGATAAGCTGATGAGCATTCCGCGGGAACGTGTGCTCGTTCGAGCGCAGCCAGTGGCAGGCGGAAAGCGATTAGCGAGCGGCAGTAAAAGGGGAATACTTGCCGTGCGCGAATAAAGCAGAGTGCTACGAGGCGATCCGATTGAAGTGAAGGATATGCGTGGGTCGATCTGCCTCGCAGATCGTGGATTTACGTATACGCGAAGCGACGATCGCGCTGAAATCCCCGTCGACGTGAAAATCGTCGGGGGAAAATCGACTGGAGGAATTATCAATTCAAGGCGCGATCGCGAAAGATTTTTCCAGCCACAAAATCAATTTCCATCCGGGCGAGTGGATCAGATTCTTAACCAGCCTCAGACACGGCGGCGAATAGCTGGGCGCAACGTTTCAAGCAATTCCAGTCCCGCGAAACGAACTTTCCAACTTCCCGAATCGATATTCATCCCGAAGAAGCACCGCGAGCGCGCCGAGTTGCGGCTCGCTTCAAGTCGCGAAACGCCGCGCCGCGATACAGCGGCAAGTGTTTTCCTTGTTTACCACGTTCACATCAAGACGTTATTCATCCCGAATATCCCGCGGGATGCTCCGATCTCCCACGTGAGATTCTCGAGAGCCGGCTCACGCGCAGAAACGTTCCCGCGCGAGGACGCGAGTAGCGGTTCGAATCACTGAATGAGTATTTTCATCGTGACACATTTATTTCATATCCTCCGACATGAAATCTCTTCATATGGCATTATCAACGATAGCGAGATGATTGAATGATTTCGCTGCTTCTTCCTTTCGTATCACGAGTTGATCGAAACTTTCCATTAGCAGATTGTTGGATTACGATCAACGCCAGTTGGAGTCTGCCAACTTTGCAGTATACCGTTGCATATTCGGGCATGGATTCGGATAATAGAAACACACCTTCAAGTTGAACGTTACGTCGTTTAATCTGTACATAACTTGCCATATACAGAAATGAGTGCACGGTCGTTGGGCACCGGCCTGCTCTAATAAATATCCACGATACGGATAACAATATCAATGTCCGTCCTTCGCTACGTTCCACTGCTGAATCTTAAAGTGCGATTGAATGCGAGTAAGCTAATAAGCGAGTACTATCGAGCGAATGCTACGGAGCGAATGAACGCTACTGCGCGAGTGAGATGAGACAAAGGTCTTACTCGTCCCCCATGCACTATCAAAATCGCTGTCGCTAATCGCTCCCTTTCAAAATAAACAAATCGCTGTATCATCATAACAACGAGACCGGAGACTTTGCCTGCTGGACTATATCTAGCGCYCCTCTCTTYCGAGCMAYGCTAACCCTGGCTTAAAGACGCTGGCTGAAAGTCGCATAATATTGCTCCCGATCTCCAAATTCCGCTCGATAGGCGGCAGAAATCCGAGCAAGATAAAGTAATAGAAACAGCTCAAGGAAAAATTACAAGCAATAGCTTTGCAGAATGCCCCGTAAATCAGTAAAAGAATCGTTTGCAGCAATGTGACAGAATTGGCAACCGAAGGACTCGAATTGCAAACAGCTGCGATAACAAATCGAGCATCTATTCAGCTCGCAGTATTCAACGATCCTCGCGCGCCGCGACTTTTTATTCCACTTTATTCGATTTGATTCCATTCCAATCTATTTTAGGCAGAAGGGAGGGAAGGGACGAAGGAAAAAATTTCGCGAGGATATTTAATTTTTTAACCGACTGATGTCCTCCGAACTCTCGGAGGTTTCAACGTCGCGCGATGGTGTCCCGACGCCGATACGCCGCCATTTTTCTTCTCCCCAGAGGTAAGAGCAAGAGAGAAAGAGAGAAGGAGAGAGAGCCGATCTTGCATCTGACCGTCGGCTTATTTGGCGGCGTGACGCAGAAGGCCACTGAATCTGAAACTTGAAACCGCGCAAGAGACGCGGTTTGATTCGACGACACCACGCAGCGTGGTGCTTGATGGAAGGAAAAGAAAAGAGAGAAGAAGAAAAGCGCGCATCCTCGTAGCTTCGGAATTCGCTGAGTGATCGCCCCCCCCCCTCCCCTCTCTCTCTCACTCTCTCGTCTTGGAATTCGGAACTCGGCGATCCGGATCTCTCGCCAAGGACACGCGTCTCTCGTGCGATCTCGCTCGAGAAGACGCTTCCGGAAGCGGATCGCAGATTCGGTCCGCAAACTGCAAGCTCGGCTGGCGTTGAAAGGAGGCGCGTTCTGGCCGCGCGGGATTTTTCCGCGTCTCTAAAGTAAACGTCTCGCGCGACGTCGGCGATATTTCTCCGACGGCGAGATTGAAGCGTGCGTCTTATTAGACGACGAGGGACGGCCGATTATATGCATCGGCGCTTCCGAATCCCTCGAGCGATCTCTCGGCGAGGTCGACTCCCTCGACTCGGTCTCTCTCTCTCTCTCTCTCTCTCTCTCCCTCTCTCTCGCTGTCTCATCCTGCTCTTGATCTTCTCTTTTCCTCGTCTTCGTCCTATCCATAATTGATTCCCGAGCTCGGCGTGCCGCTCCTTCGACGGATTTTTCAAGATGCAACGAAGCGGAAGCGACAAGGTCTCGACGGACGCGATATCAGTCTCGTCCACACCTCGTCCTTCCGCTCACCCGATCCCTCCTCTCTGCTCGCATTATTTTTATCAGTCCTCCCGGACAACTCCGCCTCTTGCGCGCTACATTTGCTAATAACGAACGATAAATTCGCTTTACGACTGCACCGGCGAGATAGGAAGCGAATTCGCAGCGCAGGAAGTGCGCCCTGGAAACGCGACGTGTCCAACCGACATTCGTTCCGGCGTCGAAAACTGCGCGAATGAATCGGCGGAGCGTCTCATCGCGCTCGGAAGTTTCATTCGCCATAATCCTAACCGGGATTCGCGAGCTGGCGGAATTCCAAAGTCCAAGAAAGTATGTCCAAACATCTCGACGTTCTTCCGCGCGTGATCGGCGGCGGAATCGAGCTGGAACAATCGCGGGATGACGACACAAGGCCAGAGTCTGGAACTTGACGGATACGCTTAATCGCTGCAACTGTCCTCGGCTTCAGTCAGCCGAGAGCGGGGTCACCGCTCGTAAAACTGAAACACGATCGCGTCGCGGGCTCGGCGTCCGCGACAATCGACAATCTGCGACATTTTCTTTCGCGAGCTGTTTTCGTCCGCGCGGCTTTTGTCCCGAGCAAATTCTATCCGACGAAGAAACCGTATAATCGCACCGCACCCTCGCTAACGCGGTCAGCGAAACTACTTCGGGAACCAAGTTCTTCGTCGCGGTTCTTCCATCGGAAGTTCCGCCCGGCGAGATATCGTGCGGCAGCCGCGAAGAAACCGCACGCGACGCGAGCAGAAGTCCGCCAATTCTGTGAAACCGACGGAAAAAGCAGAGAGCATCGCGTCAAGCTCGCAGAAACGTGTAGCTCGGACTTCCGTTACGTGCCTGGCGGGATTGAATCGCGCTAAGCCGCGCTGAAAAGTTCGCGCCCGCGCGCGGTCGCTCTTCCTACGTCTCGGAATTTTTCCGGGGGGGGGGGGGGGGGGGGGGGGGGGAGGGAGGAAGGGATGATAATAGCCGTGTTTTCGGAGGCGGCGATCCTCCGGGAGGAGATCTCCGAGGATTCCGATCGCTCGTCGCAATTCTACGAGCGCTCCGGGGAGCGGCGGGCCGGCAGGGGGGGGGGGGGGGGGGGAGGGCCTCCGTCGAAGCCGCGAGCTCGAGTTTATCGCGCGCGCCGAGCCTTTTAATCGGATTAAAGCGGTCACGGAGGTCGTCCTGCGGCGCCCACCGCAGCGTCGGGACGGACAAAGGGCGGCGCCGAGACACCCTGCCGAGAATTTGCGATAACATGTCCGGCGCACTTCTATTTCGTTAACGTGCCCCCGAGCGCTCGCTACCTCCTCCGGCGACCTTCTTTTCCCCTCTGCCTTCCGCCACCCCGACCCTCCTCGTGCCGGGAAACTCGCTCCTTCTGTTTCACGATCGCTTTAACTCACATGCTGCCCTCCATGCTCGAACGACCTTATGCACTTTAGGGAAAAGAGAGAGAGAGAGAGGGGGGRGGGGGGGGGGGAGGGAAAGGAGAACCGAGGGAGAAGCCCGGTAGCCCGAGTTAAGTAAGAACGTTTAAATTCAAACAGCCGCGACGCCGGAGGTGTTCAAGATTAAGGCTCGCTAGACGATCCTTTTTTGCCTCCGGGCGCGAGGAAATTCCCGGCTCGGCTTTATAAATCTCCGCGCGCGCGCGCGCGCACGCAGCCAAGAAGCGAACGAGGAAGCGGCGGAGGAGGCCGCCGCGGGATGAAACCGGGCAGGGAGGGCTGGAGCGGGTCGGAGCCAAATTGAAATAAACTTACGAGGCTCCTGGAAGGACCGGCGAATATTTCAGACCCCCCTCCCCCTCCCCCTCCCCCATCCAATCCCCGCGGCCTGCACGGAGTCGGCCTGCAAGTCGGCCAATAAACGTCGGCCGCCTCATAACTCGTCGCATCGCTATAAGACAGAAGCGCCACTTATGCGTCCGTCCCCTGCCCGCCCTCTCATCGGCATCAGCCCGCGGGGGTGCAGGGAGAGACGAAGACAGTCCCCCTGTACGTTCGAGGCGTTTTCCCTGACTTTGATTCGTATTTATTGCGTGCCCCGGATCCGTCCCGTCGCGCAAATCGGCGAATAAGGAAGCGCACGAGATGTTTAAAAGGAGATAGATATCTCTCGGAGTTTGCAGCTTCTGGTATCCAGCGCAGGAACGTGTATTTAGCTATTTACAACGTGTATTTGGTTCCTCTTTCGCGTAGCAGAGCGAGATTCTCGAGCGTGCCGAGCCGCGCGGATCTCGCGCTTCTCGCGCTTCTCGCGCTTCTTTGACCGGCTACAGCGGAAACGCGGGGGTGGTATAACGTGCGAATGTGGTCCGGGGATTATTGGCTTTTATCGAAACCGTAGCGCGCGCCAAGACACGGCGTTCCCGTCTCGGCGGCCCTCATTGTACTCGCGTCCCATTTGGCGGCGCGCTTTCAATCGCGAATGCTCGACCGCGCCGCTCGCGTCTCTTATTGTCTTCTCTGTCGGACGGCGCTCCTCGCGAGGCGATTCGCCGTCGATTTCGGCCGGCGAAATGGCTCGCCGTTAAAGCGACCCGCCGGCCGGTCGAATGGGAGTTATCGCAGAAATGAGATCGGCGGAACGTAAAGAGCCTCGTAAAGAGCGCGGGGAGGGATGGGGTGAGGAGCAGAAACGGCAAGTGGAATGACGCTGCGGAGCGGAGCCGCGTAAAAGTACAGGCTACAAGATCGGATTTTACCGCGGCCGCTTCTCGAGCGTTCTCATCGCCGCGCGCATGCGCGCGCGAGTAGCTCGAGACGGCACGCCGACTTGTCGCGATCGCCGAATTTCCCGTTGCTCCCGCTTCCGGGAGGCCACGTGGACTTGGCTTTGATTAATTACCGCCGTCCTTTCCCTCAATTCTCTCCCTCTCTCTCTCTCTCTCTCTCCCTCTCTCTCCCTACTGCCGGCCTGTGACGCGCGAGAGCAACGGGATAGCCGCTAAAATAGCCATTCGCGGCGGATAGCGCGCTATTTGCGGCCGCGTTTTCCGTCTGGCTGAGAAACAACGCGCGGCGAGGGAAGAATAGCCGCGAGGGGGCGAGCGGTCAGCTCTGTTGAAATTAATAAATATTGGACGGTCGTCGAGCGTAACCGCAAACGATCTGGCTAAGCTGATACTCTCCCCCCGTTTCCCTCCAGAATCTTTTCCGACACACTCGCGTTCGTCGGCGAGATTAGAGGTTCCGTTCTTTGCGGGATTTCTCTTAGACTCTTCTACAAACGGCGGGATCTTCTACAATCTGCGACGCGCAAGCACCGGCATCGCATCGATGCTCGTTGCGGTTCTTTTGCCAGTCGCCGCAAGAAGAAAGAGAGAGAGAGAGAGAGAGAGAGAGAGAGAGTGAGAGAGTTGATCCGGGAAGGATATCGAGATTAATTGTTCTTGGCTGACAATCACCGCGTATCCGAAAGATATCGTTTTTATCGCGCGTTGTGCGATTGCATAACGCATTGCTGGGGAGATGATGCTGCGATTCCGCGTTGCTGGACGAGTTATCGGCGCGCGGGATATTTATAAATCTTAAGCTCGCGTCCGGCGTAATTAACAGGGCTATTGTTCGCCATCGGCGATGTCTTATTAATGCTAATTATATCCCGATGCGCATCTGCTCCCACTTGTTCCCCCCCTTCGGCTTCTCCTCCCCTCGTCGCCGATCTCTCATCCTGTCGTCACGGTCGAATGGGCAACTGGAGCGAGCAGCCAGCAGGGAATCCGAACACCGGCAGATATTTATAACGCAAACGTTTGCCTTGTGCATTATTAACGATCCACGTCATCGATGCGGCGCGCCTTTCGAGAATCGCCGCTAGTTTCCGCGTCACTTTAGCGAGACAGCCACTTGGCGAGGGTCGGCAATTAGCGGGATTCTCGCGGCGCAATAAAATAATTAGCAGCGAGAACGGGACGATCCGTGGGATTCGGCGCCCTCGATTCCTGCGATTCTATTCGGCCGGAATTCGGCCGCGCTGATTATCCGCCGCCAGCGAATCGATTAAAGATCCATAAATATCGCATCGGCGGCCGATTGTATCGCGAAAGCGTGCTCGCGCCTGTGTATATGCCGGCTTTATCGATTCCCGTAGGCGTTCCTCGCGGAATCGCGCGAGGAATTTATTATTCATCCGCCGCGCCGTTCGCCGCCAGCTCGGGGATTTGATTGACATCGAACGCGCGCGCGCGCGCGGATCGGGAGTGCTTAAGATTTCATCCGCGTGAAAGTTTCAGACCGCCGCTCGCTGCAAAAGTCCATTTTTCGCGCCCGATCCTCCGCGGAGAATACGAATCCGCAACCCCCTTTCGCCGATCCATCCCTCCGCGCGGACGCGCCGGACCGGGGCTGCTGGTCGCGAGCGTTTCCGAAAACGCGGTAAATATTTCAACGCGCCGCCGGCCGGGCACTTTTCTTCCCCGCAAGAACCMCCCCTCCTCTCCTCCCCCTGCCCCTCCTACCACCCTACTCCTCCCCCCCCCCCGCACAGGATAACCGGTCCGCGCTCGTGGTCGAACGCGCGTACGTGCGCGAGCGCTGAGCTCGCCTCGAACGATCTCGTTGCTCGCGCGTTGCATTATTAATTGTCGCGCCTATCGCGATCGCGCGAAATTTTTCCTCGGAAGAGAGAGAGAGAGAGAGAGAGAGAGAGAGAGAGAGAGAGAGAGAGATTCGCCGGCGCAAATCCCGAGGTAACTCTCGCGGGGAATGAACTCTGCCCGATCGGAATCGATCGACTCGCAAGCAGCAGATCGCTTTTTTCAATTTTCGCGATACGCGCGGGCAAATTCCCAAACTTCCGCTTCTCCGGCAAGGCCAAGCTCGAGGATAAGACTCGATCGGAGAGGACAAAGCGAGCCTGATCTTCAGGTCGATCTTCGGGCCTGCGAGTAACGTCGCAACGCTGCCGGCAAATTATTCAGCTTCGTCGTCGCGTCATAATCCCGACGTCGGCAGCTGCGTTTCCGCGATAAGTCCAATTCCTCAAGCTAATGAGAGAGACATGTGCGCGCGCGCGCTCGATACCGGTCGACCTTCGGCGACCGTCGATATTTCAGAGGACCCACCCGCCCGCGGCGGGGCGCCTTATCGCAACGCCCGGGATAATTTACAGGGGCGCGTAATGGAGATTCCGGGGAACCCGAGGATCATCGACTGCGTCAATAAATCGCCACGAGGCTGAAGCCACGAAGGACGAAAGCCCGAGGAGTGAAGGACAAAGGGCTGGGCAAGAAACAGAAGCAAGAGAGGAAGCAAGGGAGGGTGAAACGCGCTGGGGTGAACGTCTATCGTGATATGTACGGATACTTGTGTGGCCTATGGCCTCGACATAACGCGAGCGATTTCGATAAAGCGAGCATGACGCGTAATATGAAATATATGGAGACCGCGATATAACATTCAGAACGCTTAATAGACTAAAGAGAGAAAAAGAGAGAGAGAGAGAGAGAGAGAGAGAGAGAGAGAGAGAGAGA
>JAHMML010000030.1:1829286-1909092 GCA_020341155.1 Eciton burchellii
CTCTCTCTCTCTCTCTCTCTCTCTCTCTCTCTCTCTCTCTCTCTCTCTGTTTCTCTGCGTCGCTAAATGGGAATTAACAAAGTGCTAGTCATTTGCTGCGCTCTCGTCGCGTCTTTGTTCATTCTCAGCCGGTCGCTGATGAGTTCAGCGCAGCGTGCGCGGATCAACGCGGGAGGAAATCGCCCCCGCCCCGTCCCCGCTACGGTTACCGCTCCGACCGAATTCTCGTTGCCCGGGCGTGATCAGTATTGGGAGTAATTGATAAAACGTTCCATTCGGGAGACAGACAGAGGGAACAGAGGCTCCGAAGCGGAGGATCGAGCTGGATCGCTCCGAGTGGCGAGAGAAGCGATCCGCAGTGCGTCAGCGATCTGCCGATTTAATTGATCAACGATTAAAGCAACGGTCGCTCGTTTACATTTAGCAGAAACGTACCGCCGCACCGCACACGTTCCTTATTGTGACAAACGATATAATTAATTAGCTTAGCTTAGCGCGACGCCATTTACCCACTTGCCATTGTCGCGGGCTCGTCGGGAGGGCCGGGGAAATTATCGCGATCGGTTCGCCCGTGTTCGACGTGACTCAACTGCCCTTTTACCCCGGCCGCACAAAGGGCCCGTTGTTCGACGAGCGCATAATCCCTGCAACGCCGCGTATATCTTCGGCTGTCCTGCCCACACGGTCCCCTGTCGGGTGGAAAACCACCCCTGCGCCCGCGCACGCACGCCATTATGCGGCACAATTGCTAAATTGTCACAATTACCGGCTGTACCGAGGGGCGTAGGGCGGGGGGAGGGGAGGAGGGAGGGGAGGAGGGAGGGAGGGTGCCCCAGCTGCCGCGTCAGCTGACGGACTCCCGTTTCGTCCTTTCGTCGGAAAATTCGCGTCGTTGTAATTAATCTCGACCGGGCGCAGCGGGAAGCGGTGCCCGGAGAACGATGCATAGAGAGAGAGAGAGAGAGAGGGCCCACGGGGCGGCCGAGGTGTCAAACAATGACGGCGAGGCGTTTGCCGGCCGCTGCGCGCGGAGGATTTTCCCAGCGAGAAACGTAACGGAGGAGCGCGTTCGGGTCTGTTGTTGAATTAAATGAAATAAAATATGGCACGTTGGTGAATTTGATTCGCTCGCGAACGATGCGGATGTTTATTATTACGCGGAGTCGACGAGCTCGACGATCACTCGGGATCACTCGGAGAAGACGACGAAGAGGGACAAGAAAGGCGTTTAGGATCCGAGCCTCCGCGCTCGCGCGGGCTGCGCTTTCGCCGTTGGCGTTGTCAGGCGGGAGCTTGGAGAAGAATAAATTCCCGCTTCCTCCCCCACAGCTAGGCGTCCCTCCTGCCTCCCCCTTGAGCCCCGGGAACCTCGAGATAAAACATTGACGAAAACCCTCTTCCGTTCCTGCGTTTCGGGTCTCCCAGACGCAGCTCTCGTGCAGGCAACACGCGCGGGTATTGTTGCGGATCGATAGCACGCGGGCATTAACGACGAACTATGACCCGGCTGAAACGTCTCCGGCGGGAGGTCGAGCCGGAATTCGTCAGGGTCTGGAAC
Organism: Eciton burchellii; assembly: GCA_020341155.1. NCBI lineage: Eukaryota > Metazoa > Arthropoda > Insecta > Hymenoptera > Formicidae > Eciton > Eciton burchellii. The sequence continues at coordinate 1,830,845 of JAHMML010000030.1, forward strand.
GCGTCGTTCGCCGACGCGTTCCCTCCATATCTCTAATTTTACGGATGCGTCGCGGACGAGTTCGTGCGAGCGCTGGACCACCATCATCGCCGCCACCGTCTCGGAGGGTTGGCCTTCATGGGGGGTCACGGGAGGTGTCGAGATCGTGGCTTTACGAGAGTCGAGCATTTTCTAATTAAGCCGGCCCTGGGAGCGTAAAGCGCGTTATAGCGCCGCTCGAGCGATCCCCTCGGCACTCTTGAAACCGACCACCCTCCGTCCCGTCTACCCTCCCCAGCATCGACGGACTAATTCGCGCAGAGCTCGCGGACTCGGCCGATAAACACGCGTCACAATGGCGGAAATATCAGGCGCGCGGGGGCGCGCCTTAGTTGCTGAGCTGTTGAGTTGGCGCCTCGTCGATGGCACTCGAGCTGGAAATGGAATTAAATCGGCAGCCGGTCCACGTGGAATCATGCCAGTATATTTCGGCCGCGCCGAGGCGTGGAGATCATTCCGCGCGTGTCTTCGACGATGTCGTCGAGCTGTCGATCCTGAAGAGCTCGCGAGATCACGAGCGTCAGGGATCGCTGCCTGCGGGCAGGGAATTTTTTCAGGTTGGAGGGAGAACAATCGGGGCGCAATCCGTGATCTGTGACCTGCGGCTGTCCCTCTTTAGCTACCATCTTTTATTTCGACTTTCGCGTAAAAGCCCCGCGAAATTTGTAAGCTCCGCAAATTCGGACCCTTCGCATGAAAGGCTGCTCGCGGGCGTTCTCCCCTCCGGAATTTAATTTTAAGGCCTGGCGTACCCGCGGCGCGGGCGAAACGGAAAAATATGGCGCGGAACGATACAAATACATATGTACGTGTATATATGTATATATATATATATATATATATATATATGCATACATATATATGTACGTATAAAGCGACGACCCGGGCTCGCAATTTCCCCCGCGCGGTTAACGTAGGCGCGCACCCTCCGCGCTTCGGGATCCACCCCCGCGAACGACCGCCCGTAGATCTTATAACATGACGCGGCACAGGTTCCTGATTGCCTGCCATAAACTTTTTATGCACTCCTCTACATATTAAGCGCGTATTTACCGGCGAGCGAGCAGCGTGTCTCCTCCTCCCGTGACAGATTTCCGCGGCGCTTTGCTCCCCCATTTCCTTCCCATCGGAAAAATGTAAAGCGAGCGGAATAGGAAATTCCGGATTCCCTTGAAGTAGACCTCATGACGCATCCTTGAGATGCGCCGAGTGACGCGTGCGAGACGTACGGGATGAGAGTAAAATGCTCTCCCGATTTCCTGTCGCTCGCGATTAGAGCGTACAGCCGATTTAAATCCCCTGAGCCGATCCCGTGCTCAATCTCCGAGATCAAACCGAGATCAACTAATCGATCCCTCCTTATCTCACAACAGAGAGAAATCCTCGTCGACGCGACGCGATCGCTCGAGCGTGCTCGAGTTCCGTTTGCTGACCGCAATCGCGGCTCCTGCCGTACAACGCGGTCGGAAAACAAAGAGAGAAAGTAGCGGAGGGTTCAGATGAGTTCACGAGGGGGAAAGGTAGGCGCGGTGCCCGCGCATTAATGCCCACGCGGGGCGAAGGGCGCCGCCCTAAATCGGCCTGCGTCCTCGGTGTCCTGGAAGCGCGACCCCGACTAGCCGAACCCGGCCATCCGATCGACCAAGGGGAGGTAGGGGGGAGGGGGGACGAGTTGCGGAGGAGAATCTGGGAGTGTACCTTTGGGGACGAGGCTCGGGGACGCAGTTATCCCGATTACCAAGAAAAACAAACCTAACGTCGTTTCCCTCCCCCGCGAGCGGATCCACCGACCCTTTGTCCGCCGCGTCTCTCGTCCGTCCCCGCGCACCCCTCTGTCTGCCCCGTCGATCCTGCCTTCCTCCGCCTTGCGGAGGGATCGTTCAATCGAATTAAATCCTTTGAACTTTATTGGCCACGAACGGCAGGATGACGTTCCGTTAATTGCACGTCGAATTCGCCCTCCCTCCGTCCGTCCCGCGGATCCTCTCTCTCTCTCTCTCTCTCTCTCTCTCTCTCTCTCTCTCTCTCTCGCCCCTTGGGATTTTCCTGTCGGAGAGGCGTGTTTAATCGCGTCTGTGCGTTCGCGCGGCAGATTCAGCCGGACACCGGCGCGATCTCGCTTTCATCTGATGAAGATGCGAGCGGCTCCGTCCTCGAAGGCCAAGAACGCGAACTGCGCGATCCGTGACGCGAGCGACGAGCTCGTTGTCCGCGTTATTTATCGCGATCGAGAAGTCGACGGGATCGGAGGGATCGTTCGCTATTCGTTAGCGCGAGAGTTCGTCGCGTTCGGAATCAGGCGAGTCATTTCGCCGTAAGAGCGGCGTTTTTACGATCGTTGCAGCCACGAGATCCGATTCGCCTGCGAATTCGCCGGCGCACCTCGGGACAATCGCCTCGCCGTCGTTTCCGTTTGCTGACTCTCCCCGTAAGAATCGCGAACGCGCGATGGAGCAATCTCGGAGCTCGGACATCTCCGAGGCAAGGGATCCGCAGCCGGAGGCTGCGCGGAATCGCGAGTTTCTGTATTATTATCTTTGCAACTCGCGCTTCTACCATTCTCCGAGTGCGAACATTTTTTCGGATAAACGCAAAACACGACGCTTCCCTCGGACGGGGCATCTCCTAAGTATCAGTTTTTCTCGACCGATTATTCACGATCATGAAGGGTGGAGAGGGAAGCCGCGTGCAGCGCGCCCCTCGAGATTCCGAAAGCAGGAGCGCGCTTTCGCGCGCTTTATTTCGGTCACGTAGCGATACAATCAAATGTTGGGGGATGCATGGCGCGCGCGCGCGAGAGAGAGAGAGAGAGAGAGGCAGCATCGATACAAAAACATCGCGTTCCACCCTCGTCCCGGCGTGTCTCGCTTTCGCTCGCGAGACCATTGTAACCGCCGGAGGCTTTTTCGCCGAGCAAGCGAAGCACGAGTTCGAGGCGATAAAGGGGAAGGAGAGGGGTGGGCAAGGAGGGAGGGCGGACTTTAAAGGCGCGAAAGATTTCGAAGCGCTACAGCGCTCGGCAGCGACTCCACTCGACCTTCCTCGACCCTCCTCGATCCGGTGAAGGGGTGGCGAGCATGAAGCGGCCGCGCGAGAACTCTCGATTGGCTCGCGCGCGAGAAAAACTTTCGTAATACTCCTTTCGTCTTCGCGTTTCCGGCCGTGATTGAGATTTTCATCCGCCGGCTCTTAATTTTCCTCTCGCGGCGGGACGAGCGCTCCGTCGCGATTGATCGCGGCTCCGCAACATCAACCTGCACCCCGTCTCCGCGTTACGTTGTGTAACGGGGGTGCCGAACCTGTCCCCGGAAATTTTACCTGCACGGCGGTACATTTTGTGACGCGCGATACCGCGTTTTGCGGCGAGCGTTTTCCTTTTTCTCGCCGCCTCCGCTGTCTCACGCCCGAACGCGGATTAAATTGAGTGCAGGTGGCATTGAGGGGGACGCGGGAGGGGGACGTGGAGGTGGAGAAGGCGTTCTCGGCGTTTCCTCGACTATTTCCTAATCGTCGACGACGACGAGGAGCACGACGAGCACGAGAATCGGCGAGTTATTAGGCACTTGAGCGGCGCTGCAAGCCGGCTCTCCGCCAATTCGGGAAGACGTGTCCGATGTTAAGCCTCTTACGCGGAATAATTAAGGGAGGACCGTCCGGGAGGGTGCGCCGAGGTTTCGGGAAAATCGGAGCGGCCTCCCCGCGTCCCCGTGTCCGGCAAAACAGCGCCCGATGTCGCCCTAAGAGGATTCCGCGATGATTATTGAATGAGCGATCGCTAATGCGCGCATGAATAATTCCGTCCCTCGTAAAAACCTAATGACACGAATCGATCGCGAATGGCCGCTCTTTTCCCTCTTTCCATCTCTCTTCGTCGTAGCTGGCGCACGAGACGGAAATTCCGCGAGGAATCGAAGCTTTCCCACGAAAGAGCGAACGACGCAAACTAGAAACGCTGCTTTGATAAACCGTAGCGCAGGTAAAGCATCCGCTACCTCTCCCGAATACCGAGAGAGACAACTGCGCGTGCAGAACGCGTGCCTTTTAATCCAGCTTCGACTCCCGGCTGGATTAATTCCAGCTCGATCGGATGATCGACGAGGAGCGGCGTAACGGCCGCGTAGCGGAGGACGGTTTTTGATCGGAGCCGGTTGTAAAGGGCTCTCGGGCGCGAACGAATCGAGCGGACAAGGTCTCGATAAGAGGAGGATGCACGTCGCGAGCGTAAAAAAGGGACAGCCTCCGCTCCGCTCGGATGCGAGCTGCATCGTGACGAGAATAGTTGGGGAGAAAAAAGCGAGAAACGGGATCTCGCAGAGGCGGCTCCTGCAAGATAAATGAACCAGCTGGCGGCCCGAACGCGTCACGGATGAAGGTTACGCGACCTCTGAATACATTTCGTGCGCGCCGGCATCTCGCTAGCTATGCGCACCAATCGATGCGCGCACTCTCGATTACACGCTTGATCCAGCTTCCGGCCCGGCGCGTCCTCCCCTCCCCGTGTCACGTCGCTGTGGAACGATCTCCAAATCAATGCAAAAAGGATTGACGCATCACTCGTCGCGATCCTTGTATATTTGCGCGTGGAAACGCTGCGTCGAAACGCCACTACTCTTCCGATGCAAGTTCCAATCAAGCGGCTTCATCGGCAGCGATAAGGTATTCTGACGACAAGAGGGACTCGATGGAGATTCACAAGGGAATTAAAAGCCCGCCTCGCCGTGGTCACCGATCTTTAGCCGGTTGTTAACGCGCCTTTGATAATTTCGCGTAACACCGTTTAGATATTTGTTTATCGCCGGTTCGAGAGAGTGCGTTGATGAGAGTCGCAGAAGACACTGATCTTTCGCCGTTCGTTGTAAACGAACGGCAACGATCTTTCCTTGTTGCGATGATCTTGGCTTTGTGACTCATACTCGAGATAAGCATCGATATAAGTTGTTTACGTCGAAAACTTTCCAAAAACCAAAGATGTCTCATGCAAGATCTCGCAACACCGGTGCTTCCTTGAAACAACGAGAATGAAAATCGGAAGCCGCCAACGAGGCGACACGCGAGCTCGCTCGCCTCGGAGATCCGGAATCCGAAAACGCGAGAGAAAACAGGACCACGGTATCCGCTTGCGTTAAACTGTCCGCGACGACGATCGGATGAAACTCGGAGTCAAGTCGCACGAAGACCCGCTTGGCGGCGATCCACCGATCGCGCAACCGAATTCGGAATTGGCACGCACCTTGCCTCCGCGTTCTCCATTTCCCTCTTCCTCTCTCTCTTCTCTACGCTGTCTCCGCTCGCACGGCGAGATGAAGTCTGGCCGAGCGCGCGTTAGCCGCGCGCGACCGCATCGGAACGGTCGGATTGAAAACTCGTGCCGAAACTCGCTCTGGTCGTGTTCGTTTCTCGTCACAACGGACGGACCCGGGTAGTTCTGTCGTTTTCGCTCTCGTCGATGGCGCACGTCAATGGCACAGCCCGGCGATCTCGCGCGGTCCACATCCCCTGTCGGATGTGAACGATCCGAGCGCACAGCGCCAGCTCTTTCAGCCGGACCGGCACTTTTTGCGCGCTTCCAGCGCACGATGGCGGAACGTTTAACGTACGAGGGCAAACCGGTGGCCGTGCACGTAGCAGAACGGTAGCCTCCCCCTTTGGTCGGGGCTGCGGGGGGGGGGGGGGGGGGGGGGCTCGTTTTATTTTCGCCACCACCGGCACACGATTCAGCGTCGTGATCGAATTAGAACTCTTCCGTTAACCCGCCGCCTCGTCGTCCCTTTCTCGCCCCCGCTTCATAAAGCGCCGTTCCTCTTCCTCTCCGCCGGCGCTTCCCGCCCCCGCCCCCTCCTCCCCTCCCGTCCTGGCCTTGCACGCGGAAGTCCGGTGTGCAAGCGCGGGCGAGCGCGATATGATTACGTCCTTTCATCGAGTTCGAGCTGGAATTGCTGGAATCGCGAGAGCTAGCTAGGCGAAACGTCCGCGGCGGACGTCGCGTTGAAGAAGAACGGGACGTCAGTTTGATCACTTGCCGTCTAATTACTCGCTCGGACCGCGGAGGCTAGCAGAGGGAGAGGGGGCAGGCCGAATATATCGACGCGCCATCAGGACGTCGCCAGTTGTGCCGCGCGATGCTTACGATGCTTCCCCTTGCCCGCCACTGTCGGAGACAAGAGCTCGTTACCTCGATCCGGATCCTCTCGGACGTGACAAAGCGGTAATCCGCACGAAGAAATCCCGAACGAACGTCGGCGGGTGGGCGGGGAGCGGTCGCCGCGGCGCATCCGGCCAGACAACAAGCGGTGGGGGAGAAGGGACACCGTTTCTGTAACGGGCGAGCCCCGCGGTGCGCCAGAAACACCGTGGCGCAGCCACCGTCCGTTGACGGGCGTCGTGAGTTTTGACAGACAGGCTCCCGCGGCCCCCACAATGGGGCACGCGGGGGCCCATTGTGCGCGCGGAATTATACATGCACGCGGGCGGCCCGCGCGCACACGCGGAGGCCGCACAATGCGCGGCCATTTAACCTGCCGGTCCTCTTACCTGTCCCGCGAACGGAAGGCCCTAATGAAGACGGACGGGTCGACCCTTCCCCTTCCGCCTCCGCCTGCGGCCTGCCCTGAATTCCTGGCGGCGCGCCATCGCGAGGCCTTAGCATTCAGCTCGGCGTAACGGCGCGCAGGGGTGCGCCCGGAAGGGTGAAAAGGACGTGGAAGGGGCACGGCGATACCCCCGCGCGCGCGGGGAGGGCGGGAGAGGTTAGTGCATCGAGCGGGGTGTCGAGGACGGTAATTTGAGACTGGCTGACTAATTCCGCTGTCACTCGAAGGTGTCGGGTGACGATCTCTCCAGGCAACCCTTCCAGGCTCCGGTCAGCTCGGCCTTTCTCCCTTGAGAAGGTCACGGTAGACCGTGACGGTTTCCGCGAGGATCCTTCCGCTTTTTTTTTTTTTTTTCCTTTTTTTTCTTTAAACTCCATCTATATTTCAGTCTCGTTGCTCGGTGGTTTCACGAGACGCCGTTTGTCGAATCTTTTATGTTTCTCTATCTAGGTTTATTATCGCTTTTTGTTTTCGTTCTGGATAGCTTAGTTTATGGAGTTGGCGTTTGCCTTGCAGGAAAACCCCTGCCGCTGGTTTCCCAGGGAGGTTGCTGTGTCGCGTTACACAGTCCTTCAACATCAACATCTTTCCGCTCGGCGACTCGGACGTTTTCGAATCGCGCGCTTCGAAAGCTCGTCCTCTGTCATGAAACTCGCGGCTTCGTCAATCGCGATCGATAGCCACCAAAGCGGACGTTCCCTGAGCGCGTCGCCCTCGAGTGGCATCCACAGCGGAGGGCGAAAGGGTAACGGGACACGCGCGAGGGTCGCTACCCTCGGAAGGTGTCGCTCTTATTATCATCGTCGTCATTGTTCCCGGCTGCGCTTTTGTCGCGCGGCCGCGTCGATGCGGCGGGTCGCGGAGGAGAAACGAGACCGGGAGGGATGTTTAACGAGTGCGACCGCGCTGTAACTCGACACTCGAGAGGAGAGACCGTGGGGGAGGGCGGGAGGTCCCGCTCTGCCCGTTTCTCCCCCGTGGGGGTCTTCTTCCTTTTTTCCCTCTCTAAAAAGGCACGGCACGTGAAAGGGGAGAAGAGAAGCGACGTGATCAGCGTGACTTTTGTTACCGGCGTCACAAAGGGCGAACGTGTGCCGCGCGATTAAATCAGTTTGCCGCGGAAAACAACTGCTCGCTGCGCAGAGCTCTCACGAGCTGCGCGAGAGAGAGTGCTTAATCCGCGCTTGCGAAGCTGCGCAACCTGGTAGTATCACAGAGATACGCGACAAATCTTGAGTCGGGGGGGCAAAGGGTCACCGCGCCACTCGGATTTCATTGAAAAGCGTTCCGGTCTTGTACTTGTATCGGAGCTAGCATTCTCACTGATCGCGTTGTCCGTTATCGCGTCGTCCGCAATCAGATCCCTCGAGCTTCGCGATGGCCGCGGTTTAATTAGCGTATCGCCCGCCGCGGAACTAAAGACGACGCGGAAGCGCGGCGTTATCGAGCGGAACGCGCCTCGCGGCTTTCATCGGCGCTCGGTTGTTTCGCTATTCGGTCGGACGTTCCCTGCCGGGACGGCGACACGCGAGATTCATCCCCTTTTAGTAATTTCTATCGCGCGCTTACGCGCGAATCCGCTCGCATGCACGCATGCACGCACGCGTGCCGCATCGATCGCGACGGTGCGGGGCGCCGGCGAACGGGGAGGAGGGGATTAATCGCGAGTAATTGCGAAAGAGCGCCGGACTTTTCGTTGTCGTCGCGGATGAGCGGTCCCGTTTTAGAGCGCGCGCTGGATTAATTAATACGGGCGCGCGATCGGTGGCACCAGCGCCGCGATATTAAAGGATTTCGCGACGCGCTGTAATCCGCACCCCCGTTCTAGCCCCCTTCCGCCCCCGTGCCGCCGAATCGAATTTAATCCCCCGTCAGCGGGTTGCTCATTACGTACGCGCGCGCGGCTGCGTCGCCGCGCGACTCGTTTCGTTCCCATTTCTCTCCCCCCCCTCTCTCTCTCTCTCTCTCTCTCTCTCTCTCTCTACATATACATATACATCTTTTTCATTTCCTTCTCTTTTCACGCTGCTGAATATGACGTAATTGAAACGGATGGCGGCGCTTGCGACGGGGACATCCGAAAATCCGCCGTCCGGAAATGACGCCGGCGCGCTGCTCGCGCGGTCATGCATCCGGCCAAACAACCGCGATTATCCTCCGGAATCCTCCGAATATTTTTCAAATCGCCCATCTGCCGTCGGCAGATCACCGAAAGGGAGCGGAAAGTTTTTTCGAGAGCTCCATCTCGTTCGACATACGAAACCGGTAAATTAAGAGCCGTCACGTGAACAAGCTCGGAAACCTGTTCGCCGACGGGGCGAGAAGGCGAGAGGAAGAGAGAAGCGCCGAGATGGTGCCGCCCTGAAATTTTCCCCAAAGAAGAACGCCGCGCATCCACGCGCCCTCTCCCCCCTCCCTGTCGATCCGTCACGTCGGAGCACGCGTATAATTAGCATCGCAGCGTAGAGAGACAGAGAGAGAGAGAGAGAGAGAGAGAGAGAGAGAGAGAGCGTGAGGGGGAGAGGGAAAGGGCGGCGGGGAACGAAAAACAGGTGCGGTTAACGTCAGTTCAGACCGGGCATTATGCAGAAGAGAACCGCGCGCCGCGGGATCGGGGCCGGGGGGATGGGGGGGGGAGGAGGAGAAGGAGGAGGAGGAGGAGGAGGAGGAGGGCGAGGGGGAATGCGGCGGCGGCGCGCCCTTTGTTCGATGCGCGTTCGAGGATCGACAAGAAAGCGTTTAACTTTTTCCCGTCCCGCCGCCCCGCAGCGGCGGATATATCAGGGGCGCGGGCGTTTTTTTATTAACCCCGTTGTGAAATAAATTAGGGGTGAAATTATAAAGGCACTCCTCCCCTGTGCCCTCTTGAAGGCTTCTCTCTCGCCTACTCTCTCCCGCCATCGCTCGCCCACGAATCTCGTCGCGCTCCTCGAGGCCCACGTGAGAGGCGGACGCGGGACGCAAGGGAACGGGGTCGTTTGACGACGAGGAAAGGAGCACGAAGGTTCTGGCCTTTTATCCCTGGGACCCTTGCGGCGGAGGCGAGCGCTCGCGTTCCCTTAATTATTGCGTCCAGGAAGCCCGTGTGAAAATTTGTAGCAGAGGCTTATCCCTCGGCTGCGTTTGCCGTATATTCAAAGCGGACGAAACGCACGTTCGTGGAGAAGGAGGAGACAAGGGGAGATGCGCGGAACAGAATCGCGATATTTAGTACTGATCGAGCGTTATCGAAACGTTATCGAGACGCGAAGGGAAAGAGGGAATTGGACACGAGATGGACAAGATCGCGCGGTTGCTTCTCCCCGTTGGTTCTCGAACGAACTCTCCTTCGGAGGATTCCACGTCATCCCACCCGAATGGGCATTCCGAGGGTGTACGATACTGTAAAAAAAATCATGCTGCCACCCCCCGCCCGGAGGGGGGACCTTTGCGAGTCCGACGAGCCCTGACGCTGCGCGGTGCGGCTCCCCTCCCGCCCCTCTCCGTATAGTATCCGTTATACGTCAATGCCGGGGACGAGGGTGGGAGGGCGTGGCAGGGACGGGGGCGGCGGTCCTTCGAAAAATCTCATTTCGCCTCCTCTACAGCGGGTTAACACCGAAAACACGTGCTGCCGACTTATGAACTTCCATTCTTAATGGTTCATGAAATTGCCTTATATTTCACGTCCGGCAGCGTGTACATGGGGCGGAACGGATCTCGGAGGGGTTCACGCCCGCACGGCATCGGCGACAATATAACGCGGATTCATCCCCGCCGCGCCCGCGCCCGGGCGGCCGCGTCTCGGTGGAAATTCGAAAAATTTCCATCGCGGAGCGAGAGAGAGAGAGAGAGAGAGAGAGAGAGAGAGAGAGAGGCAGGGAAGTTTGAGCGCGCTCCGGCGCGATGGGAGATTTGATCGATATCCCGCTGGAAAGTAGACGAAGCAGGTGGAATGAACCACCCGCGATGAAAGAGCACCCCCACCCCCGCAGGGGGTGACAGACCGCGCGGTTCTTCTTTAATGAATCGTTTCGCGCGCGTATCGCGCCATCGCGCGCTCGGCTCCGATCACTCTCTCTCTCTCTCTCTCTCTCTCTCTCTCTCTCTCTGTCGCTCGATTTATGCGATTACCATCGAATTAATTGATTCGCAGCGGACGGGCGACTTTATCGTGGGAAACGCCGCCGCCCCCCATCGATCGCGACGGAGACCCCGCTCCCGCCCCGTCGCCCACCCCGCATGATATGTCATATAGGACCGCCGCCGCAAACCGAGGAGCCAAATTTCGGGCGGACGGCCGGCGGGACCGCAGGCGAAAAATGGATTTCAATGCAGGCGCAATAATTCCGGCCGGGCGCGCGGACGCGCGTCGAAAGATAATTCAAGGCAAACTAATTTGGGGAGCGAGCGCGCGCCACGGTGAATCCGAAAAGTCAATAAATAATGCCGGCATGATCGTATCGCGACGGCCGGTTTATGAAGCGCCGTTTGTTTACCCGTTAAACGCCCGCATGCCGGACGAAATGCGACCGTACCGCGAGCGTTATCCGCTCGGCGATTATTCGCCGTTCAATCTCCGCGCGCCGGCATCGGCCATCGGGAAAGGTACGAAATCGCGTCACGAGGGTGCGAGGAGGATAGCGGATGCCTGATAAATTGGCGCGCGGTTACTTAATGACTCGAAGCCGGCTCGCCGGCAGTCGCGAAAGCGCAAAGTTCCGCGGATCGGCAATTTGGGGTAATCGAAGCTGTAGACTAGATCAAAAATCTAGAAAGGATCTGATTTGATCCGGCATTTGATCTAGGCTTCTCTAATCAGAAGACCCATCTCGTTCCGTCCAATTAACCGGTCATAATTCAGTTAATCGGACACGCACACTCACGTACGGAGAGAGAGGCAGCGATCGATACGTCGCATCGATTAATCGCGACAACGGAAATAAGCAAGGAATGAAAGTCAAGTTTAACCGCCAATTAGCGCGCGCAGCTGACCAGCTCTCTCTCTCTCTCTTCCTCTCCGACTCGAATTCGCCGCGGAACTTGCCGACACTCGTTAGCTTCGATTTATTCGCTTTTTCGCCGGCGCGCTTCCGTCCGCCCGGCGGCGGCGACAAAGTTGGCAACGGCCAACTCCGGCCGCATTAAAGCGCGGCTACCGGCTTATTAGTAAAAAGCATGACAAACGGCCCGCGGTTTAACCGCGCCGGGCCGACTTAGCTCGGTCAGCCGCGGAGCGAGCATGCGAGCGCGTGATATACGGCGATTTTTAGTCACGCTTTTATACAGAAATAAATCCACCGGCTAACGCGCGCGGTCCCGCCGCTCCCGAGCGAGCAGAGATCTCACCAATGAATCTGTCTCTCTCGCTTTCTTGGGGAGACCGGGACAGAGAAGGCGCGAGCTTCAGCTCTCCCGTCGATGCCAGGAATTAAGTGATCAAAGTCGCGTCGCAGACGACAGCCCTGACAACGACCTCGCGCGTGGATCCCGTCGTGCAGCCTCAGTTCCAGGGGGGACGGGGGGGAGGGAGGGGGAGGGAGGAAATTTCGGGGGGCCGGGGCGACAGAACGCAGATGGCAGCCGGCGACCGGCTGCTGCCCGCTAGCCTGGCTGTTAAGTGCTCCTAAATGCTCTAATCGTCGCTAATACCGGACCACTGTTATCTCTCTCTCTCTCTCTCTCTCTCTCTCTTTCTCTCCTCGCAGTACAAATCTCCGGTGCCGTGCACCCTCTGACTGAGTTTCTGACGCGCGCGTTCCGGTAAACGAGGATCATGACGACGCTCGCGCGTATTAATCATCATCGATCCCATCTCTCTCTTTCCCTCTCTCTCTCTCTCTCTCTCTCGCGTGCGTGCGAGGACTAGCCGGATCTCGGTAATAATGATCGGGAGGAAGAGTCCCCGCCTGGCGAATGAAACCGATCCAACTCGATCAAGTCCAACTTAATTATCAATCGATACTTGGCAGGCGTCCGTTCGATCCGAGAACAAGGCCGGGAACACGAAAAATCCAAAATGAACAGAGCGAGATAGCGCGAGGCTCATTGAGTGAACCAGAGTCGAGCCTAGACGCGACTGAGGTTCAAGGTACCCTTCACGCCGTGCCTGGGGACTCCAGATTACGAGATTACACGACGACGAAGAGGTGATCCAAGACGCTCATCGCGCGAGATCCAGTCGTTTAAATCGAACATTAGCGCGAGCGGCCGGACGTCGATTGGAATTCAAGCACGGGTATCTCGGCCCTCGGCGCCGTTTGTATCGCCGCTCCATCGGCGACAGAAAGGGTTCGAGCTTGCCGGAAGGGCACCGGAGGAAAGGCGGGGCTCGGTATTAGCGGCGATTAAAGCTGGGCACTTAGTGCCGGAGTGCCGTTCGTTATTCCGCGTGGCACTCACGCGCGCTCGATACCAATCTAAATTTAAATACCCTTCGCACCTCCTATTTATTACTCCACTCGACATCAGGGGGCCCCGAAGGATCGACGAGTGCCGGACCGGACCAATCGTGCAGTCGTTAATGGATCTTCTCGTTGAGAAAAAGAGAGAGAGAGAGAGAGAGAGAGAGAGAGAGAAAGAGAGAGGGAGCATGATCATAAATCACGAAATTGGGAGATGAACTCATTCTCCCTCGCGCAGGTGAGAAACAATGATGGAAGGGGGGGGGGGGGGGGGGGTGCTGTCCAGGTTGGGTCATTAGGCTGCTCTCTCTCTCTCGAGAGGCGCTCTCTCGAATTATGCTTTCCGGTGGACGTCGCGTAAAAAGAGGCCCAACCGGACTCTCGCGCATGGTCGAAGAGAGACGACAGGATTCCTCGGAGCTTTCGATTCGTCGAGATCGTTCCGCGATCGGTGATATCCCCATCGAAGAGTTCCGCGCGAGTTCGCAGTCTCGGAAGAATCTCGAGATTTCTGACCTTTCTCGCCGCGCGAGATCCCGCGAACCTTGAACTTGCCGGAAGACTCGCCCGCGCGCGGTCACTCGAAGCACTCCTCGATCGAGGAGTGACTACGAGAGGAGGGAGGGATGTAACCGCGTCACTGGAGATCGATTCGATTCCAGCGAAGCGAGGCGCGTGGCCTTGACTCGCGCTTGTCCTCCTCTTCTTGCCGACTTCCGGAAGATACGCGAACGCGCATACGCGCGTCCGGCCGGCGTGCAAATTAATGCAACAGAAGGGGTGAGAGGAGGAAGGGCTGTGTATTAGCTCGTTTTTTAGTCTCTCTTTCTCTCTCGCTCTCTCTTTCACTCTCGGGCTCCGCATCCACCGCTCGGGACGAGCGATTACGCGCTGCGAAATGTTTAAAACGCGCTTTTACGATATAAAGTCCGTAACGAACGGTTGCGCTTCGCGTTCCCGACAAAACGATTTATCGACACACGATATCGACGAGGCAATATATGTACAATGGCCAACCGATTTGGAAACAATCTTTCCGAACGGTAACGAGCTTCGGTTTCTCCGCTTGATGAATTTTCTAGGCCAATCGCCCGGCTAATTGAGTCGCAAATTAAAATCCAATGCGAGTCGGCGCGAAACATTGAACTGTTTGACCCTGGGATTTTCTTGACCGGCCAGTGCTGGTCCTGCTAAACAGCAGAGCGTGACTCAGATATATATATATATACGATTTAGATATAAATATTATTGGAGAACTGACCGGTCGGTCTTCGGTGATGGCCAGCCTTGCACTATGCGACTGGATGCTCGGATATGGATTTGGTTGATGAAGAATACGAGTTTACCCTCGCTCGGTTAACATGCGCGATATTTACACCGTGCACGAAAGAGTGGACTTTAGTCCGCCGTGCTCGAGATTCGTGATTCAGAGCGACGAGATCGAACGTCTCCTTCTAGCTTCTAATTCCAACTGATGATCGACAACAGCCGAGGTCGTCGTTGGCGACGATCGCTGAAGGCCGAGAAACAAGCAGGTAGCCTTCTGCGTCGCTGATGTTGCTCGAGCAATGTCACTGTTTACGTTGCGATTGCAATCTAGGATCTCTCTCGAACCTTGAATCGCTCGGCACTCTCGAGGTCAGGGAGAGGGTCATCGCATCGCGGCGATCCCTAAACTCGGCTCGACGTGTGGCAAAAATCCGATATATTTTCCACGAAACGCGTCGATACTGTCCGGCACGGACACGACTGAAAATCAATTGCAATTCAGGAGAATTCAAGCGCAAACGAGCATCTAAACCGAACGCGTGCGGATGCACATTTCCTGCTCGAGTCACTGACTCGACGGCGTCGCGACGTCAGGTGACGTTTGAGCGATACCGCGAGTTTCCGCCTGTGCAGTCGCGATCCACCGAGATTAGCGCGGCGTTTTAATTATTATTGACCAACGCGCGACTCTGTCTCGTTTTAGCAGCGGCATGAATTAAACACACGAAGAGAGGAGAGAGATAGGGAGAAAGAGAGAAAGAGGGAGAGCGGGGACGGAGCGATAGATAATCCGCGATACGTTTAATGACCGAATTGATTACCGTCTATTCCTGGAGTACTTTTGCATAATTTATTCATCCTCCTTTCGTTTTAATAGCGCCGACCGTGCTCCCCCGTCCTGTCCCCCCGCGCGCGAAATGCGCGCGAATCGCAATGCGTAACTGCTAATACTACAATTATTCATAACCGTCATTTATCGTTCATAATGATGATACCCGCGCGCGCCCGATACGCGTATTAATTCGCGATGCGGTCGATATTAATATTAATTAAGCAGCGACGTTTCGCCCCGCGCATCTCGCCTCGGTCTTTGAGAAATTCCACGCGCGATCGTTAAGTCAAGATCCCTTGCGCATTGAGTTTGAATCTCGACGAAAGTGGAGCCGGAGCGGACTCTTGCCTTTCGCGCATCGATCGTCCCGCAGTGGCAACCCCCGGCAGGGGCGGGAAGGGGCACGCACGGTGGAATTGTATCGGTGGCACCCAGAGACCTTTATTACCCCCGCGAGGGCATTCGGTACACCTCGAGGGGAAAATGATGGCCGTGACTCGCAAGTTACTTCCCGCCCCCGTCATCCCCCGCGCCATTCTGCATTCGCGCGCGCGCGCGCGCGCGAATGATCTTCGTTGGGCACTCGACATTTTTCACTTCCAGGCTCCTGCGACTTGCTGAGCCACGCGTGTCTCATTATTTATATCAAGGGAGCATTGTAGCCCCGCCTCGTCCCCGATCGTCAAGCGTTGTGAGCGACCTTACATGCCGCCGGGATGAAAACGACCCGCAGTCTGCTGGCATAAGTTTTTCCAGAGGCGCGTCCGCGTTCCGCTTCACGAGAAGGCGCGAGACGCTCCGCTTGTTCCTAATTCGAATTCCATGATTCCATGATTAGTGCAATAGCGCAACCGATACCTCGTTAAATGCTCCATCATTTACAAAATGTTTACATTGATATTTTCGCGAGCGGGCTTCGAAGTGTTGGCCGAGTTCTCCGAGTTCCGCGGCTTCGCTGCGTCTGACGAAGGTCAGAAATGCCGGTTCTCATAAAACGCGATTATCGATGCTGCGATGCCGTGATTGCGCAAAATATTCAGGCGCCACGTAGCAGTTCCTTTTCTCTCCTTTCGAAGTAACGCGTTCTCCAACGCGCGCGCGGAATTAAAAACCCGAGCGAATCGCCCCGCACGTCCCCTCGCTAAATTTTCCTCCTCCTCTCCCCTCCTCCCGCCCTCCCCCCCCTCATTCTCTCTCTCTCTCTCTCTCTCTCTCTCTTTTTCTTTCTCTAAGCGGGACGAGTTGTGTGTCTTGCGGAGCGACACGTCTCCCCCCGCGGACGATCGCGATGCCGGAACTCCCTCGGGAAGGAAGCCTCGATGGCTTCGAGGAAGGGCTCGTCCGGCTCGCGGCGCGCGGGGCCCCGGGCCCTTTTGTCCCGGACAATCGTCCCTCGTAATCATCGTCGACGAGAGCGGCGGTAGCGGCGGGAGTGATTTAGGATCGCGAAAGGAGCCGCGTTACGAGCGACGAGCGCGCTATTTACGACCCCGGCGACCGTAAACGGCCCGCTGCCCTCCCGAGCTCCCCTCCCCTCCTCCCCCMCCCCCTTCGCATCCTTTCGCGCGCTGGGGAACGCGCGCGAACAAGCCTCGCCGCTCGTCGAATTCCGCAGGTTACACGCGTCGTCCTCGTCGACGTAAATGCCATCCCCGGAACGCCCTCTCGAGCGTCGTCGGGGGCGCACACCCCCCCGGATGTTCGATCGGCATTTTACGACAGTATGCAGATCTCGATTGCATTGCATTGCGTTCGTAAACCATCGAGCGCTTCGCTTCCGTCCTCTTCCCCTCGTTCTCWCTCTCTCTCTCTCTCTCTCTCTCTCTCTCTCTCTCTCTCTCTCTCTCTCTCTCTCTCTCTCTTTTTCTCCCTTTCGCCTCGTCGTTTCCCTTTCACGTGCGGTAACGAATGCGGATTCGATTGACCTTTTTATGGTCGGCGAATGCATCCCGTCGCGGGTCCGCGTCGCGGCGACGCGGAAGAAGAGAAATTTGTTCGCGCGAAGAACCTGTTCGGCGTGACGAGAAACGCTGCTTTCTGAAAATTATGAAAAGGCTCCCTCTCCCTCTCTCTCTCTCTCTCTCTCTCTCTCTCTCTCTGTTTCTTCGACCGGAAGTATACATGTCCGCGGCAGGTGTCGCGGGATACGTTCATTAGCGTCCTAATAACGCGGAGTGGCATTTTTGCGTCCGTATATTTAAACGTCACTCGAGAGAATGAGCTTCCCTGCGCGCGGTCCCCCCGGTCCCTCCCCCCTATCCAGCATCCAGAGCCGCGATCCGCGGCGTAGTGTTCGTTTTGTCCCGCGCAGAGCGGCGAATCAGAAAGAACAGATGCGCCGCGTTTACGTCGCAAAAGTGACGCACGGATCAGGAGAGTAGTTGGATATGCGGCAACATGAGGAATAGATTTCCTGATGAGAACCTCGCAAGCTTCATAAGCAATGCGGGATCCCGCCGCTTGTCCTTGTCATTCCCCTCAAATTGATCGCTGCGATTATCGATTAATACTGATTGCGGACCTTCGTCGATGTCGACTTAATGTCCGACGAATGGTACTCGCGCGTTATTCGACTTTCACGGATCAGCCGCGAATCCACAGCTTGAAGAGATACAGGAACGCACGTGCCGGGGAGTTCGGTGCGGTTCAACCGGAGATCCCAAGCGCGTCTCATTGTCGCCTGCGACAATCTCCGATCGAACGATCCGATCAGTCCGACGACGAGTCGTTCGGCTCGCCTCAGGCAGCTCTCTCCGTGACTTTCCCCTGGAAAAATAGAATGCGACGCGTGTCACGTGTCCCGCGATTCGAGCGCACATGGCGAACGAAAGTCACCAGCGCGTTCCGATGCTTCCTGCCCGCCGAGCCTCGCCATGTGTTTTCAGGCCCCGGAAAATAGTCCGGGAGGACAATTAGCATTTCCTGCAGCCTCAGCCTTCAGCAGCTTCTCGAGACACCCGTCGATCGCTCGTTGACAGATGACCGTGTCTCGCGTGACCCCGAGGGAGGTCAGGGACCTCCCTCGACCACGTGCGCGCCCCGAATATCCCGTCCTCGAATTTCCGCGGACGAGCTGTCTCACGACAATCGTCCGCAGTGTCCGCGCGCGAGATACTGAACCGGCTAAAGAGAGATACTTAAATGGCTAAACGAGGCGGGACGCTCAAAGCGCGCGCGCTTTGAACGGATCTCGATTAGCGGATTGAACTTTGCACCCGCGCGCTGCTGCAGATTATTTCTCGCGTCGCGCACGCTTATCTCCGATCGAATTCGCGTCAGAGCGATCGCACGTGCCTTCGATTCGTTAAGCGATACGGTAATGCGAGGGGCACATCGCGAGTATCGTTCGAGATATCGAATCCCAGGCGCGCGATTCAGTTCGATGCCGCCCGCGATCCGCTTTCCGATTCTTCCGGCACATCCGGCGATGGACGCGACGACTTCCGGCCTTGATGCTCGCGTGCAGTCGCGACAGAGAAGGGAACAAAGGGGGGGGGGGGGAGCGGCAGGAGCGGGAGGCAATTCATCGGCGAAATCGGCCGCGTTCATTAATCCGCCGCGTTCGATCATGTCGCGTTTACGGCAAAGCGCGACAGAGTGCAACTCCCTTGCGCGTCCCCCCCTCGCCGCTTTCTCGATCGGTAGCGTCCATCGGGACAATTATGCGCCGCGTGACGAGGCTAATTTCGCCAGCCATGAGCGCGAGATAATTCCCAGCCGGATTGATAACGAGCGGATTGATTGGGCGCGCGAGGCGCGCGCTCTTCATTTGCAGCTCGCGCGCGCCGACACGCACGCTTTACGTGCGCGAAAGGGCTCGCAATTTGTTCCAAGGACTCGTTTGTCGGCCGCGTGATAATTGCGACTTTATGCGCAGGCCGGTATCGGGAAATTCAGACTGCCGCGCGTTCACTCTTCCGGATACGTCTCGTAGTTTCTGAAGCGATTCCTCCTGATCCGCGAAAAATTTTGCTGATAAGAAAAAGGGGACCCTACTAAGGACAACGGAGGATCACTGGCAATGATAGAATTCGCAAGGAAGACGTACGCGGCATCTGCGAGATTCAGGGTGTCGTAAGATAAGACCAGAATCAGGAGACGAGCATGAAGAGATGTGTAAGCAGGATGGATGATGACCGACTGGTAAAAATCGCAAAGAATGAAAAATCAAACACCCTCAGGCCACCTGGACGGTCCCGAAAACGTTGGTGCGAAAGTTGGACATGGACACTGCAGAAACGGACACATTGGGTGAAGTATAGGACATGCTATCATCCAGCAAGATGAAGAAGAAGAAGAAGAAAAAGAAAATGCTTGCTTAATATCAAGGACCAAGCTTCATTACGAATCAAGAATCGACCCTTCAAGCCAAATCTAAACCCCCCAATCACAGAAACGCATGTTTACCAATAACGTCAAGTGCGGAACGTGCACAACGATTGCCACTCGAATATCGATGCATGTAAACATGGCGAATTGTGTCGCGCGAAGGTCTCGCGAAGATTATTAATCCGACGCTCGCTCGACCAAGTGCAAACGCGATTCTCGGCCCCGCACACAGATCCGCCACGGAACACGGCCGCAACGCGGAACTCCCGCAATCCGTATTATGATCTACATGGCAGAGGGAATACGCGATCGCGCTCTCGCCGGCAGATCGTAAAGGCGCACGTAGTCGCTTAATACGCGATAGCGGAGTCATTGCCGGGCCTCGATGCCGCAACGTGCCCGTCGAATCGCGCCCCCGCATCCCCAGCAACTTCCTACGGGACTATGTCGCTTTACGACGACCACATGTTACCAGGGAAAGTCATTCCCCGGTTTGCACGCGCGCGCGCGCGCGCGCGCGCCTCAGACGCTTCCTGGAGCGTGGATCTCGTCTCGAGGCGGCAGCCACCTGTCTCGGCGAGTCCCCGAGGAACGATAACAGGATACGCGCGCGTAGATGCCGAAACCCGAGGAAATTTCCTGCGAGCCCCGTCTCCACGGGGTAGTGGGGCGGAGGGGGGAGGGGGAGCGGGGATTCCGTTACGAGGCGCGCCACGTGGCGCGGGCATGTCGCGCAGACCGATCCCTTCTTTCGCCTGTCGTCGCCGCATCGCCGCGCGCGGGGGTGGGAGCGGGGTGGTGGTGGGGTGGTGGAGGGGAGGAACGAGGTGTTGGACTCTCCTCCAGGGAGAGGTGTAAGCAGGGAGGGGGAGGGGGAGACCGTAAATCGGGACGATGACGTTTACGATCGGTTCCGTTGTCGCGGGTCTTCTTCCTTGATCAAAGCGCGACTGATTCGTCGTTGATGGGTTGATGACTTCCGGCGATGCCGATCACGCCCTTGCCAGAAGATCCCTGGAGAGATCCGTGGCTCGATCGAGGTTCGTTTCCGTGCTAATGATCGATCTTTCTCCGGCGTTCCTTGGCGGTCAGTCTCAGACATAAGTCTGCGGACGGGACATCTTTCACGGGAATCGCTCTTTATCCCGCAGAATCATCGACGCATTCTGCATTCTGCTCGCTGCATTCGTCGTACACGAATAACGAGCGATAAATCATCCGAGGGGAGGGGGCCCGCTCGCGTCCATTGTGGCGATTCCGTGGCTTTGTCCGAATTGCCGGCCGGAGCCGGCCGGCATCTGCAGGATGTCGCCGCGCGCACCGTGACACGCGTGCTGCCAGGGGGTGTGCCCGCCCCTCCCATCCCTGTGTCGCCTTCGCGCCGCGTTTCTTTCATTCGCTTTTACGACGCTCTTCTTCAGCTTCTCGCTCTTGGCCGGCCTCGTGCGGGCGCAAATTATTGCCGAGTAACGACGCGCCGCCGCGCCGGCGTCCCGGCGCGAACCTTTTTACTGCTACCACGGATTATAATGTCTCTGTCGTCCCCCACGAGATAATTTATCGGGAGGACGGGGGAGGGTGGGAAGGCCGAGGGACGGGCCGGTGGATTTATTGATGGGTGTTCTTGCGTTCCGCCGCGTTGCGGCGCGCCGCGAATCCCGTCAACGGGACACGTGTTGTCGAATCGATTATCGACGCGACCCCTTGAGCGATCGGGGGAGGGCGGGGGAGGGGGAGACGGGGGATAAGGGGGGGAGAAAGGAATAGGCACGACCGAAGGTCGGAGGTCGTTGTGTTCGCACAGGAATTCCCGGCGAGAACTGCAAGCAAGAAGATTCCATGCGAATGCAACCCTCCCACAATTAATCGTCGATTCTCTCTCCCCGAATTCAGCTCTCTCCCTCTCTCTCTCTCTCTCTCTCTCTCTCTCTCTCTCTCTCTCTCTCTTTCCGTGACGGGAGAGAAACGGGGAAGCGGGGAGCCTCTGTACTTTCAGGCCCGACTCGCGGCGAGTCGCCGCTCAATTACGACGAGAGTTACCGCGCGAATAAGTAATAGCCGGCGGTCCCGCCTCCCCCACCCCGCCGCGGGGATATCCAGCGGATGAGATAACAAAGGGGGTAATTGACTCGGGGTTGTGCGTCGCTAATGAGCCTAAAGTCGATTGCTCCTTTCGCTGGGGCGCGATCGTTGCGCCGCTCCGGGCGGGCGGCGCGCGCCGCGCCGCGTCGGTTTAACGACACGGCAAAGGCGATTAACGTGGAATCCATTAGACGCGCGATTTGCTTCGCGAGGGGTTCAGGGGGAATTGCTTTCGATCGCTAAACTCGTTGTCTCGACAAACTTCAAACTTCTCTAATCGAGTTTTTATCCGACCGATTACTCGCGCGAGCGACGTTACGACGACGGCGTGTTCATGAAGACGAATGATCGTTAGGTGTTCTCTTTCTCTCTCCGTTTCAAGGCGTTCGAAATCGAATCAAATCTGAGCCGCGTGATTCGCGAGGTCCCCGCCGTGCGATCCGCCGAAAATTCTATGAGATAGAGCTACTCGCTCTCGCGACTTGGCCCCCGCAAAGTTCCCCCGAGGAAGCCATTTAATCGGTGCCTAAGATAAAAGCTCGCCGATGTCCGCCGTTTGATATCTCTATGAGCGACGAGGATCCGGCTTTTCGCTCGAAGAATAAAACGCTCGAACGGTAGCAAAGAGCTCGCCGCGGTCCGCTCGTCCTTTTCCAAAGGAGATGTTTATTTATCTACACTCGGATCGACCATCGACAACTCGCTACAGATCGATCTACTATGCTTTTACTCCGCTGTGCGTTTCACCCGGAAACAAAACCGGCCGCATCCTTCTTCGCATCGGCGCGATTCAGTGGAATTTACGGACGCGAGCGGCGACCTTTGAGAGGGAGGGAGGGAGGGCGAGGTGGCATCGTCCCTGCATTAGAAAGATTGCTCTGTATTCATTATTGATCCGGCGTGCATCGATCGCATAACGCCGGTCCCATTCAAAACGGTGCGCGCTTGCCCCGAAGCGCCGATCAACAACTCGATTCGCGATTTCGAGAAAAGGCGAGAAAGCAACTCGAAAAGTCTAACTAATCGCGGCAGCACTCGCGAGCCTCGGAGCGGACTCGTCTGTCTGAAACAAGAGTCCGCGAGAGGGATCGATCGGCACGCGCGCGCGCGTGTTTACCTCGTTATACGTTTCACGGCGGGGAGCGCGCGATTATCCGCGATAATCTCGGGGGAGGGGGGGGGGAGGGAAGAAGGAATGAGGGGACGGTCCGCCGAGCAGCTGCCGACATTTCCGGGGACGAGGTCTCCGGTCCTCGAGAGAAAGAGATCGGTTCTCTCTCTCTCTCTCTCTCTCTCTCTCTCTCTCTCTCTCTCTCTCTCGCTCTCTCGCTCTCTCGCTCTCTCGCTCTCTCCTTCGGATCTCCTCGCGCGCGTGCACGCGTTCCTAGTGGAATCCCTAATGAGGCTGCGGCACGTTAGCCTGCCCGGAGACGCAGGTATCTGCAAAAGGTATTCCCCCCCGCCTCCCCGACGGGGCTTCGGCGAAGAAGACGACGGGGCTGGCAAGTGTGGCTGGCACGCCAACTATGTCAGCGGAGTCCTCGACGACGACGACGAGGCGGCCCGCATCGTCAGCCTGGATGGAATCCAGCTCTCGCGAGGATCTCGCGAGTGCCTCGCCGAAATTTGGCCGCGACGCCCCTCGACGGAGAGAGAACGGAGAAGATGACGACGGTGGCGATCCTGGCGGGGGGGGGGGGGGGGAGAGCATCGAAAGTCGCCCCGCTTCGCGGCTCCCGATTGATATCTGTCGCTGATTAAACTCGCCGTGGATTAAATCACGCCGGCCTAAGGAAAAGTCTTCATCGGCGATTCGATTGGCCCTCTCCCCCCGCCGCAGCCGATAATCGCCCTCCACGCATGCGTTCCATTTTCGGATTACTGTTATTGTTATTATTGTATTGGCGCGCGTGGGGTACTCCCGGCGCGGCTTACGACCCGCGTATAACAACCCATTGCAGTCCGGCTACTTTATTGCGGTATTACGCGGAGAAATTAAACGCAGGCGGTATGTTTCACGCACACCTGCGCTCGCCAGTATTAACCCCTCGTGCTTGCGCGCGCGCGCGCGCGCGTGTTTTACATAAACCGAACGTAGCGCTCATCTCCCGCGCGACTCTCAACGGCGGAATATAAGCGAGATAAATGCCATAACGACGTGCATTAAATAATGTTCAAGTGAAATCACAGCTTTATGCCTAATCTTCACGCGGAAGATGCAAAGATGAAAACGAACCCCTCGCGGGGGCAGTAAACAATCACGGTAAACCGTCATATTTTTATCAAGTCGAATATTTTTATCGGCGCGATTAGATCCGGCGATTCCGGACGCGTCGAATATCGACTTTGCGAATATCTAACCGCGAGAAAGGCGCGACGAGAGGAAGCGAAAGAGATAGAAAGAGAGGGATAGGGAGAGAATATGGATTTAAATATCCCTTTAAATTCCGCTGGGATAGTTGAATTCAGGATTAAAGAGATCATTACTCTTAAACCGTGCGGCACGAATACGCGTTTCGCTTCCCGTCTCGATCCGGCTGCGGATTCGCACGCGATCGAACGATTCTCCCGGCTTCCGCTTGAGCGAACTTTTCCTCGGGCGTTATCGCGAACTTGCTCGCGCCGTCACGGCCGCGAGAATGACGGAGAACGGCTTATAATTCGCCGCAGGAGTTGCCGCGAATCAGGCCAATAAGAGGACATCGAAAGTTGCCGGCGACTTGAACGACGCGCCATGCATTTTCCCGGCGCGTTTGCGACCGGGGTGGTGGCCCGCCCTCTCGATAAGAACTAAGTGGACGCGCGAGGGGAGCGCGAGCGACCGCGTCCGGTCGAAACCGGGGAGGTTGCATCGGGGAGGTCAGATATTAAAACTACTTGCCGAACCATTCCTCTCTCCCCAAGAATCGCAAGGAGCGCGGATGCGCGTACGCGTGATCGGTGAGAGGATTATGAGGCCCGCCGGCGATCGCCGCTTCTGTTTTTCCAGAAGGACTCAAGGATCCCCCCGTGGCTCCTCCCGTCTCCCCTTCTGTCTGCCTGTTTCTCCTGTGCCGAGCTTTTAGTCGCATTTCCTGTCCCCGGCTCCGGAACATCCAATTTCTCGAAGAAGAAGTTTACGCTCGCAGGCAAGCGAGAGCGTGGGAAAATTGCCCGTTATATATTAAAGACGTCCCCGGAATGCTAAACAGAGCGACTTCCTGCGGGTGGGATGGTGGCTGGGGAGAGCTGGAGGAGAGAGGAGGGAGCGAGGGAGAGGGGGGCAGGGTGGAATGAAAGATTATGCGACAAACTCCTCTCATCGAGAAGGGATTATCAGGCGCGATGCCTCTTCTATTCGCGATGCCTTATTGCTCGTCTTCTCTTTGAGGGAAGAGCGTCGGCGTCGGAGTTCGGGGTGAGCTGCCCTTTAAGAAGACTGCCTAATTTTCCGTCCCCTATCCCCCGTCCTCCTACAATCCCTGAAGAAAACCGCGCTGATTTACGATTCCCTCGATTATCAATAATCATAGAGATTCGTGTCAGCAGCGGCGTTAAGAGAGAGATTTACGTCATGCACGCGACGTTTGCAACCGCGACGCCCGTGTTCTGTTTTAATATCTCAAGTTTGAATCGAGATTGCATCGCCGATCGATCGCTATCTCGCCCCCAACCTAATCCGTCGAGGTCATAATCACGTGGTTAGCGAGCACGTGGCCGCGCGGTCACGTGATGACGGAGCACGTGGTCACGCGATCAGATGGAGGCGCGATTGTGTAACGCTCGCGTAAACGGCTGTGATATTTCTTTCTTTAAGCGGTTCGCTGCTTGTCGCGAAAATCAAAGCTTTCGTATCTACCTTGTATTCACTTCCACGTGAAAATTCAGATTTATATTCAGAGCTCGACGCGTCTCTCGCGTCGGCTAATGCAAACAGCAACTACCATCACACGATTCTATTTCTGTTTCTGTTTCTGTTTCGTGCACATTTCTCGGGTCGGGACAAGAGAAGAATTATATACGGAATGCCTACAAAGGGTATCGATCACTTCTCACGGCTAACTTGCGCAACAACAACGAGCAAGTTGCGCTGGAACGTCAAACGGTTTGTTCTCGAGATGCTTCATGCGGATGAGAGGACTCTCTAAATACAACTTTATCGTATTCGCAGACACTCTCTGAGCGTTTCTTTCGCGCGAAGAGTTACGCTGCAGCTAATTGTGCCGGCACGGAGAAGTGTCGGAGGAACAGCGCGTTGCGCGCGAATTTAAGACCGGGGCCGCGGGATGGGGGTGGGGGGTATTTGCAGCCCTCACGGGGAGTTCTCGCGCGATAAATAGCACGCGAAAGAGTACTTCACACGTTAACGAGTGTTTTGCAGCCGGCTGGAAAAGCAGGCCGCCGGTTTTTCGGCGATTTCTTCGCCAACAGGCGGAGCGGATGCCATTAACTAGGTCGTGCGAGTCCATCTTCCAGCCCTCGCGAGGGACGTTGATCAATCGTCGCTGAACTTTGCGGAGCGAGGTTGGAACTGCGAAGCGGATGAAGAATTTCTCGACGGATTCGCGACGGGAAAATGCAGTCCGCGCCTGTCGTCGCTCGTCGATTAGCTGGAACTTTCAATTCGCGATGGCGATCCTCATACGTGTACCGCGTGTATCCTTGAGCGTTGAGCAGCGTGCATGTCGGATCAAAATATTAGCCCTGCTCGATGCGCCGGAACGAAGCCCGAGGCGGATGGATTCACGTAATATCGGAATCGCGTAGCCGCGCCACGTGCACGCTTTCATATATGTATATATGTATATGTATATATATATGCTCGGCAAGCTGGTAGCTCGGGGCATTGATGTCAGCATTGATGATGAGGGTCGATGGAATTCAGTGAGAACTGCGCTGTGAGAATTTCGAAGGAAAGTCGCGAGCGCAGGACGGTGCGAGCGAAAGCGCTGACGGGAAGCTGAGAGGTCGCGACACATCAAGGAATCACCTCGACGGGGAAAGGGCGAGCTTCCTCATGCGACGAAGATCCTGCACGCATGATGGGACCATCCCGATGATCGCGGCTGATCGACGAAACGACATGAATTCACGTTCACGCGCGCGCGAGCTTGTTTGCGAGACACGGAGAGGAATCGGTCGTTCCGCCGTGAATCGCGTTGATTAATAATTGCATTACGGCGCCGCGAAACTTAATCGCGAAAATAAACGCGCGATCGTTATCCTCAACTCTCGCAACATTTTAGAGATATCCGTGCGTTCTGATGAGCCGGATATAGATTTCCCAGGATTGCCTTGTCTCGTCTGTTATCCTTCGTCGATCAATGATAGAAAGCGAATCCCCAGGAAGAGCCTTTCCTCTCTTCAAAACTCCAAATCTCCCGTTCATCCCTCCGTACATCCGTAATCCATCGTCATGAACAGATGAGCAATCGTCGCACGCGAGCTATCCTTCGCACAGGACTGAAGGGGTGGAGGGGGGGGGGCATCCGCTAATTAGCCTCTCGCAGGGATGTCAACCCCGCAAATCGAGCAAAAGGACGCCGTTTCTCATCGCGGCCGAATCATGAGGTCAGTTTTAATCGCGATCGAGCACGAGCTGCGGCCGATAAATCCGCCCGCAAAAACGAGAACTCGCCCTCCCTAAGGGGGAAGGAGGAGGAGGAGGAGGAGGAGGGAGAAGCCAGTCGCACTCGCGTACTTGAGAGGGGGGTGTAATATGAATACAATAATTTATGGTGTATCGGGACATCAGCGCAAGATGTTGCCGCGGAGCCTTCCGTACGCCGCGCCCTTCGCCGATCACGACAGAGAGGGTGGTTCCCATCCCCCATCTGCCATCCGCCACCCGTCACTCGAGCCCTCGTCTACATTATCTACGTGTGCGATGCCGGCGAAACAGAAAGGAGGAGAGACAGAGAGACGGCATGCTTGCGGAGCTAATGCTTCTTGCCACTCCCTCTGCCCCTTCGCCCTCCGCTCGTCGAATGTTGGTCGACTGGTGGTTGTTGCTCTGAGCGAAGTCAAGAGAGAGAGAGAGAGAGAGAGAGAGAGAGAGAGAGAGAGAGCAAGGCGGAAGGGAAATATTTTCGATTGTTCCGACAGCGCGTTCGCGCGTACTCGCGTACGCGCGTCTGGATGACTCTCGAGTCCCCCTTCACCCCTTCCTCACGGATAAGCCTGGGCCCCTCAATTTAACGTGTGCCCGTTGTACTCGTCGAGCTCGCGATCGCGCACGGCGACTGCGAACCTCCGCCAGCAGCGATTCGGGACGTTTCCCCGCGCGACCCTCCCCCCTTGATCGATAATATTCATCCGAGTGTGTGCGCCTCGTGTATCCGTCTGGCACGCGGTACAGCAGCTCGTCGGTAAAACCCGATCAATCGCCGGGACGTGGGCAAGCGAGGTAGAAACGTGAAATATTATCTTAACCGCGGCAAGAATGGCTACGATGATGGTAAAGAAATGAAGTGAAAGCCTCTCAAGTTGGGCGATGCGAACGCGATTATTTGTCGGATACACTCAGCGGACATTAATTAGCTTCTGTTTAAGGAAGAAGGGGAATAGAGGGAAGATAATTCGATCGCCGGAGAAATTAACGTTAAAGCCGCACGCTTGAGATCAGGCGGAGACTCCATATCGGGATTATTCTCGGCAAGATTGAGTTTTATCAGGATACAAGATTCGGCAAGTCCCCCTCCTTCTCTCTTTCTCCTTCTCTCTTTCAGAACTTATGATATGACGCTTTGGATTTCCCCGAGAAAATTCTGGGAAAATTCTCTCGAAAATGGCGGCACGGGGCTAGACAAGCGGAAAGTCTGGCGGACGAGTTCAGGGTTGCCGCGGCGGTCAGCCAGCAAGGGTGAAAATGTCACTCCGAGCTTCCTCCCGGGGGGTGGAGAGGCCGGCGATGGGTCAGCCCTCCGCGTGCGTGCGCGCGGAATTAATTGCGCGGGGAGGGCGGCGGCTGATTAGCATATTACGAAATTAAAAAGTTTCGCGACTTTAATTCGGCCCGCCGCGATGAATCGTAATTTCCGCGGGCGCGAGTCGCGCGGCCGCTTTGCATGCCCTTAAAGGGCTCGCCGCGGAGGGTAAAAACTTGCGGAAAGCTGGAGCATGAGGGAGGGGCGGCGCTGCGAATCGCATCGCATCTTCCGAGCAGAGTCCGAAGGGTGATTCTTCGAGATATCTCCCACCCGGAGCGATTCACGATGCAACCCTCGCTGTCGCGGCGACGTTAATTTCGCGTGGTGCCGCCTCTGCTCGCGGAAATCGCGCGCCGCTGCGCTAACGCGCGGCAAAACGCGCGCGAAAGCCGAGCCAGCTGCAAATTGCCGCCGAATCGGAGATCACAATGGCGCCCTTCCAACTTTAACGAGATTACCGAGACTCCCCCCGTTCGACGCGCTCTCCGCGTAACTTCATTCCTGATCCGCTCTCGCTCACTTTTCCCCTCCCGCCCGTCCGACAACACGCTTCTCTCGCGACTTACCGCCTCGCGACGCTCCCGCTTTTTTTCCAGACGCATCCGCTTGGATTTCCACTCCGCATTAATACACAATGCAGCCTCCCCTCACCCGCCCGCGTCCAAACGGAGATTTAATGCCGCTCGCGCGGACGGAAGCGCGACGCGCGATCGCATAATGCGCCGGCGTAATCTCCGAATAACGCGCGGCCGAGTTTCTCCCTTTTCACTCGCCCGCCCCGAAAGTGCACGCCGGGAGTGCACGCACGCGCGCAATCGTGAAACGATCGCGCGATCCTAGATATCGCGGGAACGAAGCGAGACGGATCGCCGTCGAAGCCTCAAGCGACGCGAGGCTTCTAATCGCTCCGCCAGCAGCGAGATATCTCGCCTCGATATCTCGAGCGATCCGTGTCTTCCGTCGAGACTGAAGCGGAAGATGAAGAGTATCGACTTCATCGAGCTGCAGAGATCGCGGTTCTTCGTCTCTTGCGTGTCGTTTACCCGCGATTGATCCCGAAATAAAAGTACCCTCCCCCTCCCCCCTTTACTCTTTCCGTTTCCCTCGCTTTTCACCTCCCGCATCTTCCCCCTCGCCCTCGACTGACAAAATAAAAATAAAGGGAATCAAACAAACAAGAGCAAACTCGATAATAATGGAGTTTGACACACGGAGCGACTTAGAAAAATTCAAGGACCACCCAAAACTCACAACATTGAAGATAGAAGAACCAAAAAAAAGGAACCCGCTCATGATAATATACGACGTAGACAGCTCAATGACAGCAAGTGACTTGAGAGAAAGCATCGAACAACAAAATTTAGACGAACTCTCCATTGCTGCCCTCGCTCGTCCTCTCTCTTATCTTCCGTATTGCCAGACACAACTTATCCAGCTTACCTCCCGCCACTCTCCCCCCTCCGCCGGAAGACGACCGCCGACCCGCTCCCCCGGGGGCGGGAAGCATTACTGCACTTCAGCATTAATGCGCGTGTTTCGGAGGTAGGGGCTCGCGCGCGGACCGGAAACGCGAATTCTCGCTTCCTCGTTACGATTTACGCTCGACGGCCCGGCGATCGACGATTGGCGACGATTCAGCCCGCGAATTAAATTGCTCGCGGATCGCCAGCGACTGACCAGCGCGTCGACGTTTCTATGTCTCGATGAGAATCATCGCTCGATGCGCGCGCGCGTGGAAGGGTCTCAAAGAGATTTACCCCTTGCAAGAGTCTTCCCAGCACAACGATGAATAACCGAACCGAATTACGAGCGCGATGAATGAAGCGAGATAAAACAGCGGGAAAGAGAGAGAGGGAGAGAGAGAGAGAGAGAGAGAGAGAGAGAGAGAGAGAGAGAGAGAGAGAGGGTAGTGATTAGTGTCGCGCGAGCGGGGATATTCGAGGGGGCGTTCGAAAGACGTGAGAAAGACGAGGGTAGAACGCAGAACGGCAGAGGGGGTGGGTGGGAAGGCGAGAGAATGGGCTTAGCAGCCGTCATATTTCTCAGCGGGCGAACAATGGCGCCCTTAAACGCCCGGCGTTTTGCGCGTGAATATACCATATTCAAAAAATCGCCGCGCACCACCCTCGCCCAGGACTTAAGGCGAGCCCCCCCGGGCAGGGGAAGGCGGAGGCGCGGGTTAATCCGTCAATGGCATCTAATGGCCGAATTCTACGGACAGAAAAGCGGCCGTTTAAAGGCGACTCTCATTGTCGCGCGGGATAAATTTAGCGTGAAAGTGCGAGGACCGCGCCCGGCCATCCTCTCACCCCCCACTCTCCCCCCATTGTGCGCCCCGTGATCGCGAAATGCGATTTTCCCCCCCGGGGCATTCTTCGTCCGCAAGGAGGGGGTGCCTCGGATACTTCCACGGAGGGATTACGCGGATTTGTTAATGGCTCCCTTTACGAGCAGGTGCCGGCGCTGACGGCTCGATCTGCCCGAAATTCCTTGATGAGAGCACCCCGTCTCCTCCCCCTCCCCCTCCCCCCYCCCCGACGACTGCTCCTTCCGCCTTTGCGGCGGAGGAAGGTCCCATCGGCTCGCCTGGAACGGAGCCGACTTGCAAGAGTCTTCGGGTTCTCCAGAAGCACAGCGAAAGCTCGCCTCGTACCGTACGACCAGTCTTCAGGCTCGCAGATGTACTCGTTTGCCGTGAATCTGCTAGACGGATCGGATGAGCGACGTCGCTGAGTAGTCCAGGCAAGCAGCCGCCGCTGCGAAGAATACGAGAGCAGACGACGATCTGAGGAGTGCGCCGGAACAGGCGGACTTTAATCCGCGAGCTGCATCGGAGCACGCAGACTTCATCCCGAGGGATACGCCAGAGCATGCAAATTACACCTCGAAGAATGCGACAGGGCACGTAGACGTCATCGCAGCTAGGGTAGAGTACAACGAGGAACGCAGTCGTGATGTCAAAGAGCGTGGATTAAATATTTTCCATGTCACGGGGCAAGAGTGGGACCGGTTCTTGTGGGGGGATGGGATGCGTACGACGGAGAACACGCGTAGACATATTTTAAGGAGAGAGATTTGCGCGTTCGATTACGCAGCCCCTGCAGAAATTCAGAACAAACGGCAAGGGGGAACGAGAGGGAAGGTGAAAGGAGCAACGGTTTGCGAAGCGAGCGGCAGGAGAAAACAAATTCCAAGGAGGATTATAAGGAGGATTTACTTTCTGTCGCGGTTCCTCTCTCGCGCAACTCGCTTCTATCCGGAGGAGTGGCTCATTGAATGCCCCTTTTCTGACCAGAACCACATCCATTGCTCGCTTATCTTTACAAGTACATCCTTTTATAAGTCTCCGGGGATAAGTTCATCTTTGATGCTCCGGTTTAATCTCTCAGCTGCCGGATTCGTTACCTGCGTTCTACATACACTTCCCCAGCTGATGGCTAGGGAACTGCGAGAAGAGATCAGTCACAGGCTGCTACTTTCCCGCAGTTTCAGTAGACAAATCGGCAGCCTTTGATGTGAGTGCTTCATTCGAATTGGAACGATTGCGTGAGATTTTCGGAAAGCGAGGACTTTAGAGTCCCGCATTCGATCGATGATCGAGGACAAACATCCGGCATGCTCTCGGATAAGCTGCGTCATCAGTGGCTCAGGCGCATACGCGAGCATCCAATCGCGAGCTAGGCGCGGAAAGTACAAAGTGAGCGTGCGAGAGCAGCATGTTTGCAAGTCACTAAATGTCACTGCGATAGAAAGCGGCTTTCGCTCCGACAAATTTAACAATTCCCGGCAAAGTTATTGCCGTTGTCAGCCTCTTCGCGGGGAGAATCAAGTACCCGGATAAACAACACAATGATATTATATCTCAACGTTGACGTGTCAAAGAAGTGGCGCGAGAAGCTGATAAGCTCTCGATAAAGTCCAGATCGGAGACATCGCATCGGACTGCGAATTCCTCGTCGACCAAGTCGGCGAAGCCGTCTCCTCTATTTCTAGAATTCCGCGAATTATTTTATGCATGTGTGTTTCGGTCGCATTAATATTGCTTCCAGTCAAAGCTGCTCGCGACGCGAATTTTACGAGAGGAGGCACTTCCGGCACGCTTCTGTTGGAATATTAACGCAGAGCCGGTCGCGTATACGTCGCATCGGAGATAGACGGAAGGACAATTTTTCCAGTGATCGATAACTCGCGACGCGCGATCGTCATAGGCGCATAATCACGGGGGATCGATCTCGCGAGTCGTAAATTTTGCAGACGCAATCGAGCAGCATTGATACTAGTCCGCACGCGACTGCGAATCACGTCGATTTTTCAAAAACCGCGACGCGCGTCGGCCGCTCGACCAATAAAGGGCAACATCGATAAATACAATGCAGAGATTATTTAAACGAACGAGCTCCGTCTGTGTATCGGATTTTCGGGACGGGCGGGCGTCGTTTTCGATTGCGCCGTTCTCGACATTCTCGCCAGCGCCAGCGTTTCGGCAGCCCGGACGTTTCCTCGTCCCCCCGTCCCCGCCCCCGCCCCCACGGTCCCGCCGGTCCCGTCGTCGAGCCCCCCGCGGCAGCGAATACGGCAAAAATCGGTCAATATTTCACGAGACCGGCACGCCGAGCCCGGAGCCGGTGCACCGTTGTCATCGATATTTAAACGAAGTCCGCTCACTATTTTGAATAGCAAATATTTACACCGACTCTGCGGGGGGTTTTCGGATTATGCGGAACCTTAAAAGCGGTAGGACGGCACCGCGAGTCGCCACCGGTATTGAATACAGATAACGACGCGGTCCGCGGGCGCGCGGGCGCGAGAATCGACGACTCTCAGGCGGAAATTTCGATTACTCGCGCGAGCATTGGCGGTAATGCCATTTGCGCCCGGGACGTTCGCGTCCGGAATTTCGTCAAACGACGTAATTAAGCCGGACAATTAAAAGGTCGCGGGCGGAAAAATGGCGGCCGATGGCGTCAAATACTCCCCCGGCGAGCGCGGAGCCGGATTAAAATTGTCGAGCGTCCCGTGACGCGGCGCGCGCAATTATTATTCATATTTGCGGGCTTTATTTATGCGGGTTTTATTTTGTAACGCGGCCGGAATTGCATGCGCGCCCGCGCCCGCCGAGAGAGGAAAGGGCAGAGGGCAGAGGGGGGGGGGACACGGAGTGTCCCCCCAAAAACGGCAACTCTCGTGGCGCCCCGCGCCACGACGCGGCGCCGTGGCGGACGCAACACGAAGCGACACGCGTGTACCATTGACATACATACGTAATTTCATTAGAAGCCGCGTCGAATCGGCGATGCGAGCGCTCGTTCCATTTCCTGTTTGTTTCCCCGGGCAATCCGGGGGAATGATTAAACATTTCGTTCGGAGCGAGGCGCGCGCTCGCCGCCCCGTCCGCTTTATATTACGCGGTAATGGACAATGGAGCGGCGGGGGAGAGGGATAAAAACGCGCGGCGGTAATAAACTCTAATCAAAGTCGGTTCGCGGGAATTTCACGCCGCGCGGAACATTCAATCCGCCGCGGCTCCGGCCGCGCTAATTACACGCCGCGGCGGCGGCGGCGGCGGCGGCGGCGGCGGCGGGGACTCACAATCGCGCCGCGTGACAATGTAACTCGCGCGCGCGTGGCTGAATCAGGTGGACTCGAATAATAGCGTTATTCGCTAATCGCGCCGCGCGCAGCGTGCCGCGGAAATGACCGCCCGCCGCTCGCGGTGTCCCGCTCCAACCGCGTTCTTGATAAGGGACGGCGTGACGTCAGAGGGATCGAAGAAGCGCGAAGTCTCGTCTCCCGCCTCGGAAACTCCACCGACACGGGGGCTGGAAACTTTTATCTATTGCTCGCCCGGCGAAGCGGAGAGCGATAGCGTCGGGACCAGCGATTAGTCCCGCGAGTCTGCTAATAGTCGTCCGTGATGATTTCACGGCCGCCTCGCCGAGTGCGCGGCGAATTTCAATGCGCACCCTTTTGCAGAATCGCAATTATTATTAACGTCGTTAGCGCGCCGAGAGCGAGAGCGAGAGCGAGAGGAAGAGAGGGAGAGAGAGAGAGAGAGAGAGAGAGAGAGAGAGAGAGAGAGAGAGGGACCGCCGAGGAAGATCCCAAAGAGACGAGGACGGGGGCGGGGGCTGGCGGACGAAAATTTCAGGGGCGCCTACTCAAGCGCGCGTTAAACGATACGCTCTCACCCTTTGGCCCTTTGTGCTCGGTGACAAAATTTAACGCCCTCCCCGTAGGCGCGCCATTAAACCTGCTGGAAAGGACGGCGGGAACGGCAGGGGGTTAGAACCGAGTCTCCCCCCCGTCGACCACGTCGCGACGAAAGCCGCCAATTTACACGGCGCGGCTTCTCGAGAGGACGCGGGAAATCTTGCGGGACATATAATGGAAAATGCAAGAGAGAAAGAGAGGGAGAGAGGGCGAGTATGCCCACTTTTGCGCACGGGAGGGGGCGAAAAGGAGCGCGCGTCACCCCTTCTGCGTTAAAGGGGGCGGCTTGATCCCTCGTTGAGAATATTCTCGCTGGAAATTATCGCTATCGCCATAGCTCGCCACGCGTCTCCCCCGTGCAGGCTGTGGAAACACACCCCGCGCACAGGGGTGTGTTTCCTCAGCCTTTCGCGTCGCGTCGCGTCGCGTCGCGGGAGCTGTTGCCGATGAAGATCTGGCGGGGGGATGTTCGCTGTTGCCGATCCGATGCGTGCCCTATCGGCCGCTTTCCTCGCGGTCCTGAAAAGGATCGGAGAATCCTCGGGAGGGGACGCCCGTCCCCCGCGCCCTGATAAATCGCGGGATAACATTGACGGGCCGCAGCGGAAGAAATAAACGAGGAGCCACCTGGAGCGGAGCGTCTGGCGCGTGTAATTCGCGCTTTTTTCCGGATATCGGCCGGCGCAATATCGCGAGGGGAGATTTATCGGATCCGCCGCCGTATTAAGGGGAAATCGCGGCGGGTGGGCGGGCAAGAACGTCCGCGGGATATCGATGACAAATAAACGCGCAAAATCTCTCGTTTCGAAGCTTCGGTCGCGGCTCTCTCGGGTTTAACTAGCGCGAGCGCGAGACGGATCAGGCTCGCAAGAAACGGCTGGGAGAATCATTTTCTCTTTCTGTTTCCCTTTCGGTCTCTTTTTCTTGCTATTGCTCCGATTTGAGTCCGCAGAGATTTTCGAGCGGTGCAGCCGGAAAAGAGCCGGAGAATCGCAGTTTCCGTGAACATCGCGCGGCGGTTCAGAGAGGGAGAGTGAACTTCCGGCCCGAGTATTGCTGGAATTGCATCACGGAAGAGAGCACTCTTTAAACAGTGCTCCTGTTCGGATTTCTGCCGCCTATCGAGCGGAATTTGGAGATCGGGAGCAATATTATGCGACTCTCAGCCAGCGTCTTTAAGCCAGGGTTAGCRTKGCTCGRAAGAGAGGRGCGCTAGATATAGTCCAGCAGGCAAAGTCTCCGGTCTCGTTGTTATGATGATACAGCGATTTGTTTATTTTGAAAGGGAGCGATTAGCGACAGCGATTTTGATAGTGCATGGGGGACGAGTAAGACCTTTGTCTCATCTCACTCGCGCAGTAGCGTTCATTCGCTCCGTAGCATTCGCTCGATAGTACTCGCTTATTAGCTTACTCGCATTCAATCGCACTTTAAGATTCAGCAGTGGAACGTAGCGAAGGACGGACATTGATATTGTTATCCGTATCGTGAATATTTATTAGAGCAGGCCAGTGCCCAACGACCGTGCACTCATTTTTGTATACGGCAAGTTATAGTACAGATTAAACGACGTAACGCTCAACTTGAAGGTGTGTTTCTGTTATCCGAATCCATACCCGAGTATCCAACGGTATATACTGTAAAGTTGGCAGACTCCAACCGGCGCTGATCGATCGGCGAGTGTTCCAATGCTGCGCCCACTCCCACATAACCGTGGAATTTAAGTGGACTCGCACGCGCGTGAGTTTTTCCTGCACGGAAAAAGAAGATACGTAAAATTTACAGAGAGAGAGAGAGAGAGAGAGAGAGAGAGGGAGAGACTTTCCCTGATTATTTTTGCCGTCACGGTGGAAATTTTCTGGCCTCGCCGCGAGCCGATTACGAGAGCGGCATTCCTGCCCTCCCCCCCGGCCCTTCGCCAAGTAGCTGCGTTTTCGGCGCGGTAAATTAACGAGCTTCGCGATAATTAGGACCCCGCGAGGCGCGCTTCATAAAATCGCGACACACGCGGCGGCGACACGCTCGCCGAGTATCCCGAGGATCTAATTAGACGCGCAAACGGGCAACGCCGTGCCACCAACAGCGGACATTGTAACGATATCGGAGTG
The DNA here is from genome assembly GCA_020341155.1 of Eciton burchellii. Classification (NCBI taxonomy): domain Eukaryota; kingdom Metazoa; phylum Arthropoda; class Insecta; order Hymenoptera; family Formicidae; genus Eciton; species Eciton burchellii. The sequence goes on from JAHMML010000030.1 coordinate 1,867,595, forward strand.
CGGCTGAGCGGGGAGGGGGGAGGGCGCGGATGGTGTCCGCTTTGAAGCGAGATCCGTCGCAAATTTATTCTTAATTAGCATTAATGCGCGAGGGGCCGCGCGCGGAGGACTCGTTATCGCGCGTCGCGTCCGTTCGCGACTAATTAACGCGTTACGCGCCGATAACAGTGTCACGGGATTATTTTAATGTCGTGTTTACGTTTAATCCGGCAGCACTGATTAAACAAAGCGGAAAGAATTAACGGAGCAGCCCGGCGCGGGCTGCAAAGCGAATGACGGGCACAACGAGCGCAAATTGATTGAACGCGCGGACTTTTCGATTTCAGATTTCATTCTCATCTGCGCGCTTATCGCGCGGCTATCATCCCTCCCCCCTTGTCTCTTTCGCCCTCGCTCGCGACAATGGCGACAGTTTTCTCGATTTGTAGCCCCGGATGAGTTTCACGCGCGCGCGCGCGCGAAATTTAAATACACCAGGAATCCAGTTTCCGATTCCCTCCTCTGTAATCCCAGATTACGAATCGAATCGTCCTCGAAAATAGATTATCGAATTAGCCAATGGCCGCGCTTCTTTGAAATGCCCGAATGTCACGGGAAGCACGGCATAAAGAGCGCGGAAAGCAAAGAGAGAGAGAGAGAGAGAGAGAGAGAGAGAGAGAGAGAGAAAGGCTGCATGATCGTTACTTCGACAGAGTTACCTTAGCACGCCGTGCGAACCGCGATTAATCTGCCGCGACAAATTATTCAAGGGCGACGCCGATTGCGATAGCGATCGCGAGCGCGATCAGCGGCGGCTATTTCGGCCGCGTCTTACCAATTATATGCAATCTCGTTTCCGGATCGAGGAAGCCGCCTTGCAATCTGCATGTCCGACCGTGTTTTGCATTTATGACGCGGGGGGGATCCCGGGGAGACGCGCGACTAGCAACGAGGATGGAGAATCCCGAGGCATTGGCGAAAACTTGCGCTATCGCGTATCCCTACCGATCGATTAATTATTTTAATTGATTAATTAGCAATAACAAATCGCAAACGAGCACCACCGAAATTTCCACGAGAATTCCCACGCACCATCCAATTCTCCCTCCGCGCGAGGCCGCGCGGGGATAAACGGACGAGGGGGGCACACCTGACGCCGCGCGTTCTCCTTTCCTTTTTATAAAACCTCCCGCTCCCGTTCCCGTTTCACGCGGGGAGCGAGGAGAAGGGGAGAAGGGGAGCTCGGCAGTGTTATTTAGTAGCGGCCCCTCCCTCCGCCCTCTTTCCTTCCCACCATCCGGTCACCCACGGACGCCCAGACGCGCGAGGATCCTTTCATTAACGCATCGATCAAAGGACCGAACTCCTGACCCTCCTGACGCCGAACTTGTTGTACCCCCGCGCGCTCCCCGGAATAATCGACTCGGGGGTGGTTTCCATCGCGCGACGGGACCGAGTGGGAGCCACCTCGCCCCCCTTAAGGAGAGACAAAAAAGAAGCAGCGAAGGTACGGGGATGCCCTCGAGCGGCGCAACAAAGGAACGGGATCCCGCTGAGGGCGGGAGGGAAGGGAGGGGAGAGGCCTCGCTGTGACCCTCGCGACATTATCCGGCGCCCGATTCTGCGGTTCCTTTGCGTGGGTCAGCGCGTCCCGCCGCCGTAGTCGAAACAGCGAGATGTGGCTTGGAGTTCGCGCGCGGAGTGAGAGAGAGGGACGGTCTCGCGAAAGAAAGCGCGACGGCGTGCATGTGTCGGCGCAGTCGATAGCGGTTCTCACCGGGATTTCACTCGAGATGCGACGGAGCGCATCCGCGCTCGCGAGCGGAGCGCGCGCATCCGGCCATGTCAGCTTCTGATATCCGCGGCGGGTCTTTGATGTCGGACGATGATCGCGGCGAGCGAGCGGCAATCGCGTGCGATCGACAGCCGCGATTCGAGCGTTTCATCGGGATATCCTACTTCCATTCTCCTTTGTGCTGATCAGCGCGATCGCCCGCTGTCCGATTAGCGGGCGAGCGAGTGAATCCGAAAAGCGATCTCGCGACGCTCGATTTAATGGCGAGCCCGGCGGATATCGAGCCTCATCGATTGCCTTTACGGTCCGCGAGATTTGTTGGTCCGAGCTCGCCCGCGCGATTACTACCCGCTTCTAGGAGCAGAATTTGTGGCTGCCATAATTTCCCACGCGAGGTCAGAGTGCGCCTCCTTGCTATCTCGCGCGACCTTCCAGCTTAATTGAATCGCGGTGCTCTTTTACACGCTAACGGACGCCTCGAGGAGACCGCTGCGTTGCAGCGTCGCGATCTCGCGAGGTCAGAGGTTAATTGATAATCGAAGTCGCCGCGGGGCAAAGAGCGACGATCGACATCGTGGCGACATCATGGCGCCACGTTCGGACGCAGACCTGCCCCGAATTAGATGCGGCCGATCCGCGAGAAGTGATAACTCACGGCGAATCGTTCCGGAAAGTTCGCGCATCGCATCGCGAATCAGATCCGAACTCGCGCCGCGCGCACTTTCGCTACTCTCAACAGGTTGCTCTCAAAGCTCGCGTCCCGCGAGCGACAAAGACAGATCCGCTCGCGATGCGGAGAATCCGCGACTTGCTGCTCTCCCTCCGCCTCCCTCCTCTCGCCAATTTCGGGCAAGCAAGCGCTTGCTCGCGTCTTTTTCCGGAAGGTCTCCCGACCAGCGCGATGACAAAGCACGGATACCGGAAACGACGATAGACCTCGCTACGCGATCGAGTATTCGATTGCTCGAGATTAGAGATGGAGCAGACCAGAGTAATTCGGATGACGGAACAGCGTTAACTCGCCGATAACTGTTCAGGATCTCCGAAGAAACGAAGAATTCTCCCGAAGCAGCGAACAGCCTTCTCCTCTTCCTCTTCGCCCCCCCCCCCTTCCGCTCGGCGTCCGCCGCCCATGCTAGATTAAGCAATTTTATCATACTCGTGGAGAGCGGTAGCCACGCGTTATTAACCTCTGCCTATTCACGAATCCGTGGTACCAACGACGCTGCTCCCCCCTTCCCCTCGCCGAGCCCGCAAACGCTTCTTAATAGCGAGGAATCGGGAGCTCCGCCTGAACCTACCTTTCGACAGGTAGGTGCACGTGGTTTATTTCTCCGGGAGGTTTCTTTCCGGGGAAGCACGAAAATGATTTCATAATTTTCAAAATGATTTCATAATCTTCAGAACGTCCCCCAAAGAATCCCGATGCGTTATATTTCGTGGGAAATTAACGGAGATTGATCGCTCGCAGTTAAGAATTTTCCGATGCGAATTTTCGCACCGATATCGACGATTTTCTCGCAAAATTTGCCGTCCTCTCCCTCTCTCTCTCTCTCTCTCTCTCTCTCTCTCTCTCTCCCTCGCATATCCGCGTGCTCGGCGATCGCGGAATTTCATCAACATCGCGTGAAAGACCGAAGGGAGAGTTTAAACCGCCCCCCCCTCTCTCTCTCTCTCTTCATACGATTCTTGCGCGCGTAAACTGTTTACCGCTCCGCCGGATTATCCGGCTTACGGTTAACTACATGTTGCTCGCGCGGAGCTTGTCCGCGTCCTCTTTCCGGAGCGGCCAAGGACATCTCGATATCTTGATCGAACGCGCGATCTCGCGGTCCGCGCTTCACGTATCTCCTCTGGAAAAGTGCGTGACCCCGTGCTCGAGCAATCCGCGCGCGCCCGAGAGTCGCCTGCGGCGTCGAACTCAGGGTGAGAATGGCAACAGGGAGGGTTTTGCGGATCCGCGGCGGATTTTTCATTACGAACCGCATCGCGCAATAATGCACGAGCAGGATCCGCCGTCTACCTTAATCCCGGCTGGATCGTTTCCGCGCTGGAAAATATTTTCCGCCGCGGCGGGATCGCGCCGACAGGAATTCCTGTTGACACTTTTCGGGGAATAACACTCGCCCGCCGCGGCAGAGGTAATCGACGGCCGCGTGATTCGTTTGGATGACAAATATTTTCACTTATGAAATTTATCATGCGGAGGAGTTGATTAAAGCGCGCCGCCCGCCGTGGACCTCTCTCATTGTCGCCGCGTTCATTCTATTTATTACATCCCTTATGCGCGACATTACGGCGAGGGAGCAGGCTGGCGTCTCATCAAGTATCGAGAACGGCGGAATCGATTATCGTCGCGCAGCGGCGACGCGGCCGCAAATATTTAATCGCGCCTTCGGGCGTGCAATCTATCGAACGATTCTTTGAGAGAATCGAAAGACGGTGAACGCTCCTTTAATATATATATACATGTATGTAATAATCATAATACACATTGCATACATTACACGCAATGCGTGGATGAATAACCGAAATTGAAAGCTGGGATTGTAATCCGCGATAAAGTCTGCTATTAAATACGCCTGTGGGAACACTTTCTCTTGCCCACCGAAGATCACCGAAACCCGCTCCCGAGATTTCCCCGAATCCGTCCTGGAACGTTCGCCATTACGTTATCCCGAGGATCGAGCATCGATGCGAGAAATCGAGGAAATCCCCGCGCTCGGCGGACTGGCGGCATATGATCCGCTTAGATACGCGTCTTAATCGCATTTAAAAGTTATCCGGCCGCGTTCTTCTTCCATCCCTTCCTTCCCCCCCCCTCTCTCTCTCTCTCTCTCTCTCTGTTCCCCGCATCGGCGAAGCCAAGCAGTCAGCCAAGCCACAATCGACCTCGCCTCATTCTCGAAAAGCGACCGCACGCTAAGCGCTCGGGCCCGAGAGCTCACAAAGGAAATTAATTCCTCGAGCGAGGAGAGGAACCGCGCAAGATTTCGCCGTTGCACCCGCACGCTGCAGATACGGCAAACAAAACGAGCAAATGTTACGACACGATAGCGGCTCCTAGCTTGGTTAAGCCGAACGGGGTGGTAGAGGAGGGAGGGATAGGAAGGAGAGGGGGGAGGAAAGCCGGAGATCACGGAGAACCGCAAGAGAATTGACGTGCCGGGAACTAAGATTGCGCAACTTTCTTCGCGAGTCCCTCCCTTCCTCTCTCTCTCTCTTTCTCTCGCTCTCGTAGCGCGAGCGAATTATCGTTAATTGATTGGTAATTAATGTTTGATCGATCGATGAAACGATCGCCGCGCGCAACGAGTTCTCCAAGTCACGAGGAACTCCGCGAATGGCGATTTCTCTCTCCGTTCTTTTGCGGTTTCTTTCTTTCTCCTTTCGGATCCTCTTGCCCGCGCACGGGCAAGCTGCAGTCGCGGGCTCGGCGACCCCCGCCGGTGATTTCGCGTTTTTGCGTGATTCGCGTCCGCCTCCTCGCGCGTTCCGCGCCGCATCGGCTTGCGGTCGCGTGCATCCACGCTTCGCTGCCAATCGCCGGCGATCGAAAGGAGCTCGACGAGTTAACGACCGCGAAATCGACGGCGATCGCCGTGACCGCGATCGCTTGTCGACAGAAGAATGCCAACTCGATAGCCTGCTCGATTTATCGAGCGCGATCGCTGCTGCCGAGATTGCGCGCGTGTCGACTCTCGACGGTTATTTATAACCGTGCGCTTGCGCTCCAACGAAATAGTAAAGCGGAAAGTCTCGGAGATTGGACTCTTCAAGTTCGTTCTGCTCCACGTTCCTGATCTGGGTTCGGCGAGCAAGGCCGGAAGCGCTCGTTTACGCACATTTACGCGTCAACGGTGAATTCCCCACGAAAAGACAGACGGATCGCGGAAGCGGATAGGTTCGGCTGTCGCTATCGACACTCGCTCGTTGCCACGCAACGCAACGCGCTCCAGATTACACGTTTACGGGCTGCGAAATGGATCCACGGTGTGATCTGTAATTTACTCACGCGGTTGTAGCGGCAGTGTAATGATCTCGCCACCGGGCATCCCGGCTTTTCTCCTTCGTAGGCGATAAGGATCGATCGGCGGCTCTTTCCGCAAGAGAGAGGCAAGAAATTATCGTCTTATCGATCATCGGGAGTGGAGTTGGCACCACCGAAAAACCGCGAGCGGGAAAAGGGAGACGGCTCGGTCGACACGCGGAAGTAACGAGATCAATGGGGAAGGAACACCGGAAGCGTGACGGGAGTAAAGTGCAACAAGTGCACCCGACAAGAAGAGAGATTATTGCGGACCGAGGATCGATCCGCGTCGCGACGCCTTCGCCATGCTGCGGCGTCTCGTCGAGTCACGCGCAGCTGGCGGTGCCATAACGATGCGATATCGAAATTACTTCGTAAACAGGATCGGCAAATGGCTGCCGGTGTCCCGATCCGCGTCATCTCAGCTCGCGGTTATCGGCGCGATAACGCGCGGGAATCGCGCCGCCGTACGCATGAATTCGGAGCGAATATGGTGGACGCGATGGTGATAATACACGCGGCGCAATCCCCCCCCCCCCCGAGGAGGGTGGCTGAACGAGGGAGTCTAAGGGCACTCCACGGAGATCCACGGCGCGCAGCGCTCTTAGGTCGCCGCTTACGTCGATGTTGTTTCCCCTCTCTCTCTCTCTCTCTCTCTCTCTTCGCTCGTTTTTTTCGCCTCCTCTCGATGCGAACCGCGATCGAACGACGATCTTATTTTTCACGACGCCGCCTCCTCGCTAGGCGCGGGCAGATGGAGCCGGGACAGCGTGAGATATACGCGTTACTTTCGCCCGACTACCCCCATAGACTCGCTGCGCTCTCTGTCCTGCACGAGAAGGGGATGTTGTCTGTTACGCTGCCGGCTCGGCTCTTCTTCCACCTTGCGACGTACGGGAGATGCAGCCCTGCTGAAATAATCTCTCGCGAGCGCCGGGTTAAAATCCTGCCGGGGATCGAGCTTGGAAACGAGCGCTCGCTTCTCTCTTTGTCACTCTTTGGCCCTCGAGCTCGCGCGTATCGCGATCCTTCTCTCTCTCTCTCTCTCTCTCTCTCTCTCTCTCTCTCTCTCTCTCTTCGCGCTTTTTGCCCCTTTTCTTTAAACTTGTTGCACACCGTCCGACGTCTGACGTCCTCTCGCCTTCGCTCACCCCCTTTTTGTTTCCTCTTCATTCCGTTTGTTCTCTTGTGCTCCCCCCCCCCCTCCCCCGCTCCGCCCCGGTCCTTCCACGCTCGGTCCCTCATCTACCTCCGATTCGGTCCTGAAACTCCGTTCTCATCAAGGATCGCGCGACCGCTTCTTCGGCGTACCGCAGTCACGATATTACGTAATTGGATTTCCTCCCTCTAAAGGACGGAGCGATTCCATTGACACGACCGAATGGAGGATATAACTCGATAGGGGTTCCGCAGCGCCGGCAGATGCCGCGTCTCGGAGGACCTATCGCGGCTACAAAGGACAAGAGGACGGCCCTTGCTGAAGAGTCGTCGCGAGCCCCGGCCGTATCCAGCCGCGGCTTAATCCGCGAATTAACAATGGCGCAGGCATTCGCGCGTCGATTCCGGTGTCTCGTCGATTCCGGTTAGCCGGAAAACGGAGATCGGCCGCAGCGTGCCTAATCGCGCCTCGACGATCCCCGTGAACGCCGTTACGCGAGACGACCAGGCGTTCAGACGGGCATTCCTCGCGTTCGAGACGCGTTTGAAGATCAGACACCGGCGTCGAAGCCTAGCTCTGACCGCGCAAAGCGATCGCGAACAAAAACGAAAGCCAAGTTTATGCCGGCGATTGAATATGCCCGAAGCTGTAAATAAGATCCCACAGAAGGAAATTCCTCGAGAAAGCCGGGCGCCAACGTGCTCTCCCTCTCCCCCCGTGAATTCCCCGTCGCCCAGCGCCGAGGAATCCCGCTGACAAGCCAGAGGTCCATTATTACCGCGATGACGGGGAAATGTCGCGAGCGGTAGAGATTCCTGATTCACGCGCTCGCCGACGATTATGTCGTCGACCAACTCCGCCCATAAGGGCCCGGAGCAAGGGTCCCGGTCCCCGCGGCCCGACGAGGATACACGCGCGGCCGAGCGGAAGCTTATAATTGTCGCGGGACAGAACTCGAAAACGACGTCGGCGGCGGCGACCCACAAGGACACCGCGGGACGCCATTATAGGCCACGGCCAGGTGTCTTGTCGACACCTCAAAGGGCCGCGCTTCTGCCGCACCGCAATATTTGCGCCCGTTTGTGTGCGCCAACCGATCCGTCCGCGCATGTCCTCGCCTGCCGGAAGAAAAATGACTTCTCGCTACGATGCGATCCTTCGCCACCGAGTAACGAGAGCAGGGCCCTTCCTCGAAGGGCCGAGACACGACTGCATCCCGGCACGATCTCGATTTCCCCCCGGACGGACGAAGGAAGTAGCTTGAGGGGGGAGAGCAAAGCAAACGGATCACTTTGAAATGTTTTGCAACAAAAGGGGAATTTATACCTCACCGCATCGCGTGTGTTTCGGGATACTCGAGGTCATCCTTTCTAATTAAGGCATTCCGATCCTCGTTGCTTCTCGAGCGATCATAATCCCGCGATCATCGCGCCATTACGAGCCCCGACCTCCCCGTTGCCCCCAATCTCCCGCAGGAGGATCAACGCGTGCAGCTTCACGCTTCTTCCCTCGGCGCGGCTAATCCTCAAACGCGACGAACCGCGCGCTATTTGTGTATACTCCGAGCGTGCATACGCGCGCTCACGCGTGGGCGAGCGATGAGGGCAAGTCCGGCGGAGATCCAATGTTACAATTCGCGCCAGGTCCAGCGGTGAAGCTGAGAGCCCTGCCGGCCAACATTAGATTTACGCTCCGCCGGGTACCGATGCCAAACATCAAAGGGAGATCTCTCTTTCTCCGGTGCTCGCAGAAGCAGCGCGCGGACCAACACGCCTCTGTCTCTCTCTCTCTCTCTTCTTTTATTTCTCGCGGTCTCCTCCACTTTTCCTCCTCGTCTCCTTTCCGCCACGTCGACACGGGAACGCGGTCTGCTCGCGGTTTCGGCTTCGCTGGCCATCGGCCGGACGGAAAGGAGGAATGCAAAGGCATCGATACAAAGGCGCCGCGTTACAAAATCCCTCGGGTCTCACAGCGAAGTCGACCGAATTCGGGACAGCGCTTGGTCCCTCTCTCTCTCTCTCTCTCTCTCTCTCTCTCTCTCTTTCTCTCTCTTTCTCTCGCCCTCGATTCGATTCTGCACATGACACGATGACAATCGGTCCGGATTAACGAATTGAGTGCGGGGACGTCGCGAGTCAACGGCGAAACTTGAGAGAAAGAGAGAGAGAGAGAGGGAGGGAGGATCATATGCCGCGAGAAGCAACGCTGCGCTCTCGGCACACGCGCGGAGCGTATCCCGCTCCGGAAATGATCTTCTCCGTTTCGGCAGACTTGACAGGCCGACGCGTTCGCCTTCGTAGAAAATGATGACGTCTCGACGACGGATCGTTCCGCGAGGCGGCCAGAAAGAAAAGCAGAGCATTTCCGAGATTGACAGCCGGCCTCAGTTTCGGGGATCAAAGGACACCAGGCCGCACCGTACAGCCGAGCCCCAAATTAAGCAGTCAACGGACGCGGCGGATCGCAAACTCGTTACAAACTCGGGCTAAGCTACCCCGTGTTGTCGCGTCGTCGTGGATTACCTGCGAGTTTTCGCTCCACGTGACTCATTCATCGAAGGGCCGAGCCCTTTGCGTTCGAGCAACGTTCGAGCGAGCAAATTTGGCCAATTTAACGAAGCGAGTTTTCAACGGGCCGGAAAGTCTACGAGTCACCCCCCCCCCCCCCCGGACGGAAGCGAACGTCACCTGCGACTCGCGCGCGGGGCGAAGGGGGAGGGGGGGGAGGGGGAGTCCTGGGAAGAAGGCGGCGGGGGACGATGTCGCGCTTGAGATTGGCGATTTCGCAAATCGCTGATGGCACGAGGCGCGTTGGGTCGTTAGACGAGCTAGCGTAGCGTGATCGAATCGCTGAATGCAAAACAGACAATGGCGCCGCGAGAAAGAAAGAGAGAGAGAGAGAGCTCCTCGCGGGAGAAACGAAAAAAACGAGGGGAGCAGAAGCGCGTAAGAGCCCGCTCGTAGGACCATCTCGACAATGGCGAACAAAATGCCGCAGCTGGTTTACGGGTCTAATTACGACGGCGATTCTCTAACGGGATCCTCGCTTTTGGTGGCCGTCTCCCCGCGCAGAACGCGGAACCTACCCCCTCGAAGCCCCAATTACGCAACGGCGATCCTGGATCCTGACAATCGAGAGTCGTTTGAATTCACGCGGCCGCTCGTCGCTCGATCGACTCATCGAGATAATGATGATCAGCAACGAGCAAAAGATAGCGGAATGCGATCGGAACATCCCGATGCACGTGCAAGAAAGGGAAACGAACGCGCGAGATAGATGAAGAGCGGATGAAAGGCAACAAGGACGAAACTATGAAACGTCGGTTTGTAATCAGCGCGAAATCGCCGCATCAAATTAATTTGATCCAACAATGTCGAGAGATCAAAGAAGCCCGCGCGATGCAAGGGAGGCCAGCGGGAGGCCGGAAAGCCGCTCGCGGATTTTCCCGGTGAAGTTGCGGCGCTCGATTATCGCCTCAGCGATAAGACGTTCCCGCCTTCTCTCGTCCGTTTTCAAATCTCACCCGCAAACGACGTCGCGAGGACGAAGCCTTCGTCAGCGAGGGGCTGCGGGAGCTGCCGCGATTAATCCGCGTACAAGCCGCGAGATCAGCCATTGAGCCACACGCGGGGCGGCGGGATGAGAAGAGCGTTTCCATATAGCGAATCAAACGCATTAACGTTATTAGCCCCGGCTGATCCTTCGCGTACTCACGCATACATCAGCTTGGCTGAATGATGAGGAATGGAGTTACAATTGGATCATTAGTAGGGAATAACGATAATCAGATGCGGCGATAAAACCACCCACCGTGTCAGCCAATCGACACGATCGACACTCGCCGAGTGACACGACAGCAAGCACGATTGTTTCCCCTCCGGGGAAACGTCTCATTTGCATTTCCTCGAGCGAGCGAACAACGTCGTCGTCAAAGTGACGCCGGTTATGGAGATGCGCGCATCAGCCTCGTGTGTCGACGGGTATCGACACACCTGACCTGGCAGTCTTGATTTGCACGTCTCGCTCTGCGTCGATAATAGATACAATCATACAATCTCAGGCGCTGACGCGCCAAACTGTGGATCCGCCACGCTGTTCACGTGGATCCGGCTCAAGGACTAACGGACCGGCAGCTCCCGCTCTGAAGCTGACCGGCGAGCCAGCTAATCCTGTTAATTACTTCGCTCGTGAGTTCCCGAGACGTCGGCCCGGAATTATCCGCCAATCGCGGGCGCGTCCTTCCGCTCGCGAGGTTCGCTGGAGCATCTCCAAGCATCGATTGCATTGTCATCAGTTTTTGTCCGTCTCGCACGAGCCGGACGATGTGCAGGTAGAAGTGAAATCGATCGTCGAGTTGCGAGATGCGGATCGAGAGAAGCTATCTCTTCCCCTTCCTCCTCGTCACGTGTGATTATACGTGTGCGCAGGGACGCGGCATCACGGGGAGACCAATAGCGATCGCGAGCCACCCTTAGCTGGCCTCTATCCATTTTTTAAACGTCCCTCCGCGCATTCGAGTCACGTCCAGCTCGTCGCCGGGATGCACCTGCGCCCTGCTTTTTCCCCCCGATACTTAACTTTTCTCCCTCGCGGCGATGTACAACCGCTGCCCCGACTGCCCTTCCCAGTTTCATCCCCGAGCCTGCCTGGATTTTAATAAACGTCGCGAGTCTTTAATTCTGCAGGCTCGCCGCTTTTCGGTATTCCGCGTTTCTCGAGAGACTCGGGAAAACTCAAGCGAGAGGACAGAGGAACAGAGGGAGAGAGAGAGAGGGAAATTAGCACGACCTGGGACAATGCGGATGGGAGCGAGCGCTTCCGGCGCCTCCTGAAGAGCCAATCGATTCTCTTAAAAGCCTCCGGCGAGCCGCGCTGACACGCTGAACGAACGCAGGGGAAGGCATTCACGAAGCTGCGGGCGCCAATCAAACGCGTCGCCTGGCTCCGAATACTCGAAATATACGTGCTCATAGTGCACCCCGGCGATGCGTCCGCATTAACAGGCAATCCTCCTCTCTCTCTCTCTCTCTCTCTCTCTCTGTTCCACCCCCCGTATTTCGTCGGTATCTCGCAGACACCGGCTTCCCTCCGCCGCTCGCAATCTCGACATTTCCGATACCGGCAGATCGGGGACGGTCCAGCTAATCCGGCGAGACCCCGGATGCAGGAAAAAATCGGGTTTTAATCGAAGCAAAGAGAGAGAGAGAGAGAGAGAGAGAGAGAGAGAGAGARRGGGGGGGRGGGGRGGGKGGGTTTGAGTGGCCGTTGTACGGAGATAATTGACTTCATATCGGGCTCTCTCTTTCTCTCTCTCTCTCTCGCACGTTGGCCCCGATCGTCATTGAGCGGGGCGCGTGTCTCGTTCGTTCGTTTTGCCGCGCTCTGCGCCGCAACGTTGAACGGTTTGCGTGTTGGATCGATTTGCGCGATCACGCCAGAAAGCCGCAGCGCCGACGACGCGGATGGCGGCGTCTTCGTGTTCCCTTTGTCGATCGTCGTTGTTTATGCCTCCAACTCGTATTCGAGCTCGCCGTTCCTTCGCGGGAAATGGAAGAGGGAGCGCGGAGTGAAGGGGGAATTCACGCGGAACCTTCGGAACACTTGACTCGTACGCGCGCCACGTGTTCGCACCCTCTCCACCACTTTCGCAGATCCCTTTAATCCTTTGTCCCTTTCTCTTTCTCTCTCTCTCTCTCTCTCTCTCTCTCTCTCTCGCCCTCGCCCGGAACTTCATTGCTTTGCATGTTTACGACGTGTAGGTTCTTGGAAATGAAGCGTGTCGCGAGTTAAATCTTTAACGCGCGCTCCCCTTCGGAATCCAATGCACTCCGCGTAAGGCTCCTTCCGAACCCTCCCCTTCCTCCCACCCTCCGCGTCGCGGAGCCTGGGCTCGCACGACGAACGAGATAGCCGTGTTAATTTAATCCGGCGTGTCGCACACGAGCTGGACGACGCGGAAGCCATGGAAAGCGCCGCCGTCACCCTCCCGCCACCCCGGTCCCGTGTTATCGTCCTGACGGGTTGTTTAATCGCGTGGTGCCGGACACGCGGCTTCGCGGTTTTAATTCGAGATTTAATAAGAAGGGAACCGGTGGGAGGGGGGGAGGGGGGGAGGGGTAACTATGGCCCCGCGGACGGGGAAACAACGCAGATGCGATGTAAGGGCTGGGAGCGGTTGCCGAGTCGCTCTTGTCTGCATCCTCCGAAGAGTTGCATCGCGCGGAGATGTGAGGAGATCGACGAACAGTCGGCGCGGAAGAGCGCGTCCCCGCTGGCTGGATAATTTCATTTTCCGCTTGTCGGAGAACGTTCCTCCACGGGGACGGCGTCCATTTATCCACCTTTCGGCCTCGCGTGCGCGCCCGCGCGCGCGCGCGCGCGCAAAGTATCGTTTAATCGATGGCTCTCCCCCCCCTCTCTCTCTCTTGTTTTTTCTCCGTCTCTTTTTCCACGCACCCGCGGATATTGCTTCCCGAGCGTCGATAAGGCATACTTTTCCGGGCGTTATTCGCCCGGCGCGCGCAGCCGTCAGCGTCGCTCCCGCTGACGCATTAGACGCTCTTTGAAACGCGCGTCACAGCGACATCCGATAAACGTCGAGCGATTAACGATTCTCGCGTCGGGATATCCGCGGTAATTGCCGCCGTCGACGTCGATCATTGGCGCCGAGTTATTAGTCGCGTTTGATTGCATTCGATGCTCCTAGTCGTTGCTGCGCGGTTTGGAGCCCCGTCGAATTGCGCGCGCCGTCCGGCGCGCATCCTTCAATTAAAGATCACGCGGGATTTTGCGTCGGCGATTTTACCGCCACTACCGAGCGATAGCCGCCGAAATATTAATCGCGCGTTAATGGCAGCGCTTTGAGCGGTCCCCCGTCCCCCGCACGGGACGGGGGGACGGGCGGAGGGTGGATGGGGGGCAACGCCGAGTTAATCGGACGAGTATGTCGCGCGCGCGCGCGCGCGGGCGCCGAGGAAACCGAGCGTTGTGGGATTTTGTGCATCGGATGGCCGTCGTTCTCACGGTTAGATATTCGTTGTCACGTTCGCGCACGAGGGAAAATATCCGCTGGGTGAAACAATATCCTCGCGCGGCTTCTTTGTAGCTGATTCGATCCGACAACACTTGGCCGCCTAGTTGGCCGGGCAAGTGCCGGTCAACTTGCGAGCGGAATAATATCGCGTTATGTCGGCTCGCCGGTATCGCCGGTAACGTAATTGATCGTTTCTGAAAACACAACAGCGACGGGAAGATCCACGGGTGTGTGCCTTCCAAGGTACAAGGGCGATCTCTCTCGGGAAACGCAAGCGCGATCGAGACGAGCGACTGTCCCTAAAGTCGATCTCTCTTTTTTCACGTGAAATCTCTCCTGTTGCGCAGCGCGAGCGCGAATGTGCGGCGGGATTAAAGCAGGCCGGCGAACGCGTTCCATTCTCGTGGATGTAGACGTCGGGCGTTACATTGTTTGTCCATCGTCGTCTCGCCGGGCGACTCCGCTTCCATTCGCTCGTGGAAATCTTCGCAGCGGGGACAACGTGGCGATGCACTTGCGACGAGGCTCGGCCTTTTCAGGCGCGGCGTGGCTTGTTGGCGCAGTTTAAGCGTCAATGGGACGCTACGCGGCGCGACAAAACCGCCGGCTCCCTCGCCCGCACCTGTCCCCGCCGGTCCTCTGATGTGACCGCCGCGACCGGAGGGAGACGCGCTTGCGGCGCGTGAAAGAGAGAGAGAGGGCGGCGCGTCCTCTGTGATGTCGGCCAGGTCCTTCACGCTCCGGCGGATCCCGCCGCGGGGTACCATTCTCTTCTCACCTCCGGTGGCACCGCAAACGCGGGGATGAACGATCCCCCGCCGCCGCGCCGATCTAATAAACGCCCATTGTCGCGCGATCGAGGACCCCGGGCGGTAAATTAAACAGAAACACGGCAAATCGCTTCTTCGAGAGAATCGAGTCCCACGGAGCCCGTCGATCTCGAATCGATCAAACAAACCCTCAAAGGGACTGCACGATCGCGTACACAATCTCGACCGGGAACTCGCGCGAGCCTCTCGTTCGTCCAACGCCCAAGAATGGCCCTCCGCTCGGCGGCGATGTCCCTTTGAATACCCGAAAGTTAGGAGGGAAACCGGCGCAGAGAAAGAGAGAGACAGGGAGACCACGGCCCGCGTAACGGCGATCGCCGATGCACCCCGCCAGCGCCACTTCGGAACAACCCCCGCGTTCCGAGTTCCGAGCAAAGTGGCGATTGAAACTCGCGGTAACGAGCGACAACGGCGCCGATGAATTTAATGCGACCGGACGCCCTCCCTCCCGACCAACCGACAACGGGCAGGATTCCCACACCGTCCGCTGGGATTATACAGCGGCCTCGCGTAGATGATCTCCCGGGAACGACGCACAGTTCGTCCCGCTCGCGAGCTGGAAGCTCGCGGAACCGGACGGCGGTTCGCCGGCAAAGTTTGCCCAAGTTACGCGCGCGCGGTCGTTAGTTGCGCAAAGGCCATCTCCTTCTCTCTCTCTCTCTCTCTCTCTCTCTCTCTCTCTCTCTCTCTCTCTCTCGCCGGGAGGACAGATAAGGGCCGTCTGCGACCGGGCTGAACGAGCGAACTTGGTGGCCGGGCCGGAAACGAGCCGGTGCCGATGTCTCTATTCCGCGCGACACCGCTCGCTCACGTCCGCGTCTTGGCCGTCGCGGCTCCATTCCGGCACGGTTCTGCTCGCTAATGACCGTGCGTCATTAGCGAGGAGCTCTCCCCTTCGGGGAGAGGACAAGCTCGAGGCTACCCCTTGATACTCGTTAATCTTCACTCGCGAGAGCTCGATCGCGGCTTCGAAGCCGGATCATGAGCGAGACCTTACGAGCGCGGGGACGGAGGGGCGATTGGAGGAAACTCGGAATCGTGCCACACACTCCGTGTGTCCGGGGGATGGGGTGGGTTTGGGAGGAGGAGGGGGAGGGGGCGGGGAAGAAATAAAAGAAAATATATGTGTATGTGGAGGAAAAGTGGACGAAAGGAGAAAAAGCGCGCTCTCGAACGCAATAAAATCCGTGATCGAAAAAAATGGTCCTGTGCGCGACGGATGCGCGGCGTGTAAATGGCCTTTTCGCGCGAATCCTCGCTCGGAGCTCTCGGAGCGGCACGCGGAGAAACGAAAATGGGAAATGAAAGCGCGCGCGCGCGTCTATGATGGCGATCGTATGACGAAGCGGACAAAAGGCTCGTCGGCCTCGGCCGATGAAACATGCTCCGAGGATCGCGGCAAGGACTGGTTGAAAAAGGAGAAACAGAGAGAGAGAGAGAGAGAGAGAGAGAGAGAGAGAGAGAGAGAGAGAGAGAGAGAGAGAGAAAGGGAGGGGAAGCCTACGGGATAGGTCATTCCGGCATTGCGACAACGGTTTTACTCCGATTCCGGGCGAAAACGCGCGCCGCCACTTTTCTCGCACGCGCGAGGCTCGTATTCAGCGCGCGTATTCCTCCATCCCGTCCGGCAACCCCCTAAACCGGAGATGGAGGGGTTGCTTGGTCGGCGGGAAGATGGAAGAGGCAGGAGAAGGGGGGAAGAGAGAAAAGATCCAAGTGAAAAATTCTGGCGCGCGTCAAGAAAGAGAGAGAGAGAGAGAGAGAGAGAGAGAGAGAGAGAGAGAGAGAGAGACTCTTTCAATTCGACGCGCGTATCCAACCGCGCGACGAGAATACGCAGATTTTCGTTTTCCCGGCGGTCACCCTCGCGCACTCGCGCGCAACGTTGCCATCGCCTCTCTCTTCCCCCCTCCCCTCCCCTCCCTCCCCTCCCCGCCGGAAGGGTAGTTCGACTCTCGCCGATTACAGATCCTCGCGGCCAAATCGTAGATTCCTCTATCCTTCCTCTCTCTCTCTCTCTCTCTCTCTCTCTCTCTCTCTCTCTCTCTCTCGAGGAGGCTTCACGGGACAGAGATGGATATCAACGTCGGCGTGAAGCGGGCCAGCCACCTCCGCGCGCTTCATAAATCCCATCCGCGCCCCTCGCGGAACCCCGCGAGGTGTCGTAACCCGCATTATCCGTCCGGTGGCGCGCGTGATGGCGTGTTTGCGCACACGCCCGATCCCCCGCGTGATTCAGCGTTCCCCGCTGTAGGAAAAACGCCCGCTGCATACGCGAGGGCACCTGCTGCATTGTTCAGATTGCATCGTTCGAACGTGATAGTTACGTAACGCGAGCGCGCGCCGCTGTCGTGGAAATGTGGCTTGCGAGGGGAAACATATCTCTCGGCTCTGCCGCCAGCAGGCGGCCACGCTCGTCTGTGTTCGTCTCTGTTCTTTCTCGTCTCTGCTCCCTGACAGACCTACGTACGAGCAAGAGATATAATATTGGGCGCGAAGTGTCGGTTAAATAAGAAAGGGACCCCGCGTTGCCGCGCTCGCGGGAACGTCAGACGGATGCCCCGAATTTGCACGGGAAAGCGATCCCTCAGCGGTCTGCGCTCGCAGGAAATACACTCGCCGGCAACCGATCCGCGCCGCCACGCAGATAAATTTCCCCCGGACCTCCCCGTTATCCCCCCGCCCTCCTCCACCCCCCACCCCCTCCCTCCCGCCCCGCATGTACAGAGTACATGTATGTATATATACGCGATATGCTTTATGGCCGCGCACAACACGTGTTCCATCTTGCCGGCTCGCTGCCGGCTCCGTTTTTATTGATGCACTTATTACGCGGGGAAGAGGGTGATCTCGCCCGGCGAGATCTGGATTGGCGGCATTGCCGTTAACCCGTTAACTCGCGATGCCGCGCGGCGACATTTTTTTCCCAGTTTCCGCGAGGCCGCGAAACGGGACGCCAACGCGCGGCGAGCATGCGGTCGGCGCGCAATGGCGCGCGAGGCGAGAGCCTGTCGTCCTTCCGGCGGATTTTACCGGAAAATCTACTTTCGATTTACGACATGGAGCATAAAGAGAGAGAGAGAGAGAGAGAGAGAGAGAGGAAGCTTGAAGGCAGCATCGCTGCGAAATAACTAGGCAAACAGTCTCTTCGAACAACGAGCGGCGTTACCTCTTCCTTCCGATTTCTCGGGCCTTCCGCAACGGCGAACTGCCGGATTCCGCGGATTGCGTTATCTCGCGACCGCAGTGCTATCGTTGTAAATCGATTAGCCGCTGATTTCGGTTTAACGAACCCGCCAGCCCGGCAGCCGTAATCCGGGAAATGCGCGTCCAAGATCCCTGCGAAGACGACGATGAAGCGCAAATAAGCGCTCGGGAATTTCGTTGCGGAGGTTTCTCCAGCGACTCTGCCTCATTTTATTTCGTCATCTCCTTCTTCGTGACGAGTGGTCCAACTCGCATTTCCGGACTCCCACGCGAGCTGAGTATCGCCTTGAGCTTCGATTGCCGGATGAGCGAAACAAGAGCGGACTTGCTAAATCGCAAGAATGTTATTAAAAGTTATTACAAGTTATTAAAAGCATCACGGAGGAGCAAACCGGAAGTCGATGAGTATCCAACGTTGTGGATTGAATATTTTAATATAACGCGAATAACGCTTCTGCGAATTCATCAAATTTTTGCAAAATTCGAGCAAGTCGAGCTCGAATGGGCGAGTCATTTGCCCCTCACGGGCTGCCATTCTGCGGTTTGACACAAAGTTCCCAGCGAGTGAAGTTAAATTTTAAGCGAGTTCTTCGGCGAATCCGTCAGCAGCGTACATATATTCTCCCATTGTTCGGACTTTTGCCACACGTCGAGCCGAGTTTAGGGATCGATGCGATGACCCTCTCCCTGACCTCGAGAGTGCCGAGCGATTCAAGATTCGAGAGAGATCCTAGATTGCAATCGCAACGTAAACAGTGACATTGCTCGAGCAACATCAGCGACGCAGAAGGCTACCTGCTTGTTTCTCGGCCTTCAGCGATCGTCGCCAACGACGACCTCGGCTGTTGTCGATCATCAGTTGGAATTAGAAGCTAGAAGGAGACGTTCGATCTCGTCGCTCTGAATCRCGAATCTCGAGCACGGCGGACTAAAGTCCACTCTTTCGTGCACGGTGTAAATATCGCGCATGTTAACCGAGCGAGRGTAAACTCGTATTCTTCATCAACCAAATCCATATCCGAGCATCCAGCCGCGTAGTGCAAGGCTGGCGGACTCCAAGCGGCGAAGATCGACCGGCGAATTTACGGACGCGCGAATCGCGCGAGACTTGATCCTTCGCGATTGGCCGACATCCGCGCCGTTTGGAATATATCGCGTGATTTAAAAGCGATGGATGTAAAGGGCGGACGTGCCGATTGCTAGCGAAGGGCTCCGAGAGGAGAGCGCGTCGTTTCTACGAAAAGTCGCTAGGAAAACGAACAGGCTGGTCCTCATGAGATCGACTTACCATGCGCGGAATGAAAATCGTTTCTCTGCCTCGGCTCTCAGCCCTAAAATCCGAGATGTCGGCTGCCGGCGTGCTGCTGGATGTTTGATGAATTTTAACGTCCTCGGTCAATGTAAGGCTGAGCCGCGAACTGAATTTCAAATGGCCCGCGCGATCGTGCGATTATTGGTTACGCTCGATGGGAACCAGTCGAGCGCGATCGATTGTTTCGTCGTTAGCGCTGGATCTTGGAGAACGGAAACAATTTTATCTTCCACTGTCGGCTCTTTAAAATGGAACGACGCGTTACCGCGAATAATGCATCGCGAGGGTGCTTTGATATCACATAGCGCGCGCCCGAAGCATTGATTTCTGATTGAATTTTGCGGCCAGACAGAAACGAAAACAGCAATACAGATATATATATATATGTGTGTGTGTATGTGTGTGTATTTGCGCGCGCGCGCGTGTGTGTATATGTATATAGAAAGAGAATAGCAGAAGCTGAGGGAAATTTTTAATAAATAAATAAATCAATAACGCTCTCCGCAAATTACCGCGCTCTCATCTGCGCGCCAATAAAACAGAAATTGTTCGGATTTTAACGAGAAAACCGATATGACGGGATAACGTGAACGGAAGGCTTCGTCATTATAGTCACCATCATCGCCGTCATCATCATCATCATCATCATTATTATACCATCGCGCGATCCTCTCGCAATTATCAGCGCTCCGTTCGCCGTTCGTCGCCGCGTTACAACGTTCGCTCCGAAACTAATGTCGTAATGTCACTAGGATAAAGAAGGAGAGAGAGAGAGGGGGGGGGAGGGAGAGAGCTGATACCAGGGGAAGGCAGGAGGAGAAAGCACTAGGGACAATGCAAAAAATATGTCTCGCCATACCGCCGGCAAAATACATATCGCGGTTACACGGCGAAATAAGGGCGGCGAGTGTCCGCGAGTGGGGGAGGGGAGGGAGTTAGAACCGGCGGGCGCAAATATTATCCGTTCGCGGCTGAGTTATTGATTTATTCCGACGGCGTTTGACCGCTTTAACGGGATTATCGGCGATCCTGCGTCCCGGCGATGCAAAAAGCAAGTTTGCGCGAAGCCAGAAGCGAAAGGAAGAGAGAGAGAGAGAGAGAGAGAGAGAGAGAGAGAGAGAGAGAGAGAGAGAGAGAGAGAGAGCGCGCGAGCGAGAGAGAGAGAGAGAGAGAGATATGACGGGAGAACGGGAGCGAGGAGAGAGCGCTCCCAGGTGCTCCACCTCAGGGGCAGGAGAGGAGGGGAGGACGCGGCACGGCGGGCTTCCGGGTTTTAAGTAGCAAAGTTATCCGCTGCTCGATCCCGCGCAAATTCGCCGCCATTATTTTGACGGCGGGAGCCAAGTCAAATATCGCGCATCGATGTTATTTCMCCCCTCCCTCCCCCTCCCATCYMCCCCGCCGTTTGCCGCAAAAACGCGGGAGAAACGCGGGAACGAAAGGTGGACGGAGATTGTTTTCCTAATCGGAAGTAAGGGGTGGCTCTCCCACGAAGAAAGAGGGGGAGAGAGAGAGAGAGAGAGAGAGAGAGAGAGAGAGAGATAGATGATCGTCGGGGATCCTCAGATCCGCAGATCCCTGGTCTAATATTCCCGCTCGCGGGATAAAGATGCGCATTAGAGAACGAGTCGAAAGATTGGCCGAATGTAATTGTTCTCCCCCCTCCCCACCCCATCCCTCGCACGAGGGCGATCCTCAATTCTGCCCGGCCGGGATTGGGAATCGGAATTAAAGCCCGTCCGTTTCCCCCGGAGGGCCTGAGCCCTCCGCATGCCCGACGTCTAATTCCTAACTCGTCGTATTAAAAATGTCTGAGCGCGCTCCCGCTACGTTCCGCGAGCGCTCTCGTTACCGCGCCCCTCCCCCCACCCCCTCGTTGCAATCGCGACGGACGTGACGAATCTCGCGCCGCCGACCGATGATTATCCGCACGGCGATCCCGTCGCCGTGAGTCGCGAATTCCCGGCTCGGCGCATCGCGCGCGTATCCGAGGGATGCCGAGGAATTCGTTCGCTCGGCGAAAGCCGAGGCGGAAGCCCGGAAGGAGGCGCGCTTCTGCTCGCGAAGCCGGCCGCGGTGCGGCAGCTATGCGGGGAATCGGGACCGCGGGATTTCAGCGATCGCGAAACCCGGGGAGATCGGTGGAGGGGCGTGCGTGGGGGGGGGGGAGCGTGCGTAGGGGGGCGCGAGCGCTAAGCGCTCGGGCCGATCATCGCGGCGCGGCGGTCGAAAGTCGCCTCATTAATCGAATTCCCAGCCGCCGTCGGTATGCCGACGCGAATCCAGCGGGGCTTCGTCCCCTCCCCCACGTCGGGTGTACGGCAGATACGGTCAGCCGAGCGGCGGGCGGGGGCGGGAGGGGGSCCCGCTCGATTAAATCGCACGCGGTCGATTCGCGGGGAATCGCGAGGAATTCATTGGGCGCGTCTTCGGTTTCTCCGCCGGTGTCTTCAGGTCCGCCGCGGATCGGCAAATCGGACGAATAATGATCAGGCAAATGAAATGAGAGCCGCGAGATTGAGGTTCAAGGTCGCCGAGGCGCGCCATCGTGTCGTCGCGGTGCATGCGGGCGGCGGAACAATCGCGAGCGCTCGCGAGCGGAAACCAAAGAGGGACGCTGAACCTCCCTAAATGTCCATCTCCGCGCGGGGGTTAAAGCGCGCAAAGTTAAAAAGCGACAAAGTTACCGCGTGATCCTCTCTCGCTGTCCAATTGATATTAACGAACGAGCGCGCCCGAGAATACCAAGCGCGGATTGTTCGCGCGATTAATGTGTCGGCGATTTCGCGTCCCTTCGACGGCTTCCGCCGTCACCACGGCGGTCGGCGAGGAAAGCCGAGCAGGCCGAAGCAATCGCATTCCGCTCGCAATCGGCCGCGGAATTTCTCACAAAGGCGAGCCGCGCAGGCCGGCAACGGTAAATCAGCTTCGACGCGGATCGACGACGATAAGTCGCAATTCCACAGACGTATGACGCTCTCCGTCTGTTGGATGCCTCCTCCCCGACCCCCTCTCTCTCACTCACTCTCTCGCTCCTCCATTTTCCGATGTTTACGCGACACCCGCCCGACCGCGAGAGAGCTGAAATTCCATCGACGGTGCCGTTTCGCGGGCGCTACCGGAGCGGATCAAAGTTTCGTCCTGCAAGTCCCACGTCCTCGCGCTCCAAACGCTCCTGCCGGCAACAAAAGAAGCGCTCCCGGCGGCGGAGGGGGAGGAGCGCCGGGAAAATCTGCCGGGGGGGATTCGCATCCGCATCCGAATAACGGAAGTCAGAAATGCGGGGCGATAAATCCCGGGCGGGGCGGGGCGGGACCGCGATCGCCGATGACAGAAATTGAATCGAAGCCCCGGAGAGCTTTTACGTCTTTCCGAGCCTTTTATCTGCGAGCCCCCGCGGCTCGACGATCCCCTCGGACGTTCCTCAATCGTCGCAGTCCTCTTCAACATCGATAACGAGCGTTAGCGATAGCGAGTACGTGCGACACGCTCCGCTACGAGTCCCGCTCCGCTTCGCGCGTGACCGCGAGCTCGCGAGTCGGCGCGAGTCGGAGTCTCAAAGAGGAAGATGCACCGCCACTCGCTCGCGGACACGCGCCTGTCTCCTGCCGGCAGCAGCTTCTTCCGCGCGAGCAACGCCCGCTTTCCTTCTCTCTCACTCTCTTTCTCTGTCTCTCTCTCTCTCTCTCTCTCTCTCTCTCTCTGTCTCTCTCTCTCTCTCTCTCTCTCTCTCTCTCTCTGGCGGGAGCTTACCTCTTAAACGTCTTATTAAACCTCGCAATTTTGCATCGCATCCAGCCGCCGTAGCGCGTTCTTTGCGTCGGTACTTCTCTGATGCATCTCCTTGATACCCCTCCCCTATCCCCCCCCCCCCCCCCCCCCCCCCCCCACCGCCGCTATAACCGTGAACTGATCTTCCTTCGCGTTCCGCGAAGAAGAAGCTTCCGCTTTACGAGGAATGTTCAGAACGTTTCCTCCATTCGTTTGTGTGCGCGTGTGCGCGCGTACCGTCTGAGCGAGATAATAGTATTTCAATCACGTCTACTATGCACAAAGTATCACGTACAAGCCGCTCCCGCTTCTTCCCCTGCCTCCTCCCCGGACACAGAGATCTCTCTCCCCCTCCTTCCCCTCCCGTTGCATTTTCAGTCTTGCGTCAGTCTCCGCGAGCAGCTCTCGCGTGCCCCCCGGCTCCGGGCGGTCTTAATTATAATATTTTTATACAATTCTCGTAATTTCTCGTCGCTGCTCCCTCTTATCTTTCTCTCTCTCTCTCTCTCTCTCTCTCTCTCTCTCTCTCTCTTTCTCTTTCTCTCCTTATCCGCGCATTCATCCAACGCGAGCACGTTATTTCGCGTTATCCCCCGCGTCCTGAGAGCTCTCCAAGCGAGTAACGAATCTACGTGACTCCGCGAGCGACAAACTCCAGCGCAGCCCCCGCCGATCCCCGACTCGCCCCCGGATAACCCGTCGGGAGGAGGAGTCGATATCGACTGGCAACAATTCTAGAAGAATTTCGCCGACAGTTCAATCATGAGTGCCGCGGATCCCCGACAGCCGGGGCACGCGCCCCCCTTCGAGCGAAGCCGCCTTCGATGACCCGGTCCCTCCGCGGAGGAACTGCAACCCTCGCGTCGCAGGTCGAGCGTCCGACGCGGCCAAGAGAGAGAGAGAGAGAGAGAGAGCGGACGAACCTCCGCGCGCGATCGAGCGTTCCGTAATGCCTCTATTAAAATGCAATCCCGCACCCTTACTGCGCCGCCACCGCCGCCCCCCCTCTTCGGCGTCCTTTCGCGACGCCGCCGCAGCGCCCGGTCGCGTTGTCGGCCCCGTTTCCAGACTTCCCCTTCCTCATCTTTCCTCCTCATCCGTCCCCGCGGTGTTGTTTCTCCCTTTATTCATTAAGTAACCGCGCAGTAGCCGCTTCCGGGCGCGGTAACTTCTAAACGGCCCTTCCGGAAAATGCAAATGCCCCCCTGCCGCCTCCCACGCCTCCTGCCCCCCACCCCCCGCGTGCCCCTCCGTCCCGGTCGCTCGCGGTAATTAAAAGGCCACGCAAGGAGACAACTTGTATACGTACCGAAGAAGTTGATTCACCCCCTCGTTTACTCCCTACCCTGCCTCGCGTGGGGTTCCGCGTCGCTAATGAGAACTCGCGTCGTTCCTCGCCCAAGTACGTTAATTCGTTATTTCGAGCGTGCCGGAAGGGCTGCAAGCTGAAGCATTCGTCGTCGCGCTCGGCTCGGTGCATCGCGCGGAATCTGACGACTCAACTCAGCGTGGCAGTACGGGATGCGAGGTAGCGCGGGGGTGTCAACTGAGACTGCAAAATCCCGATTAACGACCGCGCTTCCGTTTGCTCAGAGAGGAGAGCGGCCCACGCCGCTGATGATCGCCCCGGTGAACGCGTGGTCCAGATCGCTGGATTGGTAGACTCGCGCGTGGCTTCCGATGCGAACGCGCGCTCGGAAAGTAACATAATGGAATCTCGAGTCTCCGCGGAAACGATCGTGACGATCCAACTCGCCGATCGCGGAAACAATAAAACACAGGATTCGCGTCGCGGGTCGCAAAGAGCGCGCGGGGCAAATCCGCGATCGATCAATCGGGCGCGGATCCGCCGTCGCCGTTCATGCTCCGCGCGATTACAGGCCGAAGGGCCGTGCGAACGGGAGATAGGATACAGGAAGCGCATGTTGTAATAACATGCCCCGCGCACACAGTCGCCCCTCGCCCCATCGTGTAGCCGCCATCGCGCCTTTCACACGTACGCCCGCGCTACGGCAGATTACATATCTAGCCGCGTGCAGCGGCCTCCTTACTTCACTTCTCTCCCCCTCCGCCTATCGCAGGCGGCCCTCGTCCTCTCGAGACCGCGAGGAGCGAGCGGGGGGCGGTGACCTGCATTACGCGAGCTGATTATTCGGCGTTGTCCAGCTGTGGACAAACAGAATGTGTAATCGACAACTGCCGATCTCCATCCGCGCGCCACTATACGCTGTATAGTGTACACTACCCGATTCTACAGCCACATTCTCCATCGACAATCTTCCCCTATTGCGGGGGACGGTGGCAAATAGCGCGACGTGCCCTGCGAACGCGTCTCGGTCCTCCGAGCCGAAGCTGAAGGAGATTTCGCTCTGTATTATATACACCGAAGCGGTCCATCGGATTTCCTCCTCCGTAGATCAGATCGCGCGGGTTTAAGAGCGATCATTAATTCAACGAGCTTGCAACGAGCGAGAAGCCACGCGGCAGGTCAAGACAGCGTTCGAGGCTGGATCGAAAGCGGTCGATTAATTTGTCAAAGGCGACGGTTCGCCATCGCTCGAAAATCGCTACCGAGCGTCGCGCGGAACTCGAAGCATCGGCCGGCGCCGTCCTGTTTGCTCGCAGTATCGCTAATGAGTCGGGGGCATGACCGATGAACCGCGCGGCCGGGCGGAGGACTGCAGGCCCTTGAATCTTGGCCCCTCAGAGCTAATATAATTATGGAGCGTAGCAGGACCGGGCGAGCAAACTGCTCACGGATACAATCAGGACAATCAGCATGATTGGCGGTCTCGAGAGTACACACGAGAAGCTAGCTGAAAGCTCAAGGCCGCCGCGTCAGCGCGTCGCGTTGTCAGGGCGCCTTCTTCGCGTGGGATCCGCGATGAGGAGACGCGAGATCCAACCGACTTCGCATGCTATCCTCAAGGCAATTCCTCAAGGCCGTGAGAACGATTCATCGTGCATCGCGAATGCGCTGCTTCTCCGCTTCCCGTGCGTCTCGTCCTTCTAATCTGCCACGATCCTAAAGTCCCATACGCATGTACAATCGCAGGCTTCCCTCGGGCCACTATGCTTGGAAACTTGCTCGGAATCGAGCAGAGTGCGAGTTTCATCCGCCAAGTGATTAATCCGAAGAATCGACCGGACCTCGCCTCGGGCAGGGGTCAAATCTCGACCTCGATGCTTCGATGCGAACGGCCGGACGAGGCTGACGAATTTCGATTTCGATTCTGATCTTTCCGAAGCTGGAACAATCGCGGCGATAAGAGAGGAGAAAGAGCCGGCGATCGAGACGCAGGCGTTCTGTGGGAAAACCGGGGGACGGCGGGGGGGGGGGGKGGCKGAACCCAGAACTTGTTTACGCGGCAAATTTGCGCCCCCGATCGATCCGTCCGCCCTTAATCGAAGGGCGCGCCTAATGGAATTCGCCGTAGCAGGGAATAATTTCCTCGAATCCGTCCGCGATCGATGCCGCACTCGCCGCGGCGTGTTCGCCTCTCGTTAACACCGGCCTACCGGGGCTAAATCAGGTGGAGCCCCGTCCCCTCCCTCTCCCCTGCCCCTCGACGTCAACCTCGCGGTTTTCTCGCGCGAGCAACGACGCCGACGGCCTCCCTTTCATCTTCGCCGCGATTGTTGACGCAAGAGGACACTCGCGATCGAGCGATCCGCCAGGAATGTCGAAGAGACGTATACTTTCTCGACCTTTAGTCGAGGTCGAGGTCGCAGCACTGGATAGGCGAGGGTGGTTTCCCTTTCATCTCAGCGACAGAGAATCGCTATCGGTTCGCGATCAGTGAAGTCATTCTCCGCTGCGTTATTTATTACAAGTTATTCATGAATAATAAATTGCTATGCCCGATAAAAATGTCGACTTGAACAATTTCGGACTGCCTCGTCGTTGATCGAACGAGCATCGAACGGGCGAATCACCCGGAGATTAATCAAAGCCGAATTTGCCGGGTCCGCTCGGGGACGAAGAGACGGGAGCCAACCCTTCCGCAGGGGAGGATCGCACAGTCGCGCGCTTAGAGATGGTTTCCCTCTCGACCCGGCGCCCTTTGCCCGACAGCGTATCTACTTCCGCGCATTATATTCGCCCTACGTGTGTCGCCGGCGGATCCTCGAGTTCTTATTGCGGGACTTGGCGGATGCACGCACACACACACACACACACACATACACGTCGGTAGCCTCAGTCAGTGGCCTGGAAGCGCCGATAACCACGTAGCGTGTTCAATGCCCGAATTCGAAACGGCGACAGCCCTCGTCGTCCGCAATTTCGTTTCGAGCTTTCGAGCGAGCGATCCTCGCGAGCGCGCTCCACTCCGCGCCGATAATTTCGCCGCGGAAACGCCGGAAATCCGGGTCCTCCCCTCCGCGAGCGGTCACGTACGCGCCGTGTCCGGCACCGCATTCGTAAGAATGACGATCGCCGAGATCCTCCTCTCCTCTGATGGAAGCGAGCGAGGGGCGGGGGTGAGGGGATGGGGGAGCAAAAACGTAAAAGGTTGCCGCGTCTTCCTCTCCTGGCGGCGCGATCGGGATTCGGCGACTGTCTCCGAGATGAAATGGATCTCGATAGGAGAAGTCGCCGTTGCCTCCTCCGCGTCGAATCGCGAGTCGATACTCGAATAATAATAATCCGAATCTCACGAAAGTAGATCCAATAGTGAATTTGCAAATTTGCAAACATGCAATCCCGATATCGGATCACGAATCGGATTATCGGTGGCTTTTTATTTCTCTTTCGAATTACATATTCGCGGACGTTGAAGCAAATTCAAAAACGGCTAGCGCACTGCGGGCATCGCCCCGTCAGCCCCCGGTCGCTCCGAGATAAATGTGATGGTATCGATCGACCTTAATGGATTAATTCCCAACGGACAATGCGGACAATCTCTCGCGCGGCGCGAGAGAAACGCGTCTCGCCGCTCCCAAACAGCCTTCCCAACAAACGTTCTCTCGTTTCGACTAGCAGCAGGTAGTCGATCGGTCCGGCCGCAAGATCGAAGGGAGATCCTGCGGAGAATCCCGGAGCGATCCGCCGGGAACGGAACGCAACAGCGTCAGCGGCTGCACGTCGGCGTCGGCAGGTCGGTCCTGCGGCCGCAAAGAGCGTGAATAAAGGGGAACCCCGGCATTGTCGCCGGCGATGGCGTTAATCGCATTGAAAACTGGCGCTCCGTGTCCGACCCGCGCCTTTGGTACGTCCGCGTCCCCGTCACGGGACAACACGGACGGGAATCGCGGTCTCCTTCACGCTGAAATCGCGAAAGGACGCGGGAATTCGCCGCGGCCTCGGGATTTCCATCGCCCAACTCGGCGGGGTGGGACCACCCTCCGCCGAATGGCCCGCTCGCATCGGGCCCGTTTGACGGAAAGTCCAGCTGCGCGAGGTTGACTTTCGATGCCGCCGGCAAGCCGGGATAGACGAGCGCGTGCGTCCTTGCAGCCGCTCGTGGATCTTCCTGGCTGAATCGACAAGCTCCGGTGGATAGAATCGAACTTGCGATGCAAGTTCTACGCGATGGAACATTCTCGATTGCTCCCGCTTAGATTCCCTTAGAGATACTGATGATCCAAACCGTACAAGAGATTCGCGTCTCAGCTGCGGATATCTCGCGTTGAGATGCCTTTAAACAGGCGCCTCTCTCTCTCTCTCTCTCTCTCTCTCTTTCTCTCTATGTCTCTGTGTCTCTATGTCGCTGGTAGATGCTGACGAGCGGAGCGGACGAACCGGCGCAAAATGTTGGCGTGGCCGCATGCCGGATCTCGATTCCCCGGCGCGGATCGCAGAAACACCCCGCGCCCCCTCATTGGCATGCCGCGCGCGGAATTACAGTCACATTAACACACAAAGGGGATTATGCGCTCGCGCGGTGCGCCGCGCGGCGCATCCATTATTCATGGAGCGATACGAAATAAAAACCGGCGTATACAACGCACTTCATCGCCGCGCGCGGCGATGACCCGCGCCCTCCCCCTCCCTTCCCCGCTTCTCTTTTCTTTCTCTCTCTTTTCTGTCGGGCAAGCCGTCGCCGAGCGAGTCATTCCGCGAGCACGCGAGCTCGCGAGCGGATAAATCATCGCGACGTCGCGGCTACGACGGCTGAAGCCCTTCCGCCCCCCCCTCCATCCCCCTCGCCCCTGTTTCGCTCGACGTTTTCACGAGCCGCGGCCGCGCGTGATGTACGGCGTAAAACGCGCGCGGACTCTTTCAGACGCCGCGTTTCCTCGAGCAGGGCCCTGCTCGAGGAAACGCGACGTCCGCGCGCGGCGAGGCGCGACTCGGCGCCATTGACACGCGAGAAGCGGATCGGAGAGCGCGCGGAATGCCGCACCGAAAACCGTCATTACGCTCGAAACCGTCCCGCTCCCCTCCCCGCCCCCCGTCACCGGTTAAACGTCCGCGATTTGTAATCCTATGATCGCGCGATACGCGCGCGACGTGCTCCGTTGATTTATCACCCCTAACGCGGCCTGGTGCTTCCCTCTTTACCGATTCCGCTTTGATCCGCGATTGACCTCACGCGTTTGACCATCCCATTGAACGAGACGCTCGCGCTTTACGAGCGCCGTGGGACGAGGCTTCTTTCGGCGTTCATCGAGCGTCACGTAGCGCGGCGATCGTAACCGTCACTCGCCGATGCTCGGATCGCGGCTTCGGGAATCGAATGCCGGCCATCCCGGCATTGCCAGGTGCGAAGGCCGCACTAATTTCTCAATAACAGCCGCGGCGAGTCCGCGGGAGGTCCGCGATGGTATCGGACAGCCGGCGGTGCAATCTGCCGCTTGACCGGGATCGAATGTCGAGTTACGACGTCGTGCTCGAATCCGTGACTGGTACAATCGCGGATCCGATTTCGATTTGAAAGAGCAACCCTTCCGGACCCCCGTCAAACCGGTCCCTCTCGAGCCGTTCTCGAGACCGCGTTCGAAGAATGCGAGCCGTTACGCCCAACGATCCTCTCGCTTGCCGATTTCCCGTAACCGATGCGTAACCGACAGCTAACGATAATCGACGCGAATTCGTCGCGAATCGCTGGGAGGATTTTGCAGGAACACGTGCGAGATGCGAGATGCTGCGTGCCCATCGCCGCGATAATCGAAACGCGATGATGAAACCGAAGATTCCCCTGGGGGGGGGCTAGGAGGAGGGGGCGGGGGAGGCGGAAGGGAGTGACGGGGCGATTCGCGGGGATGCGGAGGCCGCGCAGCTGAGGCGAACCGCCTCGGTCCGAGCGACTCCGCCATAAAGCGAGAGATCCCACCGCTCCATATTCAGAATGGGGGATGCTTCTCGGCTAAGATATTCGAGATGGAGCGAGTCGATAGCGATTGTCACGCGAGGCCCATTCTCCCGTGAGAGCGCCGCGACTCTAAAATCGCTCGGGCGGAAGAGACGAAAGATGGAAGAGGATTCAGGCCTGCACACGCGCGCGGTGCGAGGCGCGGAGAATGGAAAGTCTGCCTCACCCAGAGCGAGAGCGAAATGCAGGACCGGAGATATTCGGGGGACAGTTAGGGCGACAGCTTCGGGGATTACACGGGCCGCTTGGCGGAATCGCGCGCGGCGAGCGTTCTCACGAAACGTTTAAAACGCGCTGCAAGTCGTGTATCATTTCTTTAATCCTAGTCGTAGTCCCAAGATCTCTCTCTCTCTCTCTCTCTCTTCCTCTCTGTGGGTCTCTCTCGGGTACGCGAAGCGTACTGTGTCAACGGTCGAACGCGCGGCGGCGCGTCGTAAAAGCGGCCGCGCGCGGATCGCGAGATAACGCCGCGCGCGTGTCCCACGCGGCACTTTTTTGCAGCTTCGAGAGGCGCTTAAGCCGCCTCAGGCTCGTCGCGACAATCATAAGAAAGGCGCTCGCCCGAGGGAGAGCCGCTCGTTCCCGTTTATTTCGCAAATCCCGGCCATTGTAGCGCCGCTTAAATGACCCGAAGTGGATCTCTTTCGCTTTCTCTCCATCTCTCTATCTCTCTCCCTCTCGGCCCTCGGATCGCGGTGACACACAATGCGCGGTATCATCGAGGCCTGTTTACATAACCCGGCATCTGTCACAACTATTTGTGAGGACACAGATTCCTCCTGCGACGCGGCTTAGGCTGTCTTACCTTTTGTCGCGCTAGGTCGAGTTCTGCGACCCTGCTCCCCCCCCCCCCCCCCCTCTCCGCCGCCCCTGCACACGCTCGAGTGCCCTCGATCGGCGAACGGCGGACGAGAATTCGTTTCTCCCTTTTCCCCCTTCTCCCAATGCGTTTTGTGTGTCGCTCGTTGTTTGCAGAGAGAGAGAGAGAGAGAGAGAGAGAGAGGCTCCAAATCGGAGATGTCTGAAGGATTCGCGTAAGCCTCGAGGATAATAAAACGACTGGCTGGAGGAGGACTTGCCCGAGCTTCTTAATGCAGGAGCAATTAATTCGCCGCGAGTGATCTTAAACGTGAAACGCGCGCTGGATTCTTTGTACTCTCGGCTAGCTGGCTCGGCCGATCGATTCTCCCGAGCGGGATCCCGAAATCTCACCGGCGCGCTGAAATGAAAATGAAAGAGAGAGAGAGAGAGAGAGAGACAGAGGGAAGGGAGGGAGCGACTATACCTGATAGACGACTGGCTTCGCAAGGTAGATGCGGACGGATTGCGGGTCAAATTACAGGCTGGGCAAGACGCGCGCCGCATACACACGCACGTGGTACAAGGTGATTCGAAAACTCAGCGAGTATGTCGCGCGCGCGCGCGCGTCGTCCCGCCCCCTGAGAAACAGTATTACGAAAGAGAAGAGCCAAAACGGGAAAATCGATCGAGCGGATTCCAAGTGTCCAAGCACGTGGCGAGCGATCGGGCTCTCGAACTCGATTGCATCGATCGTATCGCGCCTCGAAGTGGGACGTATCGAGATGAATCCCAAGACGGCGTTCATCTCCTTCCTCCTCGTCAGGATCCACCAGCCTCGCCATGCGACACCCTGTATACGCCTGTGACGCCTCTCCCTCCTCCTCCCGGGCGAGGGGGATGGAGAGGGCTACAACATACCGCGCCTATGCCGGCCCTTCATTATACGCCGCGGTATCGCGGCATTATGTCGTCGAGTCCGACTGTCCCGCGCGGGACAATGACGCATAACTCGAATGATAAATCCAGCGCGATGGCGCGATGTCGCGCCGATGACTTATGCGAAACCGAAGCACAAACCGGCGCGACGAACAATGTTCGCGATACGTCGCGACGATAAATACGCCTCGATAGCGCATCGCGCGGTCGCGACACTCGCGCCCGCGGCAGTTATCAGCCTCCTTGTAATAAATGGAACGCCCGGAGAGGGTGCGGAGGGGGATGGGGGGAGGGGGGGGGTAGACAACGCGGGCGATATCGGGGGGTGAATTTCCATTGCGCTTCGCGACGCGACGCGACTCGGGCGGCGTCTCTCCCCTCGAACACTCGAAATTACATAAGAAGAAACGCGCCTCCCCCCCCCCCTCTCTCTCTCTCTCTCTCTTCCTTCTTCCTTTTCGTGAGAAATGAGAAGAGAGAACTCTCTCTCTCTCTCTCTCTCTCTCTCTCTCTTTCTCTCTCTCACTCTCTCACTCTCTCTCTTCGATTCGGCGGCTTTCGCTTGCGAAAATACGGCCGCTGAAGCGATAAAGTGGTGCGATAAAATAAGGGATGCGGCTGCGAGCGATTCGTATTTTAAGCGCGAAGGGACTATTACGAGGTGTTACCGCGACGGGCGGATACGCCGGCCGCGAAATCTCGAGTACATCATCCGATAGACGCGCCGCGAGAGCCGGCCGCGTAAACACACATCATGGGCCCCCCCCCCCAACCCCGGCGGGGTCGTTCGATAAAACATATTCGATTTTTCCGCAGAGATACGGTATCTCCGCGGGATGTGATCAGCGGCGCGTAACTTTCGCGGAGGAGGCATAAAGTTCCGCCAAAGTTCCGAACGAACGAGCGATAAACATGAATCGATCCGAGGGATCGGCCGCGCGAGTACTCCATCGCGGCGTTAATGCGGCGTTCTCGCGCGGAAAAGCCGCGCTTTCGATCAATCCGCGCGCTGATCGCGGGAGGAAATCCATGCGGGGGATCGTGCGAGGAGGATGTCGAGGGAGGTGACATCGGCGGGAATAATCCTCCCTTCGGCAAAGGGCAGGTCTCGCGAGTCTATTCGAAGGCTCGAAACGGATCCGCACTGCGGCCCATCCAGTCGCGAGGACGACGCCGAAGCCATGCATGGCTTAAGAGAGGCGGGGGAGGGAGGAAATGGAGGGTGCGCGAAACTCGAGACTCCGCTAATGGAAAGGCAAAGTACGGCCGACGCACTTGCCGCTCGAAAGTGAGCTAACTCAGCGGTCGAAATTATCGCGAGTCACTTCCGGCGGCCGGCGTCGACCCCCGCGCTCGTCCCGTTCCGCGGCCACCCCCGTATTTCACGCGGCGCGCTGTCGTATCTCCGCTCGGGACGACGACGGGAAGCGTCGAAGCGCGCGGTTAATTCACACTCGCATCCGGCAACTTTGTACTCTGCCCTGTCCGTGTCCCAGCTCCGCCGCCCCCTCTTCGCCCTCTTCTTTCTTCCTCACGGTCGAGCGTCGATCGCGCGAGAATAGCGCCCCGCATTTCGCGCGAGCACGTCGAGAAGAACGCAAACGCGACTTGTGATCACTGCGATATCGCCCGTCGAGAACAGACCCGCAAAGTTTCGTGCCTTCGTCGATCTGCAAATCCGCGGTGGGTTGGACGCGTCTGCATCATCCTGATACATTAGTTTTCATTCGGACCTCCGGAAAATGAAAGTAAATAAAATTTTATATTTCTGTTACAACTTTCATCGTAATAGTTGTTGGCATAAATTCAGGGTTTGAATAACGATGCTGGAGTAATGTCGCTAATCGTGAAAGTAAAACTGTCGAGGCAAAGATTCCTCTCTCGCAATTCGATGCACTTAACAGCGCGAGTTCGCGCGCCGGTCGTTTCCGCTCTGGTTTCCGGCTTGGCTTCTACATTTTCCGCGCGTACGCTCGTTCCTCGGTTCCTCCGGCGATATTTCCCGCGCCTATTGCTCCCGCTGGCATCCCGCGGCCATTCCGCCGCGCGAAAACGCCAGCGTTCTATCCCCGCGGGCCGCGTAAATATTAATATCAAGGCGAAAGCACGCCCGCACGCATAACTCGCGTCGCGTCGAACGTTGCGGGGTAGCTCTGCCGTTCTCGCGGCTACCTCGAGAGGGGTGCGATAACTCGTGCGAAATGACTCGTCGAGCGAGGCAAAGTCGGCGCATGAAAATCAGGATCGCTGGAAAATCATCGAAGGCAGCTGGGACGCACTTGCTCGCGCGCGTTATTCACCCTCGACTTTAAACGGGACGGGAGCTTAATTCCTCGGAAACGCACTTCCGCCTTCCGCATCCGCGAGCGCCTTTCAACGGCGCGGCGGAAAATATAAATCGCTCTCGTGCGTCTTCGAGGGATAAAGCGGCGAATGTATCGCCGGAAAGTTCGCCGCAGTCTGAGTATTACAGTGAATCTCAGTCACTCGCAAACGACGCCGTCGACTGTAACGAGAATCCGCTGGCCAGGATGCGGACATTCCGTTGCATGCGGAAAGTAACGTATGCTGATCCGCCAAATGGAGACGCGGTCGCGAGCGTTCGAAATGGCAACTCGTCAGATCGCACGCTCCTGTTTGCGGCGATAGAGGGGAAAAGAGAAAGAATCCTCTACGCCTCATCGGATAATCGAGGACAGCTAATCCCGCCCTTCTAAACTACTTGCCCTTTGTGCCCTTCCGCGCCTCTGGCCGGCTCGGACTTGCGAGTTGGCGGCAACGCGTTCGCTGAGCGCGCGTGTTAGGAGCCATTAAATTAACCGAGACATCTCGGAAGCCGTCGAGACACTTGCGTTTTTTCCGCGGGACAGCCTCCTGTTTCCCGGGATTTAATTCGCTGCTTACACACCACCGTCCCGTCGTCGACAACGATAACGACGACGGCGGCGCGGAAATAATTCAATTCCGCGTGTCGCGGAAAACAGCGAGGGAAAGGGCGGCCGTGTTCGCGCGCGGGATAAATCTCGCGGGCTAATTCAGCCGCGGCGAGAAATGTATTACCGCTGCAATGATTTACGAATCTGCGGACGAAACGAATCTGCGGGGGACGAAAGCCCGGAACGCGTATCGTCGGACGGAAAATTCAGAGCCCGTTTTCGGAAGTTCTCGTCTGCACCTCGTGCACTCCGTGAGTCGCGATCCGAGCCAAGGCGAGTCCGACGAGAAAGCAAGAGAGAGCAAGAGAGAAAGCTCATAAAGCGCGTAACGTTCCTCGCTCGCGACGCCCTTTCCTCTCTCTCTCTCTCTCTCTCTCTCTCTCTCGGGACGCGCGTCTCCGGCAGAAAGAGCCCGAGCCCTTTAGCGCCCGCGGCAAGCCCTTCCCCGTCCACGTGCGCCTACATAATTTATGAGGCTCAAAAAACGCGAAGAAGTTAATCAGCCGGCCATCGCTCGCCGGCCGTCTCGCAGCTTCCTCTTCTCCCCCCGGCCCGTCTCTCTCTTTCTCTCTCTGCACGCTCTGCTGCCGCCGCCACTACCCTCTCGCCGTTTCCCTCCGTCGTTCTCCTACCGCGCCGCCTCTGACTCCGCTTCGTCCGTCCGTCCGTTCGTCCGTCCGTCCGTCCGTCCGTTCGCCCTTTGCGAGGATTTCGCCGTGGGCCCTTTCGCCGTGGATCCTCTCTCGTTCCTTGGGAGCTTTGTGGCCCGGCTCTTCCCTCAAGTTCGCATTAATTTCTATCTCGTTTCTGGCGCACGCAACCTCCGCGCGATGCTCTTCCCTCCTTCTGCTCCCCCTCCCTCTGGCCCCGGTGCGCTCCGCCGTCGACAGCGGTCGCTCCGTTGCGACTTTATGATATTCTTGCACCACGGCGGCGGGGAGCTCGCATAAATATCTAAATCCAGACGCCGCTCCGCCGTTTCACTTTCAAGCCGCCCTTCCTCGCGACGCAGACATCTTTTGATACCATGCGCCCCCCTTGCGATTTACTCCGCGCCTCCATCATTCATCGTCTATTAGCGCCAGCGAGGGGAGACTCCCGCCGCCCTCCCCCCCACCCCCCTGTCGCTCTCTCATTCGTGTTGCGCGGCGCTTGGAAAGCCAGGGGGAGAAAAGAGGCACGGAAATCCCGCGAGGGTGAGAACCGGCGACGCGCGATACCCGGCGAGATTCGCGCTCGATACTCGGTCGATGCGAACCCTCCCCCGTCCGCCGCAACCCCGTCGAGATTTACGTGCCGCGCCACACGTTGAATTCCCTATTAGCGGCCGGAATTTCCCCGCGCCTTCCTTATTTATCGCCCGGCCGCCCGGCCGCGTCTAATTAAAAAGGTGGAGCAGGCACGGCAGGGGGGACGGCGGCGGGGGACGGCCGACTCCCTGTCGGGAGATTAGAATTTACAGGGTTCTAATCGCGGCCACTCGGAGGATGATTTGCAGAAACGAGAGAGAGAGAGAGAGAGAACGGGCGAGAACGGGCCCCGATATTAATTCTCGCCCACTCCCTTCCCCCTCCCCCTCCCCCCTCCTCCCTCCGGCGATCGAGGGTTGTCGCGGACTCGGAATCGAGAATCGCTCCGCTTCGGACGCGAGTCCGGCTCGATCTCGCTCGCGCGATTCGGCGAGGAATTACGGGGCGCAGGTAGCGAGGGGTAGCGAGGGGCACGGAGTTCTCGTTCCGGAGAAAGAAACTTAGCAGAGGGCGGTAGCTGCTGGTTAGGCGAGGATCGTTTCGAGAAACGGCCATCCCCGACGTCGTTTTATCATCTCGCCGTTATCGTCTCGCCGAGCCGGTCGGCGGCGATAGATCGAACCGAGACTTGGTTCTCGCATTAGGGAACTTGAAGACCGGCATGGCCGCCGGCGGCTGCGAAGTGCCGAGCAATTTGCATAGATGCTAATTACGCGACTGTCTAGCCGAGCGTTGGGAATCGCACCGTCACGGCGCAACGTACTCGCGTTATCGGCGATAACTCGCGAGGAGCCTGAACTCTCGCGCGCGCGGAGGCTGCGCGAGCCAGAAGAATCCGCTCGTTCGCTCCGACAATGAGACGTTTCGCGAGAGCCGGGGGAACCCCCCCGTCGATCGATTCAGATTAACCGCTGAGATTACAAGCAAGCAGATCTCAACGATGACACGAGGAAGAGATGCGTACGGATGAGTGTAAATCAAGGAAATCGTGCGTGATTGAAGGAGAAGATCGAAATTCCCCGCGTTGGGCCCGCGCGGGAGGACTCCCCTCGTAAATCCTCCATTCGATTCCGTTCAACGGGCAAAGCCTCAACGGAATCGTCGTCGGCCATTGCGCTACCATCACGCTTCACGGAGGAGGTAGAAGCGACCCCCTATTTTTGCGCCGGTGACGAATAGGTAGGCAGAGATTGTCTCTCTCTCTCTCTCTCTCTCTCTCTCTCCCTCTCGGCCCTTTGCTCTCTTCGAGAATCGCTCCGCGCGAGAAGAAAGGAGAACGGGAGGACGCGCAGGAGAGGAGAAAGAGCAGGCAGGACCAATTACTTCCGCTCAGTTACACTTGGCGTAATCTGCGTTAAACTGTTTGTCGAATCATATTGAATTACTCGGCTCGAGGCGGCGATCCTTTGTGCCGCGCACGGCCCGAGGGATCCTCCGTGAGATTAGATTAATTCGCCTGATTTTATTAGGACGTTTCCGCGGTGCCGGGGCCCTCCGCCGTTTCGTGGCGGTGCCCCCATTTCCCTCCCCACTCCCGGGGAACCGAGGGGGGAGGGTGGGGAGGGGAGGGTCGGGAATCGGGCGGAGCCAGGTGCGGTTCCTTATCTCGAGGACTCGCGACGACGACGACGACGACGACGACGACGACGACGACGACGACAACGACAAGGATCCGCCGTTTCCTCCCCGGGAAATCTCATTCCCAAACGCCGCGTGGTTTTTGCCCTTCCTCCAGAAATTAGTACCGCTTTATGGTTCCCTGAGCGCGGGGAACCCACCCTCCCGGCTCCCGCATTCAATGCCCGCGATATATCCGCGCAGGTGGGGCGAGAAGGTAGACCAAAGCCGGAGGGAAGAGCCTCACCCGGGGGAACGGTCTCTTTATCCCGTCTATTTGTCCGCGTTTATTCGACGACAATGCGCGGCGCACAGGTCCGGGCCCCCTTCTCCCTCCCTCCCCCCCTCTCTCTCTCTCTCTCGCTCGCTCCCCGTCCTTGCCCTTGCGTCCCTTGCGAGTCGCGCAGACTCGGAACCGACTCCGACCGCCGCTCGATCCCCGTGACGAATAATTTTTACGCTAATTCCGGGATCGGGCGGGCCTTCGGTACGCGCCAGATGTCATCCAAGCCGGAGGGAGGAAGAGAGAGAGAGGGGGAGGGGGGAAGGGGCACGCTGGTCGCGAGCGTTTCCGCCTTCAGGTCGAAACCGTCGCGGGGATCTCGGGGACGAGACGAACGCGTAGATCGAGCAATCGTGTAGGTCGCCATTGAGACGAGAGGTCGAGGGCAGAGTTGAACGCGGGACCGAAATTAAACGGGAACGAGACGCGGGTTGTTTACGAGAAGTAGCCGGCGCCGATTGCGCTCGCGGCGGGCGATAATAATAATTTCCTCTCGCTCGTTCGGTCTTTGTCGGGCTGAATTTTCCGGGTCGGGACGCTATTATCATTACTTAATCGCGTGGCCGATTGAATGCAATTCGCTTCAACATAGCGACGATGCTCCGAGCGGTGCCTCGTGTCGGATGTAGGTCAGAGGGCGAGCGGCGACTCGGTCGGGTAATTAAATAAATAATGAATTAAAATGCGGCGCGCGCGTTACAGCGACCCGGACGGGCTGCGCGCGTGCGCGCGAGAGAGAGAGAGAGAGAGAGAAACGCACGTGCTCCGCGAGACATTTCAACCGCGCGCAAACAATTTTTCAACTATTTACGCGCGCATTCTCGAGCAGAGTTGCATCTGTGTCCGAGCGGATCGCCAGAACTAACGACTGCAAACTGCAGCCGCAAAGGTGGTCCGGGGAAGAATGTACGCGCGCGCGCACACGTGTGAGCATGCGCTCGTGCGTATCGAGTATGTATATAATGTGTATTTGCGATTTCAATTTCGGCCGGATAAAAGAGAAATTGTCAACGGCCTAAACGAGCAATAAATTTATCGACCGCTGCATTGTGCCTTTGTTCATTTATTTATCTCATACGCGCATACATATATATATATATATATATAAATATGTACATGTGTGCGTATGTATATATATATATACACACACATCTTTTTCCCCGTTGCATGCGTGTGACCTGGCCTCGGTTTATTTTATTGACTCGTCGACCCCCGCGACCCCGCCAAACGAATTGTGCTCCGCGGAGCCGAAATGAAATTCTACTTTTCTGTATGGAATTGATAACCGTTGATACGCAGCCTCGCAGTTATAAATATACGCGTATGCCCGGAGCTGCGACGATAACTCAATTAAATCGGAGCTATTTGATGGCGCGTGCCGCCGCGTCGGCTTCTCGTCGCTCCGTTCATCATAATTGAGACGTTCCAGGGCAACGGATGAACATTCTCGATGAGAAAGGACCGAGCGCGACGTTCTTCGCCTTTCACTAAACCGAGCGTTGTTATGTGCCGTTAATTCTGTGGAATTAGCCCCCCTTGACGAGCTTTATTAAAAGCCGCAAGAGCCGCGGCTGTTGCACACGCGCGTCTGATTTATCCCGGCCGCTAATATCGGAGGATCCGCCGTGATTGCGAGCGACGCGTTAATTACGCGCGCGCGAGCTGCGCGCGATTTCCTTCCGGAAGGCGCGTTAAAGCGTTTTCGCATGAAGGTATTTTTGCGATACATGTGATTATTAATGATAATAATCGGCCGGGTAAGTGCGCTTTATTAAACACCGCGATACGTAAACCCTTTCGTTCGGCGGTTTTATTGTATCATGCAATAATATGTGTTACGTGCGCACTTGAGATTATAATTTTATGAAAATTCCGCGCGATGCATTATTCAATATCGCAATACGCCGCGATACGCGTCTGCAAACAGCCGCGGTCGATTAATTTAATTTAATTTGATTCATTCCCGTATAATCACGGTTCGAAAAAAAGAAGACGAGAGAGAGAGAGAGAGAGAGAGAGAGAGAGAGAGAGAGAGAGAGAGAACTAACGGCTGTCTCTCGTATTATCCGATCGGGGACGCGAATATTTGTAATTTCTATGACGTAGCGAATATGCGGCACCGCGATACACCCTCGTGCTTCGGACGCCTAAATGAAACGATGCGAAAGAATTTCGCGAAAGCGTCGGCATAAAGCGCGGAGGATTCCAGCAATGCAGAGAGAGAGAGAGAGAGAGAGAGAGAGAGAGAGAGAGAGAGAGAGAGAGAGGGAGAGAGAGAGAGAGARAGAGAGAGGAGACAGAACATCGCATTGCACACTGTACGATAAATTGCCGGCGAGATTTCCGCCGGGAGGGAAACTTCGATTTCCCTTTTAAAGCGGAGCGCGCTTAAAGCCGAAATTCGAATTCCCGCGTTTTATTCGCGCCGCGCGACGCACCGCGATCGAGGAACAACGTCGACGATACCGCGGCGAGAGGCGGGTGGGACCGCGCGGGGATTCCCAGCGCGGCAGGGCCAACAGGATGGAAAAACGGGTGTTTCCGAGCTAACGGGCCGCTGAAAAGGGTTCGCGCGCGCGCGCGCGGTTGCAGTCGTCCGGGCGCACATAATCAATCTTCGTTAGCGGGCCGGTGGGCGCTGGGCTCTAAGCGCCCGCGTGTATTAATCGCTTAGGACACGCGGCGCGTTAGTCGACGGAAACGTTACGGTGAATGAACGGGGTGCATTGCCGGCCCGCGGGCGAGATATTGCCGTTTTATTCCGAACCGAGTCGGCAGCCGCGAAAACCCAGCCACTTCCCGACTCTCGGGACGCGCACGCACACACACACACACACAGCGGCGCGAAACGCGCGCGGAGGAAAACGATGAGAGAGAGAGAGAGAGAGAGAGAGAGAGAGAGAGAGAGAGAGAGAGAAAGGGAGGGAGGGAGAACGTACGTACGTGTACGTAGGTGCACGTGCGCGTGTGTGCACGCGGGGACGGGAGAGCATATGGCCCAGCGGTAAATAGCGAATACGTGCGCGAAGTGCATAGCGACGAGTTATCGCGGCGAACACAATTTCGCCGGCGTTTTCTGTTCGTACGAGCTACAAAGCCGACGTTGGCTGTTGGAAACGCCGCGAATTCCGTCCATATACCAAATATTTTCATATTCCATTCGCGACTGCTGCTGCTCCGCTCTCCTCCTTCCTTCCGGCTCCTCTCTCCCCCTCTCTCTCTCTCTCTCTCTTCCTTCTTCCT
>JAHMML010000030.1:1914988-1943830 GCA_020341155.1 Eciton burchellii
CCCGCCTGCCCTCCTCATTAACGTCTTGCGTCGCGCCTCCCGTCGCTAAGCTCCCTCCCGTCCTCCGCTTCCTCTTCCTATCCTCTTCTTTCCCCCCCGCCCGGCTCTCTCGTTGCATCCCCGCGAGCGAGGGAAAGCGATCAAGCCCTTCCGCCCGCCGAGGGGGAACTAGCCTACCGGAGGGCAATTCCAAAGCGACATTTAACCCTTCCGCTCCGAGGAGCGCGCATATACGCGCTCGAAGCTCGGGGTGAAATCAAGAGACACGTGTCAGCTCGCAAACACGCGCATTAATCATAACCTACCTCCTCGGCAGGGATCGAAGCCTTTTTGCCGACTTTGCTTTCGCAAGGGAGTATCGCCACGTCTCTCTCTCTCTCTCTCTCTCTCTCTCTCTCTCTCTCTCTCTCTCTGTCTCTCGAGATTCTCGGGACGCAAAGTGTCGTTAAAGAACGAGACGCGCGCGAGGGTGGATCATTTCTCGAACGTAGGGAGGGAAATAAGGACGGCGTTACGGCGCGGTAAAACCGGGTGGCTTTCACGGCGGATAATGGGACGTCTTCCGCCGGACGGGCGATACGGGGTCACAATGGGGTGAACGGCGGGGTGGCCCTCTTGATAAAATATTCCGTCGCCTCTTCCGGAGCTGGCGCGTGCGTTTCCGCGATCCCGATCGATCGGCCGCGACCGGCCGGCAAGAGAAACGGAGCACGCGGTCGTTACCGCCGACGACCTCCCGCGAGTCCCCGTGACCTCGCAAGATCCTCGCCTCGAGATCGAGGAAATTCTTCTTCCCGGCGAAAATTCTTTTCGGGCGATGGGCGAAGGCTGTAACGAGGGCTCGATCAAACCGCGATTTAGCGCGGTCCTCGTGGGAAGCCGATTACTCGAATTAATGGAACGCGACCGAGCGCGGAGAGCGTCCGGATAATCGATATCTCGGTTAACGGGCCAATCTTTATATTCCGCGGCGCGGAATTACAGGTGCACGATGAAAGTGCCGCTGGCGATGCCCGCGCGCGCGTTTTATTGCGGATTTATTAATCCCGTTTCTCCGCGGCGGAAGCCGACCAAACGGGAATCGATCCTTGATGAGAGCATTCTGCTCCAGAATTTACGTCGAACGGGGGGCGGGGACGAGGAACCGGGGCTGACACGCGGAATTTAACGGGGGAGCGTGTCTCCCCGCGAGGAAGAGAAACGGAGCGATCCACGCTCGGCGACACACCTGCACGAGGGAATTCAAATCCTCCGAGAACTTTTTCTGATTTCACGGAGTCGCGTCGCGGATCGCCGGCGAGTTCGCGAGCTGACCTCAACGGCATAATTAAAACCGACGTCCGCAGGCTTGCTCATCCGGCGACAAGCTGAAACCGCGATCTGTCTCCGTACTTTCGGGGACTTTCGAGCGTTGTTTATGGCATCGAAACGCTTTATCGCGTTTCATTCGGCGTCGAGAAGTTCCGTTCTCTTCGACGTCCGTCCCATTTTTCCGGCGGGAGCAGATCTTCCGATAATGTAATACCACGACGTCGCGCGCGCGCGCGCGCGGATTATCGGTATTTCGACGTATCGCGCGCTGGAAAATCGATACGTCCCGCCAGATAAAGGCGCCCGAACGGACAGTATCTGCGGCCGGTGATCAAACGCGGTCGTCGGTCGCGCGGCTGCCAGCTGACACGTGAAATCTGATAGACACGTGACAGACTCCCCCTCGGGGGGAA
Organism: Eciton burchellii; assembly: GCA_020341155.1. Taxonomy (NCBI): domain Eukaryota; kingdom Metazoa; phylum Arthropoda; class Insecta; order Hymenoptera; family Formicidae; genus Eciton; species Eciton burchellii. The sequence goes on from JAHMML010000030.1 coordinate 1,916,713, forward strand.
GGGGGGCGGAGGGGAAATGCGCTTGCACCCTCGTAGGTTCGCGCGTTCCGCGCTTTACGCTCTCGCCGCGAGCGCGATTGGCCGATCAAACGGCGACTTCTCGACCGAATCTTCCCCCCTTTCTCTCTCTCTCTCTCTCTCTCTCTCTTTCCCTCTGTCTCACTTTCTCCACCGGTCGCGATCCGGAACGATCAACGAGCCGATCAACGCGCAATAATGAATTCTATTAGGCGCGACGCGATGCGGGGTCCTTTCCTTCCAGTCACTTCCCTTATTAATTTCTCCACTCGCAGTTTGCTCTCTCTCTCTCCCTCTCTCTCTCAGCTCGCGCCGCGTGAAAAGGAAGAAGGAATGACGCAGGAGCGACAGAGAGTAGCGCACGCTCGCGAGCTCGCGCTACCGTGCTGCAGAGCGGAAATGAAAATACAGACGCGGCCGGCGTTGACCGACGTCGCCGGCGCGAGCTGGCGTCGAAATTTCCTTGCTCCCCCTTTCCATCCTACTCCCTACCACCCCTTTACTCCGCGCGTGCGCTTTATACGGTTCGCGAGCGAGCGAGCGTAATTCCGCCGCGCGCGCGGCTTGACTTTTATTAACAAGATCGCGGTCCGTGTTCTTCTCCTTCTCTCTCTCTCTCTCTCTCTCTCTCTCTCTCTCTCTCTCTTTCTCTCTCGCCGAGTGCTTCGCCGAGTGTTCCTCTCGCTCCCCCTCCCCCCTTCTCCCCCTCGAGAACAATGGCGGAGCGGTATATCTCGCCGGCGTTTCCTTTTTACGCGAGCCTACGCGCGCGCGTTTCGAGGGAAAGTAACTGGCCGACGCTGCACGCGCCATTGTTCCCTTATCGATTCGATCCAGCCGCCGTTCGTTGCCTTATCAAAGGACACGGCGGGGAATGCCGTAATAACGATACACGCCTCCACCATCGCGCGTCCGCGCGGCCACCGCCGCGCCGCGAGTAATAATGCCGATGGCGCGATGCCGGTACTTTGCCGGCAGGGTGGTCCCTTTATCCGGCCTGCGGCTTGTTGAGGGGGTGTCCCCGGTTGGCGTGAATCGCGGTGACGAGTAGGCCGAGCGATCTCAGACAGGTATGCGCATAAAAACACCCCCCGTTCGAGAGGGAGAAGCCTGAGGAGCGAAAGTCCGCTAAAGCGAGCCTTCTGCTCGGCCACGGATCGAGGTCGAACTCTCATTCAGCCACGACTCGAATCTCGACTAGCTACGCGTCTTAATTTCAAGCTCTCGATCGAGCAGTCGCGCGGGAACGCCGAAGCGTTCGCCATGCAAAGCGTGTCGTATCTCCGCGAATCGGTTCTCCTGCTCGTAGAAAGCTTTATTAATTCGATGGCACGTCCGCGTTCTTCAGCCCTGGACCGGGTTGACCGGCGAGCCTTCGCGCACGCGACACGCGGGGGGTGACTCACGCAATTAAACGTAAGGGCGTCCGACGAAGGGGAGGCCGATTCGCGATAAGAAACGCGCCGGGAACGATTTCCGCGCGGCGAGATAAGTCACGTGTTTCGTGTTTCGAGCGTCTTTCCCTTCCACGCGGGGCGGGGGGGGGGAGAGGGTTGATGTATCCTGCCATTTATGCATATACCTGAATTAAAGCTTGCGCGCCGTTTGACCAGATTTATACAGCGGAAGGTGAAAGGCGGCCCAGTTCGGCGCGCGCAGTTCAAAATCGCTCAATTTGCAGCGACAGAGCGGAGACGAAGTTGGAGACGAAGAGGTAAACGCGGAATTGGAAATGCGAGCGATGGATTGTTTCGAGCGAGGATTTATCTCTCGAGAACGCGAATCCGCAAGCCGCGCGCGTTTCGGTCGACACATTCATCGGTGAGGGACGCGCCGCGAATACTTCCTCTTTCGGAAAACGTGAGAGAGGAATTATCGCACAGGCGATTATTATACGCGCATGTTATCGCACTGCGCGCAATCATTATACAGTTATTGTACATTACCTGCTCATTCGCCGGGCAACGAATATTCGACAACAGGGGGGCAAGACGAAGCGGGACAAGATTTGGGTATTCGCGAACCTAGCTTGCCACGGCTTCGCTCGTCGAGGTCATGGAGAGGATTACGTGGAGGGATCGCGATGACTTGAGAAGCCAGCTAGATATCTTTCCATTGGCAGCGAACGCGTTTATTATTCGGATGACACGGATGACTTTACGTTACGTTGTGCGGCTTTACGACTAAACTCGCAGATAAGTCGCGACGTAAATCTCTCGCCGGCGTGATCGCGAGGCTCAAGCCGCTTCATATCCTTTCATGCGGTCATTTTCAGGCGCGGGGAGGGAAGGGGGGAGGGGCGATATGGCCGTAATTAAGAAGCGATGGCCGACTCGGACAGGGTCGCGAGCAACGCGATGGCTTTCGGTCTTAATTAAAGCAAAGATCGAGGAAACGCGGAGGGATGACGAGCCGCGCGCGGTATCTGCGACTTGAACTATGACCCCTGCGCTGTGAAAGTGCTCGAAGCTCACGATTACCGCCGCCGGCCGTAAATTCTTTATATCGCGCGGAGGGACATTGCTAATTAAAAAGTTACGGGCAGTTTAAATAAATAATAATCGACCTGCGCCCGCGGTTTGAATAAATTTACAATGGAAGTTTTAATCGTGTCGTAAAGGCAGCTGTAACATTAACTAATAATATAGCCCGTAAACGTTAGACCGCAGGCGGAGCTTCGCCATAATCTCTCGTTGTTTCTTACGCAAGCGGCACGATACGTTTAATTATAAAAATGAAACTGAGTAGAAAGCAGCTAGCGACGAAAGATTACGCGACAACGATGTTGCTGAAATCGAGTATCCCGAGCTACGATTAATAACGGATGCAACGGATCTTGGAATATCTACAGCCTGTATCGATCTCTCCCGACCGTCGACCCGAAGGATATCGATAAAAAGTCGATAGGAAGGCACGCGCATACTCCAATGATAAAGCTTGCGACTTGGCGACGTCCCGCTCGAAATTACGACCAAGTGGAGATTCGTGCTCGCTATATTATATTAATTAAACGGCGCAGCGGTCGTGTACCTTCCCGGGAAGCCGCAATTGAGATTCGGAGCATCCCGCCGCGCGCGTCGTGTCAGAGAAATTACAACAGCGCGCACCGTGGAAGCGCGAAAACCCCAACGCGAACGTTTACTTGCCGATTCCGCGTCCGAGCTCGAACGATGTCAGAGTTCGCGTCCGCCGAGATCGTCGGGGACTCTCGTTCTGCATTCGTTGAAACGTGTCACCAGGAATGAGAGATGCGATCGTCGATGCGAACGAAGGACGCGAAAGCACATACGAAAGCGTACTTGCGCGCATGATTAACGAAATCACAACTCGGGGGATTCCCCGCCGCGATCCGGAGACACGCCGAGCATTGTCGCAGCCTCGCGATACACCGCGCGGGATTAAATTCGCTCGCATGTCGGAGCGATTGCAAGCGGCGCGAAAACTCGTCAACACGTCGCGCAACTAATTCCGAATCCATTAAATACTTCTCCTCCCCCGCTCAGCCATATAAATTGCATCGTGAACGCACGCGTAGACGCGTAAATCGCGGGCGCTGATGTAATCATCGCCGCACAATCGCGGCGATAATCGAAGCCGCGTCCGCGCGATTCCTCGGATAACTCGCGGGATTCGACGACGAGCTGCCGCGAGAGACTCGCGTGATTAACGAGATTCTGTCTCCTCTCACCAAGACGAGTTCTCTTGGCACGCGGATGACTGCGTGTTTGGTGTACGAGTTAATTCCTTGCCTCTCCGTGAGGCTCAAAATTTATCATAATTTATTTAGCGAAACTTGGCGGTTTCGTATCGATGAAATCGAAAGTAAGAAATCAATTTGTACAGCTAATAATAATTCGAGAAGAGAGGATCTCTTTGACTGATCGCGGGGATCTCGGAGTGGCATGAAATCAAACGTGTCTCTCTCATTTATTCATAACATCAGATTAGCATGAGAGGAACAAGATTCGTCGCACTATCGCACACGCGTTCGCCCTCGAGATTGCAACGTAAGGCAGCTGGGCGGTCAAAGGCCGAGAGTTCAAGTCTGCAACGAGCCGCACCGGCGAGAAGAGAATGTCGTCGAGCCACTTTCGTTTCGACGCGCGTCCCGGATTCGCCGAAATGTCGCGGCATGATAAATCCTCTCCTAATGACCCCGCGGCATCGGAAACACGGCGGTTGGGGGGAGGGGGACGAGGGCTCTTACGGGCGGGATGATGACTTAAAGTCATCACAAATGTGTCTCGCATTAACGTGTGCTCTCGCGTTATCGTATCTCGCGGACGTTCGGCTTTCTTCGAGGCGCGTCTTTATTAATGAAGCGCGCCAGACACGCGCGGTATTCGCCGACAGTTCGGCGCGAAGAGAGAAAGAGAGAGAGAGAGAGAGAGAGAGAGAGAGAGAGAGAGAGAGAGAGAGAGAGAGAGAGGGAAGGCGCGAGAGACGCGCATGATCTGCAATTGCATTAAGCGAGCTTCGTCAGTGATGCTGCCCTTGATTGAGTCGGCGATTCGCGAATTTCCGAAAGCATCGATCCGCGATCGCGAGATCCGCGCGAGTTGCTTCGCGCAATTAAAAATGATCGGGGGGCATCGGAGATTAAAATGAAGTCGCACGTTAGCTCGATCAATTCCGCCGCGCGGAATGCGAAATGAGATATCCGGCGTCGAGAAGCTCGACGTCCTTCGGCCGTTCGATTGAAATTATGTAAAAAAGGCATCGATGCTGCGCGCGAATGGGACGAGTCTCCGCGAATTCCGCGTAGCTTTCGGCCTTTGATTACGACCGATCCCCGACGGGGCGCGTGTAATTATCGGGCGTAAATAATTGCTCGTAATTTAGTCCGCAGCGCGAACAACACGTCGCATCGTGTGCCATTGCGATGTCACGCGCGTGTGAATTATAATAGGCGCGTAATTAGCGCGATAGAAGTTAACGTTACTATTGTCATTCGCATCGACGAACGTGATCGATTCGTAGTGCGGAAAATGGTGCCCGCGTTGTCGCAAAGCGTTGTCCCTCGAAGCGTGAAAATAACCCTCTCTTTCTCTCTCGCTCTTGCTGAGCACGTGATCCAGATGGCTGGCTGCGGAGGAAAGCGGGTCTTTGGAACCACGAGACGTAAATCTGAGAGATCCGGGGTCTCGGCTCCGATTTGAGAAATTGGCGTCTCGCTTCGACCTTCGATTCGAGGACGTAACGTCACTCGAATAGCGCTGTTGCCTTCCTTGCTGCTCTCCGTTGCTCGCGGAAGCGGGTATCAGCAGCGCGGGACGACGGTCGCGGTCGCCGAAATGAGCGAAAATCGCCTTGCGAACGGCGACGATGGCCATCCAATCTCGGCGCCGCCGAGAGCCGCAAAGCGAGCGAGAGCGAGCTCGATACGACGACGTGTTCGCGTAGATCTAAGCGGATCCCGATTGTCCCGCGCGAGCTGGAGCTGCAAGCCCTCGGTCGATGCTCGGCGCGATCTTGAGTCCGACACAGATTTCGACGGAGACTTGTGGCCGCAGTTATCAATTATCGATAATAGGCGCGAGATATTTGTTGGACCGAAAGTAATTCGCGGGATTAAAACGAGCTCGCGAGTTCAATCGAAATTATCGAGATAATTAGTGTATATATGTACACATGGTTATTTAATAAAGTTTAATTAACTCAACCAATCGAAGGTTCGAATTGTCTATTTTCACCGAATTGTTTTCAGGCTCTATCCGCGTGCGTGATTTTCGTTAATTAATGCGCACTTCTCAGGAAATTGTGGAAACTCGCGAGCGGAGCTACGAGTGATTCGACCTTGGACATATTGACCCGGTCGTGATCTCTTGGACTCATGAGAACGAGCGGTCGAAGAGGTCGAGGCGTTTTCAAGCACAGAAACGCCGCTTTTTCGCTGCGAATCCGCCTCTTTGCCCGCAACTCCATTCGTCTGGATTGACATCAGAGCGCGTCTGCCTGTATTTTTGCTATTGTTTAACAAAGCGGACCGCCGGGACCCCTCTCAGCGTTCGCAGAAACGGGGGCGCGGTCCTAATTAAGAGGAATGCCCGGATTACGTTCCGTTCTTCCGCGACTCGCGGTCGCACTTATTCGCCCGAGGAACGACGGGCATTATCTTTAATGAGAAATTGCCTTGAAATTGCCGACTGTATCACGAGCAATGGAATGGCGAACGAATGGCGTGCTCCGCTCTGACACACACACACACACACGCGCGCGCACGATTCTTCGAACATTGTGTCGCAACACGACGCGAGGCAGGAAAGTTCCGTTTCCCGGGAACGGTTTGGATGCTTCGCGATCAACGCCGTTGGAAGGACGTTGATTCGCGACCTCGGAATAAGAGGAGACTAGCATCCCAATTCTGTACTCCGAAGCATTTTTCTCTCAGCACGCGAGCCTCCCATCGAGCAGTAACGTGCCATCCCGTTAACGTTAACGACGAATCTTTGCAGGATTTTCCACGAGATTCGCGCGGAACGCGAACTCCAGTTTTGATCAGAGCGGCTCTCTCGATTCCGCGGAGCTTGCAACTTCATCCCGCGAAATTTGCAAGTGATACTGAACGCCGCTCTCCTCTCATACGGATGAAAAGTTCGGGAGACGCGGTCCAGCGACCTTCTCGGCAACCGATTGGGTCGACCCGAAGACACTCTCGTCTCGTTACTCGCGAGAGGGAAGAACGACGTCGACAAAGAGAGGCCGACGTGGCAAAAAGACCCCGTGAAACCGGATGTGGCAAGGGGTAACGCCGGCAGACGACGCATGCCAGATGCCGCGTCGCTCTGATTTAATAGCCGCCGATGAACGGGCGCTAATAGCCGGCCTTCTTTTTCATCGTACGATGAACACGGCCGCGTCTGGTCGCGGGGTTAGCGCCGGAAGAGAATCAATTACGAGCTTTTAGTCTCGTTAGCGAGATGACACGCCGGCGCGTCCTTCCTCCCTTTGGAGATAGAAACGTTATTAATAAACGTCACGCGCAGATAGAGCCGTCGTCGTGAACGAATGGCGCATAAATGTGCCGCCTTGGAAGTATCGTTCGGACTCGCCCGCTCGTCGTCGATTATTGCGCGAGCTTCGCTCTTTGCTTGCCCGGGAAATGAGGATGCCGCCGCTAAACTCGCTTCTGCTCTTTGCCGTTTTACACGAGCAGACTAAACAGCGCACTCGCGTCTTCGCCAAAGGACCGCGCGCTTCCTCATCTTCTCTCAGACCTTCATCAGACCTTCCTGGACAGATCTCCACGAGAATCTGGGGAATAAAATCTGGACTTGCACGTTATCAATGCCGCTTTGCTCTCGCGTCCTTGATGACCGCATCGACGCGAGCGCTCGAGGAAGCGCTGACGTTAATCGGCATAATCGGCCGAAAGCGGAAAGTCACAAGGATAGAGAGGGGGGAGGGAGAGGTTTTAACGTGGTTTGCGGACGAACCGCGGAATCCGCGACAGTAGCTCGCGAAGGGAGAAGATGAATCGGGGAGGCGGAATCCCGCGATCCCGCGAGACGACGCGCGAGAGGGAGCACGCGGGGGAGAGGAGGGCGACAGGCGCATCCGCCCGCCTTGCCGCCCGTCGAGAAACGCATTTCCCGAGGGTTTGTTTAACCGTGTCGCGTTGTAGGCCGGATGATGGACCACCAGCAAGCAGCCTCCGCCGAAACCTGCGCCGTTCCTTACTTCTCCGGCGTGGTTTTTTCCGTCGTTTCATCACGCGGACCGTCCCGTCATCGTCGTCCTAAATAAGCGGAGCTAAACGCTCGGGAAAGCACGAGGGCGCTCGATCACGTCGCGTCGAGGGAGAGAAACACGACACGCAATGTATTTTGCTGCTGTCGCTCGCCGCGTGTGATTATTCATCCGTTTGATTCATTCGCCGGAAGAAGGCAAACCTCCTCGGCCATTTTCTTGTTGTTGCCTTTCTTGTCACGTATTTACTCCGAGATGCCGGAGTAAACCGCTGATGGATTAACGTCCGCGACGCGTCGTCGTCGCTCATCAAGTTGAACGAGTGATAGCGGGAATGATCGGGAATGACGCGATCATTGGACAATCGTAGCACGCTGGACTCGTGAAACGGGCACGAAATTTGGCCCGATTGTCATCGAGATCGTGATAAATTTCGACGAGGAGGAGGAAATGCAATTGCGACGAGCGAGTTTTACGCTCCTTCTGCACCTTGACGATTCACCCTCGTTCACTTCGCACACGTGTCTCGCGCCGCACGTACCGTATCGCGGTTTTTACGGTAGAATTTATCGCCCGCTGGCTTATTGCGATTCGGTATCGAAGGAAGAGAACGCGGATGGCGCGTATCGGAGAACGGATCGAGCAAGCCCGTTTTCGTTATCGGCGAAACGGATTGTCATTCCGCGTAAGGGACATCGCTGTTTATTTATCGCCGCCGAAACGTTATTATTCATCCTCCCGCGCGGAACGTTGCGCGGGAGCATAGATGAAAAATGCATCAAAACGTCCTCCATCTGAAAATTCATAAAGAGCATATCGCTCGGGCAATAATGACGTCGATCAACGACGTTTCGGCGGGATATTTAAAATGCGTTTTGCATTTTAAGTACCGGCGGACCTCGCTGCGAATTTACGCGCGAATGAATCATCAATGATGTAATAGGCGAAATACTTTCCGATATGCTTTGTTATCTCCCTTTTTTCGGCAATTGGAACCGACGATCGTGCTTGAGAAAAGAAATCTCTCGTGAGACCGAAGATTCGAGATTCGTTGCTGTCGAGGGCTTTGAACGCCGAGATGGATTGATTTTATGTTACTCGCGATGACGGATCGCTCGAGCCCAACATGATTCGCAATTAGCCCGGAAATGCTCGCTGATCGACGCCCGAGCGCGAAATCTCGCGGAGTAGTCTTCGCGGCGTTTTCGAGTCCGCAATTCCGAAATTCGCGCGCGAAGATAAATGCGACGCGTGACGATATAGCCACGCGAGATTTATTTGTAAGATGTTTTGATGATCGATAACTCCGGTCGACGGGCAGTCGACATCGATGTAGCCGTGGCGGTGCAACGCTCGCGTGACGCGTGCAAATCGCGTGCGCGTCGCTCGTGAATTGTTTATCGCAGTAACAATGTTACGATGAATGCCGCGGTTTATCTCCTCGATATCTACTCGATCTCTCGAAATACACGACTCTTATGAATTTCATGTGCTTTATCTCTTCAACAACTCGCGTTCGCGCGACTGATGCGCGGATCTTTCTTCTTCTCCGTCTCTCGATTCTTCCTAATCGTAATTATGTCTGTATCGGAAACTTAAGATTTCTATCACAACGAAGCGATTACGATGCGATTAACGATTTAACGAAGCCCGGTGCGTTAATTAATTATCTCTCTTAATTATCATCTGAAAGCTCTCGAGCATCTTGAGCACGTCGTTGTGGATTCATGAAACGCGGCTTCCGAAATTGTTAATAAAACATAGACGAGCATTGAATCAGTCGGAGATCAGCTCAGTCGTTTTATCGATTTCGCGATATCGCTCACGGTGATTGGCGTGATTAATCGTCGCGCCAACGGTCTGGACTAATTTAATTGTCCTGCTAACGGCGCGAGAGCCTCGCTTAATTAAAACGCGGCATCCGGCGTAGTCCGCGCATTATTTTTGCGTTGCGCAATGCTGCCGCGTGCTCGACTCGTGTTAATTTTACGCCCCGGACAATGGGGACAATGGGGTGGAAATCGTAAGTCACTTTCACGTTGCCCGGTTCGGCTGGAACGGTACATGTGCACGTCGCCCGCAATTCGCGCTCGCGTCCACTCCATCTTCCTTTCGTTGTTGCGCTGCCATTTCTTGTCGAATTTGCAGCGGCCGTATTTGCCGCGAAACACGCCATGGTCCTTCGAATCTGTTCGCTTAACGCATCGTCAACGCATCGCCACGCGTAATTTAGCTGACGTTCGCGCTGATCGGATCACCGGATCGGATTTGTCTTGATTTATCGATGACATTCGTGTAACCGTCTCCATAATTTCAGTAAACAGCTCCTCCATTATTAGACAACCGTTATCCGGCGAATATAAGTAGCTGTAACGTTGTTCACGTTAATAATCGTAATATACTCGTAATGTTGCGATATTATTCGCAGCGTGTTGTAATATTAACGCTTATTTAACGTTTATCACATGCGTCGATCATCACTGATGATCGACGGTGAACGCCGTTAAATTTGAACGAGCAACATTCAAATCGCAGCTTAGCATTATGTCAGGTACAAATTAATGTACAAATTAATTTCTTGCTTCTTTTCTAAAATACAAAATTACTTTACAAGAGTACGAGGCTCGTACAACTCACCGCACAGTTGCTCTCCTGCTCTGAGTTTTGATCCAGCTCGTAGTCCAGCTCGTCTTCAAATTCCTCAAGGCCGGGGCGTTCGCTGCGTTTAACCTCCAAGTCTCCTTCGCGAGATCTCTCGTATCAATTTCTGCGATCCGTGTCCGAGTCATGCGCTCCTTATCAGAGGCCACTACGTCACTACATCTGCTTTCGGAGGTTATGCTACCCGCTAGTTCATAGCAGCGTCTTGAAAGCACCTGCCGTCAGCATCTGAAAGTCACGAAAGGATCGCTAGATCTACCTCGATTTAGAATGACTCTCGAGATCGGCGAGAATAAAAGCCGGAAATCAATTCGTACTTGCTTCTTCGTCATGATCGTCAGCTCGATCGCTCGTTCTCTTATCAACGATGCAAGCTGTTTATCTTCTCGCTCTTTCTGTCCGATGACTTTTACACGGCAATTCCACTGCGAGCTTTCCGGTTTTCGCGCGTTTATACGCGCGCGCCTGCAGGTGCGGCTTGCAATACGCGCCATATCGTAACTCGAAATCGTGTCGCACAATGTGCACGTGCAATTTACTGCTGATGGAAGGTAATTCCGCCGACTGATAATCGCGGCAGCATCCGGCCGGTCTGATCCGTACAATAAATAGCCGGCTAAGTGAAGATTGATGGTAACCCGGCACCGATGCGTGCGACACGCGCGAATTTTCAACCCTATCGTTCGGAAAAAGGTTCGAAAAAAAGGAAAAAGGTCCAATGGAAGGTTTCCCACATGCGCGTCCCGCATCCGCAACGAGAGAAAGTTGCAGCTTTGTGACTTTCGCGTCACGAGATGCAGTTACGAATAATACAGTAGGAATAATTACGTGATATATATATATATATATATACATATATATAATGCAAATCATATCACGATGTATAATGCACATCGTGATCGAATAACAGCGCGATGTATACATATTATAATTTAATTATATAACGTTGTATATTATAATATTTTGTCATGTTATATTATGACATCTCGTCAACGTATTATTAATTTGCAATTTGCGCGACATTGTTGCACTCGTGTTGTTGTAATCCTCGCGTCGAGGATCCGAAAAAATGTGGGATAAACATTAGCGAGCATACGGTTTCCTCCGTGTCCGAGGACTCGGAGTTTCGCGATTTCGATAATTAAGTGTCTCGAGAGCGAGCTTCGTTTGCTCATGCGATTGCCGGACGCTGCGCGCGCGGGAAAAGATCGCAAGATCGCGAAACAAGGAGAAGGATCAAGCGAAACGATCATCAAAGTCGAAATGCTGTCGATTTCACGCTCTCCGGGCACACTAATGCACGTTTGCTACATATCTTGGAGACTCGCCAGTCGATTGGACGATCGTTGCCGGTCGATCATTGCCGAGCTAACCTCGGAGCATGGATGCTCGGATATGGATTTGGATTTGGAGTAAAACTGAATACTTCGATCGAGTCTTAGCTGTTTAATAATTGCAAAACGATACACGTAATGATAAATAAGTAACTAAAATAAATAAAGTCCATCGTGAAAGGATCCGTTCACTTAAAGATTCGCGACAAAGCTACCGTCTCCTTGCACCTCGTAAGAAGATCAAGATGGAACTGCATCTAGATAAAAGATTACCAGCGGATGGCGGCGATCATTGAGGCTCGAGATCAAAAGAAGCCGCATTTCGTGATCGTCGCTAGGATGCCGATAGCGCGATAACGAGCTGGGAACTTCCGCCTCCCCTTCCCCGCGCCCCGAGCTACACGGCCGATTCAAGGTCGGAAGACAGTCCGCGCTATCTCGATTATCGCTTTGATCGAAAGAGCGCGGCACGAGACGCCATCAAAGTCCGAACAAGATATATACCTTTGAAGCGCCGATCGCGAAGGGGGCCCTCATGACGAAATGGCGGAAACGCCGCTGGCGGAATGGAGTTTAATATTATAATAGCGCTACGCGGAGCGGGCACTTTGCGCGGCGAATTACACGTGTAATTAAAAACACGCGCGGTCCGCGCGGTAACAAGGATTCGTCACGGCCGAGCACGAAACGGAAACGGACTAACGGGGGGCGATATGCGTTCGGCGGTGGATCCCGCGCGGTTCGCCATCCGGACGTAAGCGAGGATCTCGTTTTTAACGTTCGCCATCGCGACGCGCGGCGAGCGCGTAATGCGAACCGCTGAACAAATAAACCCGCCGCCGCGGCATCTGAATAGTCCGCGCGCATTTACGGCCTCCATTTGCAATAACGCACGCCCGAGATGACGCCCCTTCGTCGCGACAAGGGCGTTTGTTAACCCTCCTGATAGTGTTCGCTGTTTCCGGCTTTGCTCTTCGCCTTTGCGTCGAGCCGCGCGCGGAAAGTGTCCGCGAACGATCGGCGCAACGATGAAGAAGATCCGGGAGCTCGCGGGGGACGGAGGAGGGGCCGGGGAGGGCGAGGGATCCCGCGGGATCGCGAAGCTGGCGCGGCGAGACAAAACGGATGCCGCGGCCGAATAAGGGTCTACGCTCGCGCGCAATGATTGCGCCGCGCAATTTTGTCGATCTTTGTCGAGGAGCGGGGAAAGACGAAGGAAAGGCGACGATCCTTCCCTGGAAGGTTCCACTGGCAGTTTCGGAAGTTGCACTCCGCGTCCGCGAGTGATGACAGTTTCAACGGCGTGCCGCAAGCTTCGACATTTATCGATATCCATCGCGATGCGGATCGATATGCGGCGAAAATAAGACGCGGATCCGTTCGCGGGAGAGCGCGGCGCATTACCCGAGACTAGCGGATTTACGATTTTAACGGCGGACCAATTACACGCCTGTCCGCCGAGATTTTAATTACTTTCCAGTTTGACGCCGGGCATCGTTCCGCGCGCGTAATGCCGCGCCGAAGACAAACACGCGGCATAATTACAACGTAACTATTTATACGGCGCGGCGCAAAGCGCGCGTCGCGCTAATTCACTTTGCTAACGCGTGATTTGCGCCAGCGATGCGTAATTATAAAATACGAGACGGCGTCGGAGTCTGAAAAATGCAATCGCGCAGGCGCGCGTTATTCATTCCCGGCTCGGTTCGAGTGGCAGCGCGCGCGCGCGCGCGCGCGGACGCCAGCTCGCGACAAATGTACAATCCGGAATTGTCCGCGTTTCAACCGATATCGGTGTTTAATGTGACGTCCCTTAATTAATTTGCGATCCGGCAGCGCCGGCGGACGGCGCTGTCCGCTTAATTAAAACGCGCGCTAATATAGCGCGTATTATTTTCGCGTCTCGCGGCCTGGCGGCGCGCGCGTTTCATTCCTTGTTAATTCCGCGTTAATGCCGAATAGGACAACGGACTTTTATTCCCGGCTGACCGTAAGTCACCCGCCTCCCTCTCTCTCTCTCTCTCTCTCTCTCTCTCTCTCTCTCTCTCTCTTTCTCTCTGTCCGTCCGTCCATCTGCCTGTCTGTCTGTCTGTCTGTCTTTTCCTCTCGTTCATTCGACGCCGACCGATCGCGATGCTGCAGCAGCAGCGGAAATGTTTCCTTTGACGCATTCGCGGCGGATTTTTATCGCCCAAACGATTCGAGCGTTCTCTCGTTCAATGACGAAAATCGTTTCGCACATAAGATTAAAGCGCTACGGCCAATTAAGCATCTGTACTGATTAAACGCGTTCCCGCCAAAGTTCCAGCCTGCTCGACCGTTACGGCGCGACCTTCGCGGGTCAATTCCAGCCGAAGGCTCCTCAGGGAGGCTCAACGAGGAGCCTCAGCCGTCAGATTCGAAAATCGCGTTCAGCGAGATCGCTTTCGACGAGTCCTTCGGATTTCTTTAAATCATTAACGGAGCAAAAATCACGTATGATAATTCTCTCAAAGGTCTCAAGGCACTCTCTTCCTCTCTTCCTCCTTTTCATTCCTAAATGATTAGACCATAGCCGTCAAAAGATCGTGCGGCACGATGCTAATACCGCGATAATTTCGAGAGGGTGGCGCGATCGCCAAAAGCGCGCTCATTAAAACCGCACGCGTGACGAATTCTTTCGCGGAGAGACGCGCCGCTTTAATCCCTCGGCGAGGAGAGGGTCGGGGGAGGGACCGGGGTTTGTTGGCGCTTTACGGGCGGCGCTCCTTAGTAATTGAGCGCGGAAGCGCGGCGCGGCGCGGTCGACATTGTTGCCCGCGGAGGCTCCGGTTCGCCGGCGGCGGCCATAAAGTGCGACTCGCCCGAAACTCGGGGCCGAAAGGCGAATTCGGCGGTTTTAGCGGAGGCGGCGAGCGCGCACCATAAACGTAAATCTCGCGGTCTACGTTTAACGAGCCGCGCGAATACGTGCTTTTTATTTAATTGAGCGGGCCGCGCGATGCTCAAAGGAGCGAGATAATTATCGCGAGCGAGTGAAGCGGCTAAAAGCGGCCGCCTCGGATTAGAATCGCCGCGTTCGCGTCGATCCTTCGAGCTGAGAAATCGGAACGCCGGCGAAGGGGCGAGGGGGCATGGAAGAGGATTCCGCGAGGCGGATTTCGCGAGGGCCTCCGCGCGGCGAAACATTAGGCCCGGCCTCGGCCGTGGAGATCCGATGAGGCCGCGCCGCCGCGGCCGGCCAATAATTCCGCGGCGGTACCAGACTTCCGGCGAACCGCGATATATCAGTCCCGCAGGCCCCGGGCCGACCCGGAACCGGAAACCGTCAATCATAGGACTAAGTTAACGCCGAATCCGCTCGGCGCGCCGCTCGCAGGCCCGCGCCCCGCGAGCCCGGTTTTATGGACCTAGTCCCGCCCCCTCCCCCCGCTCCCACTCCCTCCCCGGGGTTCGTAATATACTTTCGAGAGGGGAACATCGATTTTTTCATAAATAACCGCCCACCCGGCCGCCCGCCATCCGGTAAATCTCTCGCTCCGCTTTCTCTCTCTCTCTCTCTCGCTCGCTCGCTCGCTCGCTCGTCTCTGCCAACCTCTGCTCCTCGGATCGCCTAATTCCACGCGCGAAGCGCGTGTAGATACAGGGCAAAGCACTTTGCGCGACAATGTAGCGGGATTATGTACAGCGAGAACCTCGAAGGGATCCAGCCCCGCAGCGTGTCGGCGGTTTTCAACCCTTTACTACGGCATTACCGGATTGTTCTTTCTCGAATGCGTGGGCGCCCGATGATTATGCTCGCTGAAACGAGCGGAGGGAGGGGAGAGGGGGAAGGAGGGCGGGCGAGCGAGGCTTCTGGCCGATTCGCGAGCGGAGCCTTAATTATCCCTACGCGACTACGAGATCGCGCTAGGGCGCGGCTCGCGTTAATTTCAGGATTTCACTCGGGACCCGATGAAATACCTTAATCTCGGACTTTTCACGGACGTATCTCTTTCTCTTTGTCTTTCGGCCCGGCCCGGCGCGAATTAAAACGTCGAACGGTCCGCGCGCGTTCTCTTCTTTTTCTCCTTTTCATTCTGATTCCGGTCTCGATTCACCGCTCGGTCTCGATCGTGTTACACGATACGCATATATATCTATTATAATATCGCCGATAAATTCGGCGTTAACGCGCCCTCGCAGTTTATGCCCCCTGACTAATGGCACGCGGGAGAAGGGAGGGAGGGAGGCAGGGGGGGGATGGATTTAGCACTCCCGCAATCCGGCACGGCCGGCACTGCTGGCCGAAACAACGCGATTAGTATTTTACGATTGCGCGCAGCGGCATTTATTCGCGTGCCGAATGAGAAGGACGAATGGGGGTGATGCACCGTGGCACCGGCGTCGTATCAAGTCCTGCGCCATGATAGTTTCCAAGTTCGGGGGCGCGTTTAACGACGTATCGAGCAACGTGCACCGAATAATCAACGAGTTTAACTCCCTCTCCTTCGCTGTCCCCGTCCCGCAGCTGGAGGACGTGCGGGCGCCCATTGTGGCCCTTCCTTCTTTCTCCCTCCCCCCCTCTCTCTCTCTCTCTCTCTCTCTCTCTCTCTCTCTCGCTTATAACGAGCAAAATTTTACGGACCGTTTTACTCGGTCATTAGCGAGATCGGCGGTAGCCTCCGTTTCTCGCTTTTACGAGGGACCCTCGCGCGCGCGCAAACCCCTCGTTTGGGAAAAGGGAGTAAAGAGAAAAGGGAAAAAAGAGGAAAAAGCGGAAAAGAGGAAAGTAAAGCGGCCGACGGCGATTGGCTCCTCTCGGATTTCGCGCGCGTTCCCTGAAATCGCGCGTCGCGGCTGAAGATCGGGGTCGAGCATGAAAGGGGGTGTGGGTGGGGTGGAGTCGGCGTCCCGGGAGTTCATCCTGAAATTTATCGGCCGCGTGGAAGTCCCGATCGTCGCGCGCGATCGTTCTCGCAGCTCCCGAAGAGCTTCTCGCCCTTCGCCGCTTCCGCGCACGCGTCGAGCGATTTTTCGCGGTCGATACGGCCCGACGATGTCACGAATCTCGATTTAAGGACGGAGCGTAAATGAAAGGAGCGACGACGCGCCGCGTCCGAATGACGTCTGTCGCCGGTGAAACGACGAGAGGAGATCCGCGGAGCGATCGAGCGCTGCGGCTGATCTTCCGCTCAACGTCCACATTAATTAATCACGCCGTAACGAGCGGCGGCGATCGCGGCAGGAGAACGGCGTTTCCGGATGAGACGCTCCCTCGTGGAACGCTCCTGCGCGCGAACGATGAAATATCGCGACGTGTCTCGCATACGTGGCCATTATGCAGATGCTGCGGAATCGTAATAACGACAGCTCGGATCGACGGCGCATTTTTATTCGCCGCGCTACCTATCTCGTTCCTCTCCCCCGTTTTCCATTTCTCCTCTCTATCTCTCTTGCTCTTGACTCGCTCGCGCGGCTCGGCCAGCTCGTCACGAATCCCGTATTTTTCCGACGTGAGTTACGAGCCGATGCGAACAGTGGTTAATGCCGGCTGGACTCTAATTTTTCCCGGACGTTAACAGCCGCGAAGGGATGGCCGCCACGTACGACGGCTGCTCGGTTGCCTGGATGGCGCGGGCACATCTATAATTCATGTAATCAATTGGCGAGACGAACGATAACTTAGCCGCGGCTAAGCGCCCGGCTTTTACGACCGCTCGTTTCCGCCGTGGCAAACCGACCGGCTTGGAAGAAAGGACCGCCGCGCGTTTTCGGAATCCCGGAAACGCGCCCTCTCCGCGGAAATTCCGCGCGCGCTGCCCGGCTCAGCGTCTCTCGATGGCGATTTCATCGCTCGCGGCACGTAATGGAAGCTTGTCCGATCGTTTAGAGGAGAAGCGAGAGACGGGCAGCTTCGATTAACGGCGAGCAGTTTCCTCATCTGGGGAAGCTTCCTTGGTCCTCGGACGCGCGACCGGAAGTCGCCGCCGATCCCGGAGCGCGCTGCCCGTCCGTCTTCGGGGTTCCATCCGAGAACAGGTCTTGGAAATTAGCCAATTACGCCGCGACACGCTGCCAGGTAGAGGGAACGAGCGAGCCACGTCCCGTTGGCCAAACCACCCCTCTGGCCAGCGTAATACTGGGGGGAGAGAGTGCGCACACATCGGCGGGCAGGCGTAAACTTTACAGACAAACATCGGGAATCTTGGAAGTCCTGAAGTCGCCGGAATTCGCTTAACGGCATCTCGAACTGATTATGCCTCTTTGATCTCGCGATAGCTCGCCGGGCTTTCTTTTTTTCGCATCGCCTGCGATAACGCACGCAACGCGAGGCGTTTCCGGGTTCCGAGACATGAGATCGGGATGCCGGAAGTAGTCGGAGGGTGCACTTTGCGCGCGCGACAGTGTGACGGGAAACTGATTTCCTGAAAATTCATTACGAGCAACACGTCGCGCGATGTACACAACGCTCATCTGAGCGACAATATTTTTTTCTTTATTATGTAGGATCCAGATATG
Source organism: Eciton burchellii (assembly GCA_020341155.1). Classification (NCBI taxonomy): domain Eukaryota; kingdom Metazoa; phylum Arthropoda; class Insecta; order Hymenoptera; family Formicidae; genus Eciton; species Eciton burchellii. The sequence continues at coordinate 1,934,895 of JAHMML010000030.1, forward strand.
AATCCGATGGAGATTATGATGGAAATGACGGGTTTTCGACGCCTCAGATTGAAAACAAGAAACAAGAAAGAACACTTTATTCTTCTCTACTGGGATGCAATTGTCCCTCGCAGGACTAGCTCTCTGATCTCGCTAATCGCGATCTCGCTGACTCGCGACTCGCAGCTCACGGTTCTTCACTCGTCGCTCGTCTCGACACGATTCAGGCGCCCTTCGATTCTTCAAAGGCGACTCTCCCGCGCGTGGCGCACTTTAAGTACGTTTCACGTCGTTGCACGAAAACAAATCCCGAAACACTTGTATCGGTCAACCGCCGCATATTTCTATCTAATCCGGATTAACTATGTCATCCTGTAAGCCCTTGAGTGTCAACGGTTTTTCCTTCCGTGCTTGCGCTCTTCTCGACGCGACATATATGCACATACAAACAACGCTTAAACCGACTTGTAGGCTTCTGATGCGCATCGACATAAACAATGTCAAGGTCTTTTTCCTTCTACCCTACAGTTACGCTGAGGAGAAGAGAGGTTAATTGATGATCTCACTGGGACATTAATAATAATAACAACAACAACGGGCTTGTTACAACGAGTTTCGATTTTTATTGGATCTGATTATTATACGAGTGCCATGGGAACGATTAACACCTTTTAGTGTTTATTATCCGCCTTCCCCTCGCTTCCTCTTATTTCGCGAGCGGGTCGTTAAGCTAATTGGATGCCGGAATTGTGTCGCGCGACATGAATTACCACTTCGCGTTGGAATCTTCGCGGGCCGATTAATACGTATTAAACCCTCGCAGATCGATAGTTATCCGGCGAAGTGCACGATCTTGTTAACCGGCGAAATTACAGCGGAATCCTCTGTCGGGGTGGAACCGACGGCTTCTCGTTCCCCATCCGGACGTGTTTATAGTCGCGGGCAAGGCGGGGTTGCACGCTATCCGCGTTAATCCCGACAATTTCGACACGCGATTCAACGCCGAGAACGAATCCGGCCACCATTGTTTCGCGCGGACGGCGCGCAAAAAACGGGGGTATCCGCATTTGCATGAAAATATCCGCGGCAGACCGCGCACCCCCTCTTGCAGGCGGCAGGGCGACGCGGGCGGCCCTTACAATGCCGCAAATTTGCGCGCGCGAAGGGTTAGCAAGCTCGACGAAGGGTGGCGCGCACTTGACGCTGTTTTCCGCTCCGGCACGAGGCCCGAATTATCGTCACGCGCGCGCGCAAGAGAGAGAGAGAGAGAGAGAGAGATGCGGACGTCTCGTCGATGTCGATTCGTCTCGTTTCGCAGTGCTGTCGCTAATCGTCGATTCACGGCGCGTCACATCTTTAATCGAATCCACATAATCGAAGATTCCGCGGAGGGGGGAGGGGGGAAGGGAGGGGGCACCCCGCCGCTCGTTATGCATTCGGGGAGCCTCGAGATAAATAAATAAAGGATTTATTATCCTTATATAAATATATAATTATATATATTCGGATTCGCGTTGTATTCTGCTGAGCGAGCGCATTCGCTCCTCGCTGAAACTTTTCGGCCATTCTTAATTAGTCTTTCTAAGCATGGATGAAAGCACTCCCCGGCTCACCCTCAAAGGAAGACTGCGAGGCGATTGACGAGGAGATTGACGCGGCGGGGGGGGGCGAGGGAGAGGGAGGGTGTCGTGGTCGTTTTTAAGTTCGTCCTTAGCTCATCATCGCGCGACATCGGAACGAGGCTAAAAGCTTTCGCGGCGCGCGGATACTTCGATTTTATGACGCAGCTATGCATAATAGAGAGGGTTATCGGCGATAGTGGCGTTAGTCATGGTGCATCCGCCGATGCTTTATTCAAGCCGGCGATCTGCTCGCCGCTTTTTCCGCCGCTTTAATGGCGCCGTCAAAATCGAGGCTCGTCTACGTTAATATTAATCCCGAGCGAGAGAGTTACGTCCGCGGAGCGGCGATTCTCTCCTTCGGGCCCCTCGCCGGGTATTTAATACGTTTAACCGGCCGTTAAGCGCGCTTTTATAATTATCGAGTTATCCGGCTGAGCCGAGCGCTGAGCCAGACTGATATCGAGCAAACGTTACGCGAGATTCCTGGGATTATTTTACGCGCTGTCGTCGATCTTTGCATTTCCAGTTGGAGTCGAATCGAGAGTTGATCATCTTCGGATATCCATCAATACGTACGTCTTCGCGATGAAATAACCGAGCAGCTGAGCTTTTCAATCCTTCGATCACGATTCCCTGCAATTGTTTAAACATTAAAGTCGACTGCAAGTCGACAGGGGCTGCAATCGTTTCTCCTCGCCGTTCCTTATCCTTAATCCCGCTCTCGAGACGTGCTCGAATGGACGAGCTGGGGCGAAAGCGGGTCAATTAGGCGAAAACTGCTTGGCGAGATTCGATACGGGGTCGTCGAGCTTGCGGAAGTCGGGTTGACGCCTTCCGGATTGCACATATCGATCATCGCTTCCAGCCGGCCACCGCAATGCACCATCCAGTGCTGCTCGGCTTTCAAGTCTCTTGATTTGCATTCCGCGACTCCGCCGACAGATATTCACGTACCCATTTACATTCCTCCGCAATCCCCTCGCAGCTTCGTTCCGCAGCTTCGACCCTCTCTCTCTCTCTCTCTCTCTCTCTCTCTCTCTCTCTCTCTTTCTCGACTTACGCTTACTCGCACTCGAGTTAATGATGACGCGGTGACCGCGGCGCTGTTTTTCCGCTGCCCGGAAGCGGAAGGTGGAAATGAAGGAGGCAGGCGAGTGGATGAATCTCAAAGGATATACAAGCGTCGATACGTTAATTCGAGATGACGTTGCGCGCGCGCGCGCGCGCGATCGCCCGGAATTCTATCCTTTCACCGCGAGCAGATCCGCCGCTCCACGTAGATTCGATTTGCGCGCTGACGTAACGAGGAAGAATTAATTACGCTAATGAACTGCTAGTACCCGTATTCGCGATTAATCACGGCCCGCGTGCAGGGCTGACGTGATGCGCTAGATGAAGTAGAAACTTGCGCCGGCACCGGCCATCGGCAGACGCCTGTTGCCATGATCGCTCATCGTGCACCCGAATATCGAGGCAAACCCGTCGCGGGAATCCCCGCTGCGTCATTATCGTTCAGGTTTCGAGTCTGCGAGCGAACCAGCAAGCGAGATTACAATGGACATCTCGAAAACGGGCGCTCCGGGCTGCGCGAGGGATCCGCAGATTCCGTCGATTCGAACCCGATTGTTATTGGTGGCCTGTGGGCAAAATGACGCATCGTCACGCGTCGTACGGACAACGTAAAATCCATGGAATCCAGAAAGAAGCGTGGACTGAGCCGCAGGTGAAACCGAGAGTCGTTCGTCAAAGGCTCTCTTCGGTCAATCGAATCGCGCTGAGATTTGTTTGTTGAAATGAAATGCTCCAGGGTAAAAAGCTCTTTCTCTCTCCGACGAGTTCCTTACTGGTACTCCACGCCGCGATCAGTAATCGTCAGTCGCCGAGAGACCGAAATGGTGGTACTCGATCAAGAGATATCGAGAGCGTTAAAAGGAACAGTGTCTATGATCGATCGGTGTCGATCGTTGCTGGCGAACGAGTGGATCCGGAAAGTGACGGAATGAGTTTCTCGTGTAGAAAGCGCTTTAGAATGTATTCGGGAAACGAGCGCGTGGCCGCGAGCGAGCGATGCTCGGGAATACGAGGGATTCTACAAGCGGTTGCTCTTCGAGTCACGGAGATCTCCGCGAATCTGGAAAATCGATTCCGCTAACCGAGATCCTTCACGATTCCTCGAGATCGCCAAAGTCGCAGCATGTCTCACTCGATTCGCTGACGCGGCATCCCGATCGAGTCCCGATTACGCGAATCCCTCGCGCATTTTCCCAGACGCGCCGGCGAGGCGGGTATAAGGAAGTCGAATAGCCGAGAGACGAGAGCGATTGCTCGATAATTGGAAGATCCAGGCATCACTACACAATAGCCCTCCATGACTTCCACGATCGAACACACTCGATCTCTCTCAACACGCAAATCATATTGGAACCATATTGGAAGAAAACATCAGGAGAGGTAAAAAAGGAACCCACTCGCCCGAGGCCTCGCTCCTGTTACTCATTCTGCTTCGACTTATAATCGTAACATCCTAGCGACCAGATCCTTTCGTGAACCTTGAACCTGTTGAACTAGCACTTCGTCGACGGTGATCCTTCCAGTTGGAATAATCTTATTCCTTAAGTTCTTCCTCCTATTTCGTTGCTCCTGGACTATTCCAGTCGGCGCCATGCTCTCCCTCGAGGGGGAAGAAACGATCGGACCTCCGGAGCTCCTCCTCGACGAGCGGAATCGCGCGGATCCGCTCGCGGGCGGATTCGGCTCGGCGAGAGCGCCGGAACGATCATGCCGCCTTTGTTTACGGAATCACGGCTGACTCACGGCTCGTTTAATTCAGACATCGGCGGAGTCTATCTCTCTTTCTCTTGCTCTCGCTCTTGCTCCCGTCTCGGGATCGGAATTCGATCGCTCCGCGGGCGGAGAGCGGAAGACGGTGGAGGAGCCGCGCGTAATCACGGCGCTGGAATCGCGCCGCGCAGATCCACTGGGATCATCCCGCGGGCTTGACCCGGGGGATTACCGCTCGCCCCGCGGGATTTCCCTTCCTTTTTTCCTGCCGGCCGCGCGCTTAAGCTCCCCCTCGAAGCGTGAGGGGATTACTTAACGGAGATTAACACGCCGGGCGTGTAACGAGGGTCATCTCGCGATTAGCTCGTTTTCTCTTAGCCGTTATTACGGCAACATCTATCCGCCCGGCGTTACTATACACCCCGAAGTAGCGGGGGAGGAGGGGGGAGGGAGAGGAAGAGGTTGCCACTAAATTGACGGTGAAGGAGGGGCGCGAGCCGCGAGGTCCCCGCGTGCGGAAACTCTCCGCGTGCGTGCGCGGAGCGGGAGAGCGCTACTGTTTATCGTCCTCTCTCTCTCTCTCTTTCTCTCTCTCGGTAATTAAATGTAATTAATTAACTCGCGGAACTCTTGGCTGTGATTTGCTTCCCCGCGGGGCACTAAACGGGCCGGCGGTCCGCGGCGCGGGGATTTACGGCCGCGAAAAAGTTTACACGCCTAATAATAAAATTACGCCTCTGCGAGAACGCTCGCTCGCTCGATCGTTACGACCGTGTGCAAGTTTGAGTGCTCTCCTCCTGTAAAAGGAGAGGAGTATCGTTAAACTGAATATTAAGTGCAGCCGCGCGAGGACCGAATGTTGGCTGTGTTAACATTCCGTCACGTCGCAGGCGGGATGGATTTACATTTGATCCAATTATTTTCGTGACTCGTCGCCCGATGAAGTCCGCCCGTAACTCTCGTCGTTCCCCGCCAGAGTTTACTCCGACGGATTCCCCGGTTATATATATATATATATTTATCTCGCCGACTCGGGGATACCTTGGCGAATTAATTTGCGTTCCTTCCTTTCTTGCTTTCCTTCCACGCGATGGAGCGTCGAGTGACGGCTTGCCGGAAACCCCGTCATCCTCGGGGCGCGTCATGATGGACGGAGCGTTTCCGCGAGTTTCCCGAAAGTCGGAGAGAATTAATCCGTAAATAAATCCCCATTGGGCCGCTGACGACCACGTCGCGGAATGCGCCGAGTAGCCGCGCCGCGACTTCCCGGAGATCGGTGGGGCTGTTCATTGTCGTCGCTGTTCCATCAGCGAGCTCTATCGAAATGAGTTCCGTATCACCGGCGCGTCTGGCGGAATATGCGAGGCACTTGATGACATGCATGAAATCCTCGCATGCTTCTCAATCTCGTCGCGGCGCGTCTCAAGAAACGGCACGGCTCGGCTCGGCGCGACGCCGCGCCGCCTCGTCCTCGCCCTCGCTCTCGTCGTCGCGGTGAATCGTGGCTGGATGCAAATCAAGCAATCTCGTGGTAATCAGATCTGGGTTTATCATGGCGTTCACCAATTCCGCGGTAAGCATCGCGGGGCGCTTTAAGCGCCGCCGAGAAGATTGGAGGCGCGACGGTGGAACGAGTTCGGCTCCGCGTCGTCGTCGCGATCTGCGGAGGCGCTTTTGTCTTCTCGTCACGTTAAAAGCAGCCGCGATTTCCGACGATCCGATATCCATCGATCTGCGCCAGCATGGATCCCGCACGCTCTTCGATCCGGATTCAATCAGCTACGCGAAGCGATCGTCTTGCGTTCGATCTCTGCTTTATTCGTGATCACGCGCGAATCATCTGCCGTCTGGATTGAGGATAGACGGAGGAGGATAGGACTTCTTGGACTTCTTTTCAGATATATTTGCAGGATCCAAAATTGAATCGAATGGAAATGTAATATAAATTATGGCTTTCCGATGCCTCTGATTAAAAATGCAACAGCAGAGGAAACACGCTTTATTCTTCTTCGTTAGGATGTCTTTCGCCGGACTAGTTATCCTCACAACTCGCAACTCGTAATTTTAAACTCTAAATTTAATAAGCTCTCAGCTTATTCGCGATTCGCAGCTCTTTTCTCGCCAGCTTTTTCACGGTTCGCCCGTCGATTCTTCGATCTCTCGTTTCTTTCCGGCGATCTCTGTGACTCGTTCAATTTTAATACATCTCGCACAATTGCACGGAAATAAGAATATTTATATCGGCCGATCACGACGCATCATCATCTGTCAAGGATTGCATGTATCTTCTCCTCGCTTTTGGGACGTTCTTGAAGCCAGCCATCTCGAATATGCGCGTTGAAGGCAACGTATCGAGCCGCGACTGTTGTCGAAGCAAAAGAAGGTCATGATCGTTCGATTATACCAAACGTCGAGATTTCATGCGTGTCATGCGAGTATTTCGATATTGCAACTGTCAAGTAATTTGACCATTAAAGAAGATTGCTTGTTCTCAAAAGATTCTCATTTTTGCCGAGCGTTCTCCCGGATCGGCACGAATAAAAATATAAACGATATTGCGCGAAACATCGAAGATGCGTTCATCTAATCTCTTCAACGGTTTTCTCCCGCGGTTACTTTTTCTTCTTGGACACGACGCGTCCAAACACGCACAACGCTTCGATCGATTTCCAGGTCATCGACACGCGAAGATCACTCGTGATCTTTCGATGTCTTTTCCTTTATCCCACACATTCTTGCTCGGATTCTTTGGCGCGATTCGCACGAGTCCTGATTCTATCAGCACGTTGTTCTTCGATCGGAGATCTCAGATGGTGATTATTTTCTCGCGAGGTGAGTTTCTAGTCGCTCGACGTCCATTAGTCTCCGAGGTGACGTCAGGGTGGAATATCTTTCAATCCAGAGCGATTTCCTTGCTTGGGCCCTGCTCGGGCGATTCCTATCGATTACCTCGTCCGCGGCCATCCATTTTTACGGCTTCGTAGTAAAAGCGGCGCTTCGAGAGGCGACCCGATGATAGTCATTAACTTGCCCAGACGAGAGTCTGATCGCTGCTGAAAGAGAGAGAGAGAGAGAGAGAGAGGGAGATGGATGCTGATCCAATCGATGTCTCCTCGGCAGCGAGTCTGTAATTAGAAGCTCTGACCGTGGCGCGCGAGGATACATTTCTAGCTTCAGCCTGAAGGCCTGCCTAGAAGAGCAAGCTCCGCCTTCGTCCTAGAAGCGATCGCGCAATAGATGGGTAAGACACCGGGATAGAAGCTGGGTGAGTGCGTTAACGCTTCCGACAAATGGATCCGACATAAGGGAGACCCTTCGAATGGATTACGCCGCTATTAGGCGGTCCGTTTGGATTACCTCGCCGTCATCATCGAAGCGGCGAGCCTCCGATCATCTGAGTGCACGTCGCGACGCTACTCGCGGAGGCTCCTCATTTCTCGACGAAGAAAGAGAGAGACAGAAGTTTATCCTCTTTCCGCAAGATGCTCGCCACACCTCGTCGATCGCGATTGCATCACGATGTTTATCCCCGCACGTTTGCGCGAGTCATCAAAGCGCGTTTGCCGATCTATCGAGATTGATTATCCGATTGGCAAACTCTTTCAGTGTCTCTCTCTCTCTCTCTCTCTCTCTCTCTCTCTCTCTCCCTCTCTCTCTCTCTCTCTCTCTGAAGAGAGAGACAAAGTCACCAATCGTCGAGGGAGGGCTAGTGGAGCAACGCGACAAAATGAGAAACGGATTCCACGTGCGGTACCGCTCCCCACCCCCGCCACGGCAAGGCTCGCACGCCACTCAGGCGCAAGAGCACGTGCATGCGCGTACTCCTTAGCGAGACGGGCGCGGATCGACAATTAGAGCGACACTGCGGAGGACCGCTAACGAGCCTTGACCGAGAAATCGCGCATCGATTACCATAAATGATAATACCTGGTCCTTATTGATCATATTAACACCCTACAGGCCATTTTTAGCGGCTGTTGTACTATGTTAGCATAACGCGCCACGTATAGCAAAAWCTGATGTATCCTTCCAATCCTGGGCCGAACTGGCCATAATGGGGCAAATTCGCACAACATTGGTCATACGAGAGTCTACTTAGGCATATGGGACCATTAGTGGCGTCCTCAGGCCATATTCCACAAATCTTGTCTCAGAATGCCCYAAWTCGCCAAATGTAGCACACGGTAACAGAGGTTCTCGAAAATGCAGATACTGTTATACTATTGGCCAAACTTAATGTTTCTAATCACAATGAACCATACGTGAACATTGCTGTCCATAATATTTCAGAATTGGCCATATTAGGGCATGTTTGACAATCCTCGTCAAAGTGTGTCACTCAGTTKCAAATCTGTGRCATTTCCCCAAAGTTGCTCAGAACTGGCAATTTCGGGGCAAACATAGCCATAAATGATCATTCCTGGTCCTTATTGATCATATGAAGACTAGACAAGTCATTTTTAGCGGCTTTTGTACTATGTTAGCATATCGTGCAACGCATAGCAAAACCAGACGTATCATTCCAATCTTGGGCCGAACTGGCCATAATGGGGC
>JAHMML010000004.1:0-11364 GCA_020341155.1 Eciton burchellii
TCGTCTCTAAAATTCTAACTCTCTGACGACTTACTCTCAAACGATATTTTGTTTTATCTGGCCTGTGTAATAACGTTTCTCTATAAATTTCTTTCATACAACTGATATCCATCGTCAACGAACGGGAGTAGTGATATCGATTATATGGATAGGATACATGTTTTCGAAAGGAATCACATTTGACGAGAAAAACTCAATTTCGGAAAAAAAATGGAATGAGCTAGAATTATCAAAATATTTTAATGACTCGATAAATGGGCAACGGCGTTATTAAATAGGAAACTTTCTAAGTGATAAGAGAATAAGATACTCGACGCGCGCATACGTGTGATTTTTGTCAAAAATTCCTTTTGTATTTACGCACGCGTGTATATACTGAACGCATTTTTCGCCAAGGAAGGAATTATAGGTAATGAAGGTGTTAAGGATCATGATGGACGATGTTTTTTTGCAATGTTCTCCATGTAACAAACATGGATCCAATATGAGTAACGAGCGGCTAAGAAACGGCTCGTTGTTATTGTTGTCGAAAAAAAAAGGGGGGAAGTGTTACCGGTCTGCCGTTGCCAAGCGGCGAAAGACAGTGTTTTGCGAGAAGTCAGAGGCAACGTTCGCACTTTTGTTAGAGCAAGTATCTAAGATATTACAACTGTTTGATCATAAAAGAAGTTGTGTTTTCTGCGACTCTCATCTTTATTTAACGCATTCTGTTTGGAATTCTTATAGGCGTTATTCTTTGTTTGGAATTTTGAAAAGTCGGGAGAACCCGATGTAAGCAACGTGGTAAGTGTATGTCGAAGATGAGTCCCAGAGTAAGGGGCTTAGGTCGAAAACCTAACAGAGACCTAACGGAATTCTTAACGGAGAGGACCCTGAAACATTTCTAGCTATGGACACATATTTGAAATATGAAAAGAAATATGAGGATGGCCATGAAATATAAAAAGATATATGAGGACGGCCTATTCTATATTCTATATTCTATATTCTATATTCTATAGTCTATATTCGGTAATCAGCCATATTGGCCCACACTCGCCCATTCTTGCCCGTACTTGCTCGTACTTGCCTACCTCTGCTTGTCCCTGTCTATTTCTCGCCTACGTGTGCCTATCTCTGCCTATTCTTGCCTGACGTTTAAAGTTCCATTGATTCGTCGTTAATTTTAAATTCGCACATGTTAGTTTCGGTTTTCAAAATTTATTTTCCTGGCTGCTTGAGTGCTTCGATTGTCTTTTTTTCGTGTGGCTGAATGATGTTCTCATCTTCGACATCGATCGATGTCTCGAATGTTTTCGTTCTTCGCATTGCGGAATTCGCTTTCATCTCTTCATACTTCTAGTTCCAACGCTGTTCTTCGACGTATCGCACCATGGTCCGCGCATTCAGGTTCACCTGCCAGAGTTCGCGCTATCGAGATCGCGTTTTAAAGTTCAGCTTTTCCTTTCTTGTCTATCCTATGTCTCTTGTGTTCGTGTTTCGAGATTGATAATGTTCCATGTTCGATTTCGTCATCCCCGTCGCAAGTTTCGCTGTAAACCTCGGTTATTTTCTCGTAAAGGGCTTCTTCGTAAAGGGCTTCTATAAATTTCTCCCTTATTATTGCGCGCTCCTTTCTTTCCACTACTGTGTCTGCAGTTCCATCATTGGGATGGATATCTTGCCTCTTCGACCTTTTCGCTTCGCGCTGCGCTTTGTCCCGTTCGATTCTCATCTTCCACCTGTCCGATGTTCTGTCTGAATTTCTTCAGTGTTTGGTCGACATTCTTCCGGATCGTTCTCCCCGTTCTACGGTTCGCGACCTTTTATGCTTATCGTTTCACTTTCCTTTCCGATCTTATTCGTCTTGAATGTGTTACGATTACTTCTTCCTGCGTCACTTTCCACTGTTCTACGTTGGTTTTCGCTTTCTTTCTCCTCGTCTTCTCGTTATCCACCATTCGTTACGTTCCATTACCGTTCCAATCCCGTATTCGTTTATCTTTTTTTGTTCCATCTTCCATGTTGAAACTTTCCTGTTCCAATTTGTATCTTCTTATTCCTTGTGCATCTTTCTGTTTACCGATTCTGTTTACCACCTTCCATGATGCCATATTTTCCTGTCCCGTCTTCTCCCGTCTTCTCAACTTAGAACTTTCGCCATTCGCTTTTCAGCGTCCTTCTTCCTTCTGCGCGATTCGCGATATTAAATCCGCATCGCTTCGCCATCCTTCGAATTCCTCCTGTTGCCCTCCATTTTCCGCTTTCTTTCTTTCTTTCGAGGAAAGAAAGTTGTCGTTCTCGTTATTCCCGATGCGATATTTCCATCTGCATTATTCCTTCCATTATTCCAATATCTTTGATATTTCCGATCCCGAATTATCTCGTTCTCTTAATATTGTCCTTTACCGTGTCAATTCCTAACTTTACTTTACCTCCTCTCTTTTTAATGAACGAGCAAGTTAGTTTTTACGCTTTTTTGTCCCATTTTTTTCTTCTTCTTCCGCGCCTCCTCGCGCCTTCTTTTATCTTCGATAGGATCGATGATCCTATAAGGATCCTATCCTTCCTACTTTCATAGTCTTATGATTAACCTTTCGATTACCGTTACTCGTTTTTACATCTGCGGTATTTACATATATGTAATGAAAATATGAGGAAACTAATGTTATGTACTTAGTCTTAATTTACTTCTTCGATGTGCGATATTCGATGTGTGCGGGGAGGGGGAGAGGAGAATAGAAGGGAAAGGAGAATAACGCCAACACTGAAAAACTTCGAGCGACGTTGACTTTATTATAATAACGTTTACATTGTACGATATGTAGCGACTAATTCTGCTACAACTAACGCCTATAACTTTTTTATCTTTTTTACCTAGCGACGAACGAACGATGTTACGAACCACGGATGTTTCTTTTCCTCCCTTCTCGCTCGATACTTTTCTTTTTTGCCAACGTTTTTTATAGCCGTTAATGATTCGATCGTTACGATTAACGAAAAGCCGCTAGTTGCTTCTGATGGTCGTCTCTGATTCGCGCTCGCATCTTTCTTAATGATTCCTTATTTTCCGGTCCTGCATGTACTTTACGTTCCACTCCACGTTCTTTCCAATGCTAATAATAGTACTTTTCCATTCTGGTCATAAATTAGTTTCTCTTCTACCGTTCATCCTTCTTTTTCGTGCCAAGTGAACCAATTACGCTCTATTATATATATTTATTTATTTATTTATTCACTCGTTTCTTTATTTCTTTATCTATATTTGTATTATAACCACACCGATTCAAAATAATCTTCGATATCCATGTGTATTTAGTGACCTTGATAATTTTACTCCAGGGAATCCTTTCATTCGTGATGAACGCCTGCAATCGTCTACGATCCAACTTCGCTTCCTTTTCCCTTTCTTTTCATTGACCTTATGCTGCTTATGTTGATACTGCATTCGATGGGTCATCCGATAGGATATCCAATAGGAAAATTTATTTTCCACGGTACGAGATATCGCTGAGTGCAATGTCTGTGGAAAGAAAAAAAGGAAAAAGAGAAAAACAAATTCTGCTATTAGATATCGAACGACGTACATCGAACGGATGCGGCATGGACGTAACATCTTATGTTACATCTTAAATCGTGAACGCAAAACTCGAGAAACTTTCTACGATATGATATTATAATTTCAACTGTAAACCAGTCCCTCCACCGTTGTAATCTTGTAATCTGAAATTTCCATCGTTCCTCGACTTCCGCTTCGACGACCGAACGACCAAATAAATTTTGCAAACATTACTACCGAATACTCCTTTGAATCTGTAACTTTGTATTCCTTCCACTGAAATTTGTTTCCATCGAACTGTTTCTTTTTTTGATACGAGGAACGCTCCGTCCGTGCTGAAGCTATTTGAGAATAATAACCTTCCGTGTCGTGTTCGTGTCTGATTATTGGACGTTCCCAATGTTCTAGCGAATTCCAGCGAACCAACGAGTACGCGGTATCCTTGATAATGAAATCCTCTGCTTAGATTGGTACGTCCGTATTTAGTTACTTTTCGTGTCTCTTTGTTGCTGTTCCAAGTAAACCTCAAAACGCGCTTACTTTTTTTGCGCGATATTGAGAATGACGCGGTAATGTTCCACTTTCCGAGGAAACCTGATTTTTCTCGTGATATGCCCGTGTCGCGAAACACCTGAATTGATAATCGGTAACGATTTGCCTCTAGATCCATCGACGGACGATTTTTCAAAATGTCGACAATGGAAGGTTCGCTCAGCAAATGGACCAATGTTGTTAATGGATGGCAATATCGATGGTTTGTTTTGGACGACAATGCTGGCCTTCTGTCGTATTACACGGTAAAGATATTTCTAAGGATACGATCTAGCGTTGCGTCTCGTCGTGTCCGCTTTCCTTTCCGCTCTTCTTCTTTCTTCCCGTGATGCCGTTCCCGTTTTACTTTATCGAGTATTTATTTTATATGCGCTTTTAGTTACGCCTGTTATCCCTCTCGAGATCGATCTCGAGCTTTAGATCTCGATGTGTAGTGTTTTTATTTCTAGAGTAAAGAGAAGATGATGCGTGGTGCGCGTCGTGGCTGCGTGCGACTGAGAGGCGCTGTTATTGGTATCGACGATGAGGACGATAGCACATTTACCATTACGACGTCGTCTTGTAAGGACGATCCAAAGACTTTCCATTTCCAAACGCGTAACGGTGAGGAGAGAGAACGTTGGGTTCGTGCACTGGAAGACACCATACTTCGACACTCGCATGCGGTATGAGACGAATCTGTACCTTCATAAGCGATCCCGATCGATCATGGTTTGTTAAACGATGATCGTTTGAAGCAAAATGTTACGATCGAGATGTTAGTGGACTTCTTAGTGTCTGGAGAGTTCGATGCGATATGGAGTATGTTTCCTCGTTACAGAGATGGGATCCTAAGAGAGCGCCGCCTAAGCATGATTTTGATCGCAAGGTGGCAGAGGCCGATGTTTATCTTCAACTTTTGATCGAACAGATTAAATTGATCGAGAGCAAACAAAGTATGATTGAGGATGAGGAACGACGAAGAAAGTATACCGCTGTTTTGTCGCAAGCTAATGCTATGCTTAATTCGGTTAAACATACCATTGTCCAGTTACAGATAGCGAAGGTACGTCATCGTTATTCCTTTGTCGTGACTTCCGTTATATGCGCGTGGATACATATACAATACAATAATATGTTATATTATTTTGTTATATGCGCGTGGATACACGTGCCGTTGATTGATATTTTCAGAACACGGCGATACCTGTTAACGGAGTGTATAGGGGACCACCGAATTCTGCGCGTGTCTCGCCCTCGTTACCTCGTGGTATAAACTTTTGTGTCTCTGCTATTTTTCCTTTCCTTTCCTTTCCTTTCCTTTCCTTTCCTTTCCTTTCCTTTCCTTTCCTTTCCTTTCCTTTCCTTTCCTTTCCTTTCCTTTCTTTTCCTTTCCTTTMCTTTCCTTTCCTTTCTTTTCCTTTCTTTTCCTTTCTTTTCCTTTCCTTTCCTTTCCTTTCCTTTCCTTTCCTTTCCTTTCCTTTCTTTCGTTCTGTTACAAAGTAATGCGTTTCTATGTACCCATAACGAGCTACGTTATGAGATGTATTTATCTATTTCAGTTGCGGCTAGAACACCGGAAGCGACGGTGCAAACTGGCATCGAATTAGGCTCCGAATGTGTGGAACCGAGATTACCCACGAATGGTTAATATCACGATATATCAGCTTTTCATTTTATGAAAATCAAGCATGTTACTTTGCATGTTGTCTTGTTCAGACTATACTGCCGAAACTTTGTACGTTTTGCCACTGCAGTTGTAGACAGAGATCTCCCGGTACCGCAATTCTCGTATTCATCGTCTGACGAGGATGACGATTATTTCGATGCTGCGGACGAGATACCATGCCCGATGATTCAGAATCATGTTATGCTGCAAGTATAATGAGCGCATGTTTCTCGTAATATCGAATCGATCGAGTTCTTTCATCTTCGTTCTCTTTTCCTTTATTTCTTTTATCCGTTTTTAGCATTTTTCTTCCCACCGTATTGTATAGATCTATCCTCGTGATATCTTGATCGCGGATCTTTCTCTCGTTATACTCGAACACGTGTTTGCTCTACGTTTAACGAGACTGTGAGTGTTTTAATCTCTTCTTCTTTTAGACATTCGGATAACGGACGACTGCATTCCTTTGTGGAAACTGCCATGGGTGATAAACGCAAACCGCCTCTACCACCTGTCAAGGGCGACGGATCGGTCGATTACGATGGTGAGTGTTTTTGCTGCTGTGCTGTAGGCATAGGTTCCATGTTGAGACGGGATTCCTCGGGCGCGGATATGATGAACGTCCTCGTAGAGTCTTTGTGGTGTTCGGTTCAATGTCGCGGTGAATGACAAAATGCGATGCCAGTTATGCGACGCATCCGCGCGCCGCATTGGAGATGGCTACAAAGCGGATTTATTTCATGTTATAGAATTTTATTCTTCATGTTTAATGACGATCATTACATGTTTTCCGATGAATAAAGCTCTCGCGAGGCATGTAATGGACCGACCACCCTAAAAGTGCCGATGTCGATAATGTAGGGCGTATTTAGTATGCTTGCCCGTATGATTGCCTGTTTTATCTACCATAACCGGTATTGATCCTTGGATAGATGTGTTTGTACACATGTCCGTGTACGTGCATGTTTTATGTGTCCGATATTGAGTTTGACGTATGAATAAGCGTTTTACGAGCGAGTGCGTAACTTGTCGCATCTTTCTTCGATTAACGAGCGATAGAGAGTAAAGGAAAATGTTACATTGACATGACGATGAAAGGGAAAAGGGTCTGGCTGAACCTAACGCTTTATCCTTTATCTTTAAATCGACGCGTCCGACAAAGTATTCGGCGTTGATAAAGAAACGGCCCGATCTTGCGAATAAGGATCTTAGGAATGGGTACCACTTGTTTCGTTCCGACGAAACATTATGTTGGACATAACTTCAAGTCGTGAGTGACTACTTTTAGGCGTATATACTTAGCGATAATAAGAATCGAAAACGTGTTCTTAGGTTAAGCTCGCGTTTTGTATGATATGCGAATTCCATATCCCGTACCTATCGTTGATAGAAAGACGTACGACGTACGGGCGATATTCATACAAAATTTTTTCTCACCTTTCTTTGTGGACCTGCGGTATTTCTGATCGCTAATGTGTCCGCCTGTTGCAGCTCTTTACGAAGAAGAAAGCGAAACGGAAAGTAAGTAACGTTCGAAGAAGCATAAAGCATATCGCGATCGTGATGAAACGTAGCTCGCATGAACGATCGTTTCCTTTTATCTTTTTCAGTGGATTCCATGGAGAGTCATGGTTCGATCGTGACTCACCTCCTGTCCCAAGTAAAGATTGGTATGGACTTGACGAAAGTTGCTTTACCAACGTTTATCCTGGAGCGTAGATCTCTTCTCGAGATGTATGCGGATTACTTTGCTCATCCTGACCAATTTGTCAGGTATTTGATTCAATTTTATCGACATGATGTACAACGAGAGAGCGCATTGTCGAATATCTTGGATCCGTTGTAACGACTAACGCCCTGCCATTATTTAGCATTGCGGATATGCCTACGCCTCGAGACAGGATAGTGCAAGTAATTCGTTGGTACTTGTGCAGCTTTCACGCGGGACGTAAGTCTGGTGTGGCTAAAAAGCCGTATAATCCTATATTAGGCGAGATCTTTCGGTGTCATTGGAACATACCTAATTCTGACGACACTATGGATTCCAATACTAGCTGCAAGCTAGTATCGGATGGTCCTGTACCATGGTGCAAGGAGAATCAACTTGCCTTTACCGCTGAACAAGTCTCGCATCATCCGCCAGGTATGGAGAGTACCTTGTCCTCCCCCCCCCTCTCTCTCTCTCTCTCTCTCTCTCTCGACTGTTATTGCAACATTATTGACTGTATTGTGATCGTAGTGATCCATTACGTAAGATCTATTACTAGATCTTCTCGTATTCATTGTACCATTTGATTGCAGTTAGTGCGTTTTACGCCGAACACGTTGGCAAAAAGATTAGCTTTGGAGCTCATGTATGGACAAAGAGCAAATTCTTGGGCTTGAGCATAGGAGTACACAACGTGGGAAAGGGTTGGGTAAATGTACTGCGACATGATGAGGAATATGTTTTAACTTTTCCCAACGGTTACGGTAGATCTATCCTCACCGTACCGTGGATAGAGTTAGGAGGAACTGTGACGATAAGTTGCGCGCAAACTGGCTATCATGCGACGGTAGAGTTCTTGACGAAACCTTTTTATGGCGGTAAACGGAATCGCATCGTGTGTCAAGCGTTCCAAGCGAATGATAAGAAGCCCTTCCTGGTCATAAATGGAGAATGGAATGGCGCGATGGAGGCAAAGTGGTCGGATGGGGTAAGTTGAAGAGACGTTACGATCTATGATTAATTAATCTTGTGTTTCTTGTGTTTCTTGTGCAGCGATAACCGCGAAAGTCTCGAAACAACATCTATCCGATATTCGCATAATATTTTTCCTTCTTTCATGGATATTCCATTTTATTTTTAGAGGAGTGAAATGTTTGCCGATGTAAAAGAACTCTGCACGGAAAAGAAACTGGTTAAAACTGTATGCGAGCAGGAGGAGTGTGAATCGCGAAGAGTCTGGCGCGACGTGACGGTCGGTCTACGTATCAACGATTTGGATAAAGCTACAGCCGCGAAATATGCGATTGAGCAAAAACAACGAGAGGAAGCGCGGCTTCGAAAGGAAACCAATATAACGTGGCAGACGAAGGTGAACACGAATGTTGATGTTCCGTTATAGTGTATTTTGTGTTCTCCCCCTCCCTTCCCTGTATTTCTTTGTCACTAATCATTCTTTCTTCTTTGTTGCACAGGTCTTCAAGGAAACCAAAGATAGCGGCTGGATGTACATAAAACCTCTTGTAGACAGAATATGCAATTCTAGCGATTAAATGAATGTCACATAATTGTATACGATACCATTGTATTTACGTAACGTTAGTTTAGTTTAGCACAATAGTAGAAACCATGGCCTGATGCCCTGATCAAAGAGCTGTAATACCGGTCTTCGTTCGGCGTATGCACCGTCGCGTTCAAATTGATATTTCGATCGACACTTCCTTTTCTTTCGTTGGTGATAACAACGGTCCTACAGTTAATTTCGGAAAGTGATAACAAGTTATCTATGGTTTTATCTTTTGCGCTACTTTTTAAATTTAGTTTAATAAACGTGTTTTGTCGATGATACACTGAGAAGGTATATATTTTTTATGAAAATGGTATCCTTTTTATTTTCTTCGTCCAAAGAAAATTCGCATGGCACGTATGTGACGGGGGCACGACAGACAGGGATAATAAAGCCCTACGGTGGAAATTGGCATTTCCAGTGGCACTTCTCGCATCTCACACGTATCGTTAGCTAATAATTTCTTATCCGCATAAATGACAAGTATTCAAATACGTAGAAAATTTCTGCAAAACGTTACGTTACGTTACGTTACGTTGTGCGAACTTTGATCCACTTTACGATTTATGCACTGTTTACGTGCGTGAACAAACGATACAATTCCGATTACTTTCATAGCCTTTGGTAGCAATAGCAATGACCTCGAAATTTCTTATTACAGTGTATTACACATTTCTGACGTGTAACGCACGATTCATCGTGTTCCATTGACGATGGATTTATTTAAAGTAGAGATGCGCGTTGTGCGAAACGCATATCGATGTGAGTGCGACGATCGCCGTTCCCCTTTCTTTCTTCGAGTTACTCAAGAAAACCATTTATTCTTTTCTCGAGACTCAAAACTCGCGGGAATTTACGAGTATCCCGAGTATTGGCATCCCGAGCGTGCCAGTTTCTTCCCGAGGAAGGAATATCGACTAGTGTTAGTAAATAATTTTTACAATAATTTCACGTATAAATGTATCTCCGTATGTACAGCGCATACATATACATATGCAGGGTGATTAACGCGTACAAAAATTCAACGTTACTCGACGATAATAAATTATGATATTCTATCGATCGTCTCTCGATCGCAAGACGATATAACCGAAAACACTGTCCTCCGTAGCAACGGTTCTATGAACGTGAGGTAGTCGTTCCGTGGACGATGACAGATACTTCAGCCCAGCTTCTATCGTGGTTAAACTCGCTTCGTGATGCGTAACGTTCGCGGCGTTATCGATATTGTTAACGGTAGTAGCGATAGTATCGCTCGTTCCGTATCTATATAAAACTTTGGCGACTTGCTTATGCTGCAGGAAGATGATATCGTTATCGTGATTTACACCGTGACTAGGCTCCGTCATCAGATTCAGTCCGCGATCCATCGGTCTTATACGAAGATAATGAATCCGTTTGCCGATGGATGTTTGTAAGATGATTTCGACCGGTTGTCCCAAACTTTCGCTCAGCGAGACTTTAACGAGCATGAGAAAATCATCGAGGGGATCGGTGGCATTCACGCTATTTGACGGACCTTCCGCATCGTTACGTCCCTTGTAATCTACGCAGCAGTTCCATAATTTGAATAAACCGTACGCGTGAGGCATTCCTATGTGTAACGAGCATTTCTTGCAGATCAATGCACCGTCGTTCACCTGTACGTTATCGGCCAAGAAAATGTCTTGGCGCAATGCCGAAAAGTGGCAACCGTACAGATAATCGGTCTCCCGCGGTCGTAAGTCGCTCGGGATGATCTTTGACGCATGCTTACAGCAAAACCATTCGTTCGGATCGTAGTCCGTGTCGGGTAAAGGTAGAAATCTCTTGAAGTTAATCGATTTTGAGATAATGCTCTTGCAACAGGTACATGATACATTGCATTCCGATGACTCGAACAATAACCTCAAGTCGTTTAAAATGGACGGTGAACGACGAGTGACGGTCGTTTCGACCGTCCTACTCGAATCCGTTATAATCTCCCTGCTGAATGACCCGAACACGAATTCCGATGGCGCCATTTGTAAACGAAAGCAAATCCAATTGCTCGTTACGCTTAACGCGGACAGTGAGGTAGGTATAACTTTTACGGATGGCAACGAAAAATTTACGCTACTCTCTTCGAGTACCAATATTATGTTACTTTCCGAGAGTTTGACTTTAACTTTTTTTTTTAAGCGAGAATCTTGTCGCATGGCGATAAATACGTTACACGATTGTAAACGTGGCCTCAATTCTAACGTTATAAACTCCATTGCTCCGTTGCCGTTGCTCGATGTGACTGGACGTGACTGGACGTGACTGGACGTGACTGGACGTGACTGGACGTGACTGGACGTGACTGGACGTGACTGGACGTGACTGGACGTGAC